>CM044398.1:13830000-14430000 GCA_024322285.1 Musa beccarii | reverse complement strand
AAGGTTATTCGGATTGAGAGAGAAAGAGTTCGCCGGGAGAATCCGATAAGAACAAGACTCGAGGAGAGACCGTATGGGCTTGACAGCACCATACCTGATATAGGATCTCTGGGATATTAGATGGATGAGGGATTATAGATACATGGTAATTGAGGACAGATATGTCCAAAGGATTGGATTTCCCTGTACTGTCTGGGGGGTGCAGCATAGTGGCCTAGTACGTTCGTAGTCGATAAGTTGGGTGAATTATTATAGAGATAATAATTCACTAAGTCAGAATGAGTTCTAACAAGTATGACTCACGACCAGCTCAATATTGGGCCTAGAGGGTCATACACATATGGTAGGTGTTGCGATTAGTAGAGGTTCGGATGTGAGATATTCGTTGGAGCCCCTATCTTATTGGATATTCATTAAGCCCATGAATTATTGGATCCTAAGATGAGATCCAATAATTGCTAATAAGAGATTATTGGGTAGAGGTCCACTAATCCAAGAGGCTTGGGTAATTGGATGGAGATCCAATACCCAACAAGGGCAAGATCCATTAGGGTTTACAAGGGACTCTATAAATAGGAGAGAACTAAAGCTCTATAAGCTAGGGGTTTCTTTTGTTAGCCACCTCCTGTTCTCCTCTCTCCATAGAGGTGCATCGTCATAGTCCCTACAGTGTGGATACTGTTAGAGAGGAGCATGCTTGACCTCCTTCATCCTTCCTACAGATCTGTAATGATTCAGGGATATACGATCTCCCTAGGTATTTTCTTTTACACATGCAGTTTTCGCGGATTTGTTTTGATGCACCGATCTTCGTATGATGATGGAACCTTTCTACAGGAAATCTATGATTTTTATTTTTTTGTTCTTCCGCTGCTCATGAGATGTCGCCCCATAGGATTTCCCAACAGTGGTATCAGAGCCAGGTTGTTCATGTGAAGATCGAATCTTAAACTGCATGTGTTGTGTTTTGAATATGCTTTTGACACCAAAATTGTTGGTGCAAAAGTCGTGGAAGAGCAGCAACTATTGCTGCCCTTGCTGCGCTCGTAGAGCGGCCACAACCAAGGCTACAACAAGTAGCGTCGACGGCCTGCCCGCAAGGGGCGGCGTCACCTGCGGGCATTGTGCCCGCAAGGGTGGCTCCGACCACGGGCCAGGAGTCGCCCGTAGGCGGTCGCCTGCGAAGAGACATCGTAGGGGCGCCCCCTCGAAGGGATAGCATCGGCTACAGGCCGTCGCCACCAAGTGGCGGCGGCCGAAGCTGCAACACTGCATGCAACAGCAAGGGAGGAATTAAGGTATTGGACAAAAGATAGTTTTGCCCCTCGAAATTTTAAAAATTTTGGTTTCTATCCCTTATGACAGAATGACCAAAATACCCTTAGGAATTCAAAAAATTCTCTGAATATCCTTATTTTTTAAAAAAAATATTAGTTAATTAAATAATTTAATTAACTATTATTATTTATCTAGTAGTCTTATAAAATAACATATACATGTGATGTATGATGTGGACAAATGATCATATACCTATGATGTGATGTGTGTACATATGATTATTATTATTGGGGCCTACGAGCCTCTATTTTTCTCGTTTATTGTCGGGCCTGCGTGCTTGTAATTATGTTATAATTACATGAGGAGGCAAAGTGGTAGCGGGACCCACGAGATCGAGACGGACGATCCGACGCATGGAGATGCATTGAGATGCCGACGGAACCGACGAAGCGAGAAAGACGATCACAGGGCATGGAGATGCACCTAAGCATACATAGATCTTGATGTGAGTGATTAGGCCCATTGGCTCGAGCCTGATCACGTTAGGATGTGGTCTATGATCATTTGGTGTGATTACTCATGTGATGTGTGATTGGTTATACATCTACTAGATATATATATATATTTACATATGATGTAGATATATATATATTAAATATGTATGTGTGTGACATATTATGTTAAATAAAAAATCCTCTCTATTAATAATATTGAGCCAGTAAACATAAGATAATTAGATTGACCTACGTGGCCTTCCATCGTTATAGGTAGGAACTGATTCCCAGTGTAGGTTAAGTTGGTCGAGTCCCTCGAGACTCACCTATATCGCGTTTCGCTATCTTATCTACAATATAGAGATGTCACCGGTGACCTGAGAACATAATATGCTTGGTCGAGTCCCTCGAGAGTATATTATCGAATTAGACTCATCTTGTAACGATAGTGATGACTTAACTGAACATCATGGTTGGTCGAGTCCCTCGAGGCCATGGTGGTTCGGAGGCCAAACAGAACGGGAATTACAAGGAGTTGTGATTAGCAAGAGTTACCTACCTTTACGGGTTTAACTGCTAGTCATATGTGCCCTGCAAGCTAATCACATGAGTGATGGAACTTGTGACTTGATACGCACTTTTTCTCTTTGCTTATTATTAGGCGTTTTATCACTTTATCTTGCGTGTTGCATATATTGTGATGTCCTTGAATCTGTGCAATGAGAATCGGATCGTGATGAGATCACAATAATGAGATCGATTCACCTTTAAACATAGACCCTAAATAATCCTGGTCATAGGTTACTCGAGAGGGACATCGAGATAACCAGATAGACTGGTGTGCTGTATACCCATCCATATGATGGAGGTGGCTGGTCTCATAGCTACTCGTGTGAAGACACTAAGGGTACAGTGCAGGTGCTCATTGGGAAATGAGTTCACTGATTGATTCGCCTACGGAATGCTTGATGGTTATTGATACCTCACGTTAGACAGCGATTTTGTAGTCCCAATAGTGTATATGGTCCTTTGACTTGAGACACCAAGGATGTCCTATATGAGTACTCCACTCTTTGATACCAGATATATAGGGTTGGAAAGTTTCAGATCTAACACAGTCGGTTATTGAGAGTGACAGTCAACCTTACAAGGGCTATTGAGTGTCAATAAAGGATCATCCACTCTCAGTATCATGAGAGGAATATCCCATGTATTCTTGCTCGAACAAATCCTTGGTCAAGGTTATTTAGATTGAGAGAGAAAGAGTTCTCCGGGAGAATCCGATAAGAGCAAGACTCGATGAGAGACCGTATGAGCCTGACAGTACCATGCCCGGTATAGGGTCTCTGGGATATAGATGGATGAGGGATTATAGATTCATGGTAACTGAGGACAGATAGGTCCAAAGGATTGGATTCTCCTGTAACGTCTGGGGGCTACGGTGTAGTGGCCTAGTACGTCTGCAGTCGATGAGTTGGATGAATTATTATAGAAATAATAATTCGCTAAGTCAGAAGGAGTTCTAACAAGTATGACTCACGGCCAACTCGATATTGGGTCTAAAGGGTCACACATATATGGTAGGTGTTGCGACGAGTAAAGGTTCAGATATGATATATCCGCCAGAGCCCCTAACTTATTGGATATCCATTAAGCCCCTGAATTATTGGATCCTAAGATGAGATCCAATAATTGATAATAAGAGATTATTATGTAGAGACCCACTAATCCAAGAGGCTTGGATAATTGGATGGAGATCCAATACCCAATAGGGCAAGATCCATTAGGGTTTACAAGGGACCTCTATAAATAGAAGGGACCCAAAGCTCTATAGGCTGAGGGTTTTCATTTGGTAGTCACCTTCTGTTCTCCTCTCTCCAAAGAGGTGCATCGTCGCAGTCCCTATCGTGTGGATATCGCTAGAGAGGAGGACGCTTGACCTCCTTCATCCTTCATACAGTTTTATAGGGATTTAGGGATATACAATCTCCCTAAGTACTTTCTTTTACACATGTAGTTTTCATGGATTTGTTTTGACGCACCGATCTTCGCACGACGACGAAACCTTTCTCAGGACATCTGGGGTGTTTTGTTTTTTGTTCTTCCGCTACGCATGAGATGTCGCTCCCTAGAAAGATTTTCCAACATTAATGTGATTGGTCGAGTCTCTCGAGGTTACATTAAGACACCGATTGGATCTCGATCCCCACTAGAGATTCGTCGGGGGTATCCGATTCACATACCAGAGGGTGTTATGTGTCTCATAAAAAATTAGTAGGAATATATTAAGATAGAAGTCCTTATCTTAACTATTTAATTTTTAAAAAGTTTGCATGTTATTTATTTCCACTACATCTTTAATTTCAGAAAAATATCACTTTCAAATCCTTTACATGACATACTTGATGCCAACCACCTCACTGGTCTAAATTATACGGATTGGCTTCGCAATATGAGAATCATTCTCACTATAGAGAAAATTATGTATGTCCTTGATACAGTGATCCCTACGCCCAACGAAGGGGCAAGCGAGGATGAGATTGCTCGTTATGTGAAGTACATAGATGATTCCGCTCTTGCTCAGTGTTATATGTTGGCCTCTATGGCTACTGAGTTACAGAGACAGTATGAAAATATGGATGTTAATTCTATACATCTACATCTCCGTAAACTGTTTGAGGAACAGGGAAGAACTCAATGATATGAGATATCAAAGAGTCTTTTCCGTGCCAGGATGACTGAGGAGACATCGGTTCAGAACCATGTCCTTAAGATGATTAAGTGGATTGAGAAACTTACAGGTCTAGGAATAGTCATAGAGGATAACTTATGTGTGAATCTTGTGCTTCAATCCCTACCAGATTTCTTTTCTCATTTCATAATGAATTTTAATATGAACAAACATGAGGTGACCCTCCCGGAGCTCCTCAATATGTTGAGAGAAGCAGAGAGCACTATCAAAAAAGAGAAGTCAGTTCTCTATGCTGGTGAGACTAAATGAAAAGGAAGGCTGAGAAGTCCCTTAAGAAGGGCAAGGGCAAAATGAGTAAGGCAAAGATTGCCAAGAAAGACCCAACAAAGGACAAAGGACAAAGGACAATGCTTCCACTGCGGCAAAGATAGGCACTAGAAGAGGAACTGCAAATAGTACCTTGCAGAGAGAGCGAAACAGAAGCTTAGAGAAACTTCAGGTACATTCATGATCAGTCTCCATTTGTTAAAATCTTATGATAACACATGGGTATTAGATACCGGGAGTGCTTATCATATCTGTAATTCATTGTAGGTTCTGGCAAGACCTAAGAGATTGAACAGAGGCGAGATAGACCTTAAGATGGGCAATGGAGCAAAGGTTGCTGCAGTGGCTATTGGTAAGGTCACCTTACATCTGCCTGGTCGAGCTATTATTACATTAGATGCATGCTATTATGTTCCTTCTATTATCCAAAATATTATTTCCATTTCATGTTTGACAGTTAGTGGATATAAATTAGTTTTTGAGAATAATGGTTATTCAATAATATTAGATGATGAGATCATCACAAGAGGAACATTGCATAATGGTTTATTTATACTGGATACAACTCTACATATCATGAGTGTCAGTGAGTCTAAAAGGAAACGAGAAGAGATGAACAATACATATTTTTGGCATTGTAGGCTAGGTCACATCCATGAGGGAAGGATTCAAAAGTTGTTGAAGAATGGATATCTAAATCCATTTGACTATAAGTCATATACGACATGTGAACCTTACCTTCGGGGAAAGATGACCAACTCTCCATTTAATGGAACTAGAGAGAGAGCCACTGAGTTACTAGAACTCATACATAGTGATATATGTGATCCCATGTCGACTCATGCCATAGGTGGTTACTCCTACTTCATTACTTTCACTGATGATTTCTCAAGATACGGAATGTGTACTTGATGAAGTACAAGTCTAAGACTTTTGAGAAATTCATGGAATATAAGAATGAAGTGGAGAACCAAACAGGAAAGAGTATTAAAACCCTTCGATCAGATCGATGAGGTGAGTACTTGAGTACAAAGTTCACCCAGTTCCTCAAAGACCACGGGATTTTATCCTAATAGACACTTCCTTATACACCACAACTTAATGGTATATCAGAAAGGAGGAATCGTACACTATTAGACATGGTGCATTCCATAATGAGTTTCGCCGATCTACCCATCTAATTCTGAGGATATACCCTAGAGATCGCAGCTTACCTTCTGAACAGAATTACAACTAAGTCAATAATGTCTACTCCATATGAGATATGGAATAAGAAGAAACCCGATCTTAAGGTTGTTAAGATTTGGGGCTACCATGCCCACGTCAAGAGACACAACCCCGATAAGTTGGAATCTAGGATGAAACGGTGCAAGTTCGTGGGATACTCCAAGGAAACTTATGGGTATTATTTCTATCACCTTGAGGACTAAAAGGTCTTTGTAGTCAAGAGAGTAATGTTTCTTGAGAAGGAACACATTCTTGATGGAGATAGTGGGAGCATGATAGAGTTGAGCGAGGTTGGAGAACCTAGCTCAAGCACCATTCCACAACCAGAATATGTTCAGATACCTAGCACACAAGTTCCAACTTTACATAGGTCCGGTAGAGTATCATATCCTCCTGAAAGATATGTGGGACATATCAGAAGAGAGGATGTTGAGGATATTGATCCTCAAACCTACGAGGAGGCTATTATGAGCATAGATTCCGGGAAATGGCAAGAAGCCATGAATTCAGAAATGGATTCCATGTACTCTAACAAGGTTTGGGACCTAGTTGATACACCCGAGGGTATTATACCCATTGGCTGCAAGTGTATCTTCAAAAAGAAGATTAGAGTAGATGAAAAGGTAGAGACCTATAAAGCAAGGCTAGTGGCTAAGGGGTATCGTCAAAGGTAAGGTATTGACTATGATGAAACTTTCTCACCTGTAGCTATGCTAAAATCCATTCGAATTCTATTGGCTATTGCAGCACAGTATGATTATGAGATCTGGCAAATGGACGTCAAAACTGTATTCCTCAATGACAGCCTTGAAGAGGAGGTGTATATGATACAATTTGAGAGATTCGTATACAGGGATAACCCAGATAAGGTGTGCAGGTTGCTTAGGTCCATTTATGGATTGAAGCAAGCTTCCCGAAGTTAGAACATAAGATTTGATGAGGCAATCAGATCTTATAACTTCGTTAAGAACGAAGATGAGCTCTGTGTGTACAGGAAAGTAAGTGGGAATACTATCACCTTTTTGGTATTATATGTGGATGACATCCTGATCATTGGGAATAATGTAGAAATGCTCTCCACAGTAAAAGCTTGGCTATCTAGGCACTTCTCTATGAAGGACTTAGGGGAAGCATCCTACATTTTAGGGATACGGATCTATAGAAATAGATCCAAAAGGATGCTTGGCTTGTCCCAGTCCAAGTACATAGACATCATTGTCAAAAGGTTTAGCATGAAAAATTTCAAGAGATGTCTCATACTAATGGGACATGGAATATCACTTTCTAGGAGTATGTCCCTAAGGACTCCTGAAGAAAGGGCATATATGGATATGATACTATATGCATCAGCGATAGGATCTATCATGTATGCTATGCTATGTACCAAGCCTGATATAGCGCATGCTCTGAGTGTCACGGGCAGGTATCAGGCAGATCCAGGCTTGGAGCACTGAAAAATAGTAAAATATATCCTTAAGTACTTAAGAAGGACTAAGGATCTTTTACTGGTATATGGAGGTAGTAGCCTCAGGGTTGAGGGCTACACGGACTCAAGCTTCCAGTCCGATGTTGATGATAACAACTCTAATTCAGGGTATATGTTCACCCTGAATGGAGAAGCAGTATGTTAGAAGAGTTCCAAGCAAGACACTATTGCTCACTCGACCACAGAGGCGGAATACATTGCTACGACAGAGGCAGCAAAGGAGGGAGTCTGGATGAAGAAATTCATTACAGACCTAGGAGTCATCCCAAGCAGCGAGGAGTCGATTCCCTTATATTACGACAACAGCGGGGCAATTGCTCAAGCGAAGGAACCTAGGTCTCATCAGAAGTCAAAGCACGTTCTAAGGAGGTTCCACTTGATAAGAGAGATTATCGCCCGAAAAGATGTAGTAATGGAAATAGTTCCATCCGAAGATAACATTGCAGATCCACTGACAAAGCCATTGACTCATATTATCTTTGAGCGTCACAAAGGTCTGATGGGGATCAGACATATTGGTGATTGGCTTTAGGTCAAGTGGGAGATTGCTAGTCATATGTGCCCTGCAAGCCAATCACATGAGTGATGACACTTGTGACTTGATATGCACTTTTTCTCTTTACTTATTATTAGGTATTTTATCACTTTATCTTACGTGTTGCATATATTGTGATATCCTTAGATCTATGCTATGGGAATCGGATCGTGATGAGATCACGATAATGGGACCGATTCACTTTTAAACACAGACCCTAACTAATCTTGATCATAAATTACTCGAGAGGGACATCGAGACAACCGGATAGACTAGTGTGTTGTATACTCATTCATATGATGGAGGTAGCTAGTCTCATAGCTACTCATGTGGGGACACTAAGGGTACAGTGCAGGTGCTTATTGGGAATGAGTTCACTGATTGATTCGCCTACGGAATGCTGGATGGTTATTGATACCTCACGTCAGACAATGACTCTGTAGTCCCAATAGTGTATCTAGTCCTTAGACTGGAGACACCAAGGATGTTCTGTATGAGTACTCCACTCTTTGATATCAGACTTATAAGTTTGGAAAGTTTCAGATCTAGTACAACCGATTATTGGGAGTGGTAGCCAACCTTACGAGGGCTATTGAGTGTTAATAGAGGATCATCTGCTTTCAGTATTATGAGAGAAATATCCCATGTATTCTTGCTCGAACAAATCCTTGGCCAAGGTTATTCAGATTGAGAGAGAAAAAGTTCTCCTGGAGAATCCGACAAGAGCAAGATTCGATGAGAGATCGTATGGGTCTGACGGCACCACGCCCGGTATAGGGTCTCTGGGATATTAGATGGATGAGGGACTATAGATACATGGTAACTGAGCACAGATAGGTCCAAAGGATTGGATTCCACTGTATCGTCTAGGGCCTACGACGTAGTGACCTAGTACGTCCGCAGTAGATGAGTTTGGTGAATTATTATAGAGATAATAATTCACTAAGTCAGAAGGAGTTTTGATAAGTATGACTCATGACCAGCTCGATATTGGGCCTAGAGGATCACACACATATGGTAGGTGTTGCGACTAGTAGAGGTTCGGATATGAGATATCCGTTGGAGCCCATATCTTATTAGATATCCATTAAGCCCTTTAATTATTGGATCCTAAGATGAGATCCAATAATTGCTAATAAGAGATTATTGGGTAGAGACCCACTAATCCAAGAGGCTTAGGTAATATGATGGAGATCCAATACTCAACAGGGCAAGATCCATTAGGGTTTACAGGGGCCTCTATAAATAGGAGGGAACTAAAGCTCTATAGGTTAGGGGTTTCTTTTGGTAGCCACCTCCTGTTCTCCTCTCCCCAGAGAGGTGCATCATCGTAATCCCTACCGCGTGGATACCACTAGAGAGGAGGACGCTTGACCTCCTTCATCCTTCCTATAGATCTGTAGGAATTTAGGGATATACGATCTCCCTATGTATTTTCTTTTACACATGCAATTTTCGTGGATTTGTTTTGATGCATCGATCTTCGCACGACGACGGAATCTTTCTATGGGAAATCTATGGTTTTTGTTTTTTTATTCTTCCACTACGCATGAGATGTCGTCCCATAGTATTTCTCAACAACTCTTAGGTGTTGTACTGGTTGAAACTCTGGACCATTCTGTAGGGTTAGAAATCCCCCGAAATGACTGCCTATATGGTTTATTTATGGACAGTTTTGCTTTTGTGCAATGAATATATACAACCTACGTTTACAAGCCCAAAACGACCATAAAAGTCAACCAACCTCAAGTTACTAAGCATTCTGCAAACTCTTTATAGCTGTGTAAAGCATGAATACGAACTAAAAGATACTAATATATGTGAGCATTACATCAAATACCTCATTGATAATTTTGTTCATGATAATAAGGCAATGGGTAGCCATGGGCTATGCATGGAGGCACATATGTCCAACTACAAAATATAAGAGTAAAATGATCTTTTATGGAAGAAGTACATTCTAAGTAAATTTTAAAAATGGGATGCTTTGTGAAAATTTCTAAAAGCTAAGGGTTTGTTTTTTTAGAATGTAATTATTAAATTTATAAATTTAATTATAAAAATCACTTAATATCTATCTATGAATTTTAACCTTTTTTATACTTTTCTTTATAAACTATCCATAGTTTTAAATTGTTGGATCAAGATTCCATTTTAAGTAATAATTTATTAGGGTTAAGGTCCATTTTATCTCTAATGGTTTTAGTCATGGACCTCTTAAACTCTTATGATTTACTCGTATATAAAATAACCCCTATATTTTAAAAAACTTAACATATAATTCTCTCCCGTCAAGTTTAAGTTAACATATATTAGTGTTGGCTTGCATGACATAGTAACTCATAATAAATTATTAATATAATGATACATATAATTTAAGTTTTAAAAAAACTAAGACCTCTATCAATGGCGAGAGTGTTAGGATTGTAATGGCACTAAGATGGGAGGTGAATTAGTGCTTTCGAGAAGAAGTATCATTTCAAAAATTTCAAGCGATAAAATCGATATCAAAAATATATTTTAATTTGGAAAGTGAGAAAGTGTAGTAAGCAGTTAGTAAGCAATAGCAAAGAAGAACATAAAAGGAATTACACAACGGATTTATAGTGGTTCGGTCGTCTAACCTACGTCCATTCCTGATTACTCTTTGCTTGAGGTCACCAGCTTCCACTATCGATCTTTTTTCTAATGGACGAAGATCAACTACCCTTGTTACAACTCTTCCTCTTTTTCGCAGGCTCAGAAGAGAACCTTTACACCCCTTTTTTATAATAAGTTCTCATACATCTCTATTAAAACAACCTCTAAACTTAAGGAGGAGGAAAATTATTTTTTTTACCAAAGTTTACATACTTTTATCCTCAAGAATTCTTGCCCCTTTCTTACTGCTTGAGTAGGGTATTTATAGACCTAAATGACTTTAAAAATAAAACTAAAATTTCAAATCCCTAGTTTTTCAAGGTACTAGCGATATCACCATCTATATTAGGCGGTAGCACTACATAACAACCTATGTATTGGTGGTCCCACTATTTTCCTGGGCAATACCACCACCTGATATAATCTCGGAGATTGTGTTCTGGCGGTACCATCATCGGTCTAAGCGATACCACCACTGACCCTAGTAGTACTACCGTTAGGTTTTCCAGAAATGTACAGTACTTTCCAACTCACTAGCAATACCACTGCCTACCCTAGCGGTGCCATTGCCTAACCTAAGTTTGGGTCACTGAATTGATCTTTCAATAGGCCTAATTCAACCTTGATTTAGGCCTGCTTCAGTCCCACTAGACTCCTCATTAAGTTGGCCTCGTTACACTCCAAAACCAATTTAGTTAGACTCTAGACAACTCCAATCAAGACACAATTACAATCATGAAGCCTATATTATCCAGCATGTCATTTTTCATCTAACACATCTGTTAGGTCTCAGATTTTGATGATGAAACTAATTGATTATGTTTTAGTTATCAAACTACATTTTGAGTAATGCAGGTCTACTCGATCAAGATTAGATAGTTGACGCAGAAGGAATTGACGTTGCGTTGGAAGTGATCACTTCAAGATATTCGATGTCAAGCTGGAGGTCCGATCGACAATCGATAGAAGGCTTCAGACGTCGAGCACTGGGCCAAGAAGAGCGGAGTTGCGCCAAGAATATCGGGGTTATGGAGGTCAACCATTGATTGGACAACATGCCACAAGAGAGGATGATGTGCCGAAGTATCGGACGAAGCGCTGATAGGCCAATGACATGCCGGGCAACATAATGTCAATTCGCGTTGTAATAACTATTGGGAAATCCGTCAGGGGGAGCGACATCACATGCGCAGCGAAAGAATAGAAAACAAAAACCTAGATTTCCCGTAGAAAGTTTCCATCGTCGTGCAAAGATCGGTGCGTCAAAAATAAATCCGTAAAACTGCACATGTAAAGAAGATACCTAGGGAGATCGTATATCCCTAAATTCCTGCAAATCTATGGGAGAGGATGAAGGAGGTCAAGCGTCCTCCTCTCTAGCGGTATCCACACAACAGGGATTACGACGATGCTCCTCTCTCTCTCTCTCGGGAGAGGAGAACAGAAGGTGGCTACCAAAAGAAACCCTCAGCCTATAGAGCTTTGGTCCCCTCCTATTTATAGAGGCCCCCTGAAAAACCCTAATGGATCTTTTGCCCTATTAGGTATTGGATCTCCATCCAATTACCCAGCCTCTTGGATTAGTGGGCCTCTACCCAATAATCTCTTATTAGCAATTATTGGATCTCATCTCAGGATCCAATAATTCAGGGGCTTAATGGATATCTAATAAGATATGGGGTTCAGCGGATATCTCATATCCGAACCTCTACTCATCGCAATACCTACCATATGTATGTGACCCTCTAGGCCCAATATCGAGCTGGTCGTGAGTTATACTTATTAGAACTCCTTCTGACATAGTGAATTATTATCTCTATAATAATTCACCCAACTTATCGACTGCGGACGTACCAGGCCACTACGCCGCGGCCCCAGACGATACATGGGAATCCAATCCTTTGGACCTATCTGTCCTCAGTTACCATGTATCTATAATCTCTCATCCATCTAATATCCTAGAGATCCTATACTGGGCATGGTGCTGTCAGGCTCATACGGTTTCTCCTTGAGTTTTGCTCTTGTCGGATTCTCCCAGAGAACCTTTTCTCTCTCAATCCGAATAACCTTGGCCAAGGATTTGTTCGAGCAAGAATATATGGGATATTCCTCTCATGATACTGAGAGCGAATGATCCTCTATTGACATTCAATAGCCTTTGTAAGGTTGGCTACCACTCCCAATGACCGGCTGTACTAGATATGGAGCTTTCCAAACCTATAAGTCCGGTATCAAAGAGTGGAGTACTCATACAGGACATCCTTGGTGTCTTAAGTCTAAGGACCATATACACTACTGGGACTACAGAATCGCTGTCTGACGTGAGGTATCAATAACCATCCAGCATTCTATAAGCGGATCAATCAGTGAACTCATTCTTCAATGAGCACGTGCACTGTACCCTTAGTGTCCCCACACGAGTAGCTATGAGACCAGCAACCTCCATCATATGAACGGGTATACAGCACACTAGTCTATTCGGTTATCTCGATGTCCTTCTCGAGTAACCTATGACCAGGATAATTTAGGGTCTGTGTTTAAAGGTGAATGGTCTCATTATCGTAATCTCATCACGATCCAATTCCCATTGCACAGATCCAAGGACATCACAATATTCATCTAGATAATATGAGATAATGCCAATAATCATAAGCAAAGAGAATGACGCAGCGTGTTACAGGTACAATCACTCACGTGATTGGCTTGTAGGGCACCTATAACTAGCAATAACTGACTAGATCGAAGTAGAGTTTTGGCTTGTGTGCAGGATTAACTACGATAATGATGAAGATATAAAGTGAAATAAAGTACCAGAGTCAAGTGCGATAGATCATTGGGAGTTCGAGAGTTCGCCGGGAGTCCAAAGATTTGTCAAGAGTACTGCTGGAACTGGCCGAGAATGAGTAGGGAGCTTGCCGGAGGGTTTTCAGAAGTTCGTTGGAAGGTTCGTTGGAAGTTCGTGGAGCTCGCCGGGAAAGATTGGAACTTACCGAAGAAGCTCGTCGGAACTCACCAAGATCATTTTGAAGTCCAGGAGCTTGCTGGGAGTTCGTATAATGGTCTCTGAGAGTTCATCGGAAGACCGTCGGAAGTTCGCCGGAAGCTCGTTGGACTATGTCTTGACTTGTCAGACTTTGTAATAGCTTAGGAAATATCTTTAAATTTCATATTTAGCACATAATTAGGGTTAGGATTAGGTATTAATCTTTTAACCTTGTTAGGGGTTAACTAGGCCCGAAATTAGATCGGTTTGAGCCGAGTTTAAGGCCCAACCGGAGTGTTGGACACTATCTGGCGATGGCACCGCCCAAGTCCAGCAACCTAGGTGGTCTGGGTGGTGGTACCGCCCAGACTGGGTGGTGGTACCGCTTGGGGCAGAGTGCCCTAGGCGGTGGCACCGTTGGCTGGGGCAGTGGTACCGCCTAGTACACTGACCGTGTCAGTGTGTCAAGCAGTGGTATCACCTAGTGTTAGAGTCAGATTGGCGGTGGTACCGCCAGTGACAGGCGGTGGTATCGCCAAAACCCAGTAAACCCGGGATGGGATGTTTTTTGGCTCCAAATTTGAATCAAATTGGAGCCTATATAAACCCCTCCGATCCCTGATTAGAAAACACAAGCACATACACTTTGAAAGCAAGAAAACATTATTCAAATCTCTTTAGAAATTCCTCCTCTAGCCTTCATCTGATTTCAAGAAAAAGAGAAGAGTGTTTTAGTGCTTGTAAGGGTTACCTCCTAAGCCCGTCAAAAGGAGAGTGTTGTAAGGGAGTTGGTCCTTGCCCGTTGGAAGGAGGACAGCTAGTGGAAAAACCGATGGCTTTAAGAGAAGAGGAATCGGGAGAGGACGTAGGTTGTATGACCGAACCACTATAAAAATGGTTTGCACTTATATATTGTCTTTTACATTTTAGCAAACCGTCTTTTCTTCACTGCTTAACTTGCTCATCACTACCCTTCCTCCTTTCTAAATACTCCCTAGTTTAAGCACTTTTCGATACACTTAAATTGAAACTAGTTTTAGTGAAAATAAAGTTTTCAACATACGAAGTTTCCGAAAGCTTATTTTAAATCATTGAAAATTAAATGTCTTTATCCGCTGTACTAATTCACCCCCCCCCCCTCTTAGTGCCGCTCTCGATCCCAACAACATCGTCCTCCAGTGCATCGTCCTTTCCTTCGGCGTATTGCCTAACTTATCGGCATGTTAACCTCTCATAGCTTCCAATCTTCTTAGTATAATACTCGATCCTTCTAGCCCAATGCCCAAACTCATGGTACAAAGTTCAGCCTCTCGTCTGACGTCCAATCTCTGACATGATGCCCTCTAGCCAAACATTTGATTCTCCTACTTCAAGATTTAGGTCTATGATTGAAGTTTATCATGCATCACTTTTCTTAGACACTCATTAGTTCATAAACTCATCAATTGATTTCATTATCAAAATTCGAGATTCAATAATCTCCCCTTTTTTTATAATGTTAATCAATTAATGATGGAGTTTTAACTAAACTCTCCCTGTCCATATGTCATATTGAACTAATCTTAAATTTAGAAAATAATAACATTTCAACAAGTTGAAATAATAGTGACACACTTCATGTTCAACTTATCAAAGTAATCATAATTTCAAATCATCATGCATAATTATCAAAATTTCAAGTTATCAATGAGTACAATCAATTTTTCTTCTTTTATCATCAACAAAAATGAGAAACATATAAGTTTTAGCTTCTCTTTGAGATGTGCAAGCTAGTAGGTTTTTGCTTCCCTTTACAATGTACAAGCAGGTAAGTTTTTTGCTTCTTTATGAGATGTGCAAGCTAGCAAATTTTTTGTTTTTCTTTGTAATATGTAAGCTATCAAGTTTTTGCTTTTCTTTGATATATGCAAGCTAACAAAATTTTTTTTGCATCTCTTTGCAGTATGCAAGCTAGCAAGTTTTTTCTTTCTTTTGCAAAGTGCAAACTAGCAAGTCTTTCTTTTCCTCTTTATAATAAAAAGGAATATAAGTACACAATGATATAAGTTTTTTTTTATATCAATGTTCCAAATACAAGGGAATTATGTATAATAAAACTAAGTGATAAATATCAAAAAGTCAAGTAACATATCATGATTTATTTAAATAAATCTCTTCTTTAGTAAATAGCAAAAAGAATCATAAAATAACAAATAATAAAAGATCTTGATAAATCTCAATTGATAAATAAGTGAAAGAATCAAGATTCATTTGAATAAATCTCTTTTTTAATAAAAGAAGGAATTATATGAGAATAAAATAGTAAAAGATCTTGTTTTACACAAAAGAAACCTTAAGTCATGAATACCAAAATATCAAGAAAAAGTTTATGATTTGTTTGGATAAATCTCATTCAAATTCAATTTGTCAAATCCAAAATCATTATCAAAATCACTTTTCTTATATTCGAAAAATTTATTAAAAATAACATAGATAGATTAAAAATAACTATTTTTTAATTTCAATATGTGTGATTGATTTCATACTAGCATATCCTAGTCTTTTATGCCAATGCCATGCATCATCGTTTAAAATCAAAAAATAATTTTCATCATAAAATTATCAAGATATACATTATTGCTTCTTAAAGTATTCATAGAATTATCTTCATTTGGTATGCAAGCATTGGATTTAAATTCAACATTTTATCTTGACTAATGCTTAATAAGTTATATTTTAAACCTTTTACCGAAAGAATAATTTTAATAAAAAAATTTTGATTTGTTACCAAATATCTAATGTTTGATTTTTATTATTATTATTGTTTCAACTAGTGAGCTGTCAAAAGTGTGTTGGATCTGCGATCATAAGCCTTAAGTATCCATAATCAAGATATCATCTTTTATCTTAGTTCTTATTTAGAGACATTCTTACAAGAAAGATGGGTTTGCTTTAGGTACCCATTTAACTTTAGGTTCTTTATGGTTAGATCTACCTATCTTAACTTTTGGCATCAAATCATTTATAGTTCTTTTAGGAACCTAAACTAATTTATGAGATCTATATTTTTTTAAATAAATATAATGATCACATCTTCTATTAAAATTACATTTGACTCTAGGGGGAACATATAATGTAGGTTCTTTAATAAATATAGTTGGCTTTTTTGTTGAGTGTTACTACTCACAAAGTCAATTCCTTCTTTTCTATATATATGACCTTTATTGGTAAGAATCATATTTAATGATTTGTTACCTATTTTAATTTTTTCTAATATTTATTGTAATAATATATTTTTCTTTTTAAATGAATCTAACTCTTTGTAAGGTGTTAACAAGCATTTGTCATACTCATTTTTTTAGTTTATCAAATTCATTATAGAGATGCATGATCATTTTTTAGCAATTTATATTTTTTACTAACTATTTTAAATTCATCATATAAATTATGAAATGCATCGAATAATTCATTATAAGATAAGGAGGTTTTAGGTGAGTTGCATATCTCGTCATTGAAAGCTATCAATGCGTAGTTCATCACTTCGTCTTCGTTGGTTTGCTCTTCATTTTCTAATGCATTTGATTCATTTCATATTGTCTTGAATATTTTTTTCTTCTTTAGTGACTTCTTCTTCAGTTACGAATACTCATTTTTAAAGTGTCTTTACTTTTTATATTCATAGCAAGTTATTATGTCACTTTTAAGTTTATTTTTAAGTTCTCATTTTATAGAATTAGTCCTGTTTTTTTCATGAACTTTTTAAAATTTCTTGTAAAGAGTTCTATATTATCGTCACCACTTGAGCTTTTGTTCGAGTGGTCTTCTTTGGTTCTAAGTATGATATCCTTCCTATTCTTTAGAAGGTTATTCTCATATTCGTCATGTCATGCAAGTCATTTTATAAGTCATTAAATTCTCATTTTCAAAAGAAAAGTTGTTCAAGTCATTTTCTTCTTATATTGCAGTCACTTTTGGATTCCAACTTTTTAGAAGAGATCTTAAAATTTTATTAACAAGTTCAAAATTAATATAACATTTATCAAGAGCTTTTAAATTATTAATAACATCCATAAAATGGGTGTTTATATTACCAATGGTTTCAATTGGCTTCATTTTAAATAATTCATAACTATGAACTAAAATATTAATCTTAGATTCTTTAATTCTATTTGTGCGAGTAACTTCAAGTGTGTGTCAAATATCATGTGTAGATTCACAAGTAAAGATACGGTTAAACTTATTTTTGTCTAAAGCATAAAATAAAGTATTCATAGTTTTAGTATTTAACAAAAACGTTTTCTTCTCTAAGTCATTCCATTCATTCATTGGTTTAGAATATTTTTAAAAACCAAGTTCAACGATATTTCACAAATCAAAATCCATATAAATCAAGAAAATTCATATTCTTATTTTTCAATAAGTGTAGTCCGTCCGACTAAACATATGAGGATAAGTAATAGAGTGACCCTATTGATTTCCAAGAAATATCATTTAATTTCTCTTAAGTGTTAAACCAATTAAGAGAACTTGACTTTGATACCAATTGTTAGGAGTGTAATGGTACACATTTCTTTATATATTTCTTTTACAAGTTCTCACACACCTCCTTTAGAACAACCTTTAAGTTCAAAGAGGAGGAAAATCAACTTTTTAATAGAGTTTACATACTTTTAACCTTAAGAATTCTTGTACCTTTCTTGTTGCCTTAGTATGATATTTATAGACTCCAAATGACTTAAAAAATATAGCTAAAAAATTAAATTCCTAGGTTTTCGAGATACTGGTGGTACCATCGCCTACTTGGGCGGCACCACCGCTTGACATATTCTCGGAGACTGTGTTCTGATGATACCATCACTAATCTGAGCTGTACCATTGCTGACCCTAGCAGTACTACTATCAAGTTTTTCGAAAACGTACATTTCATACTTTATAGCTCACTAGTGGTACTACCGACCGCCTGACCCACTTTGGATAACTAAATTGGTTTTCCAATAGATCCAATTTAGCCTTAATTAAACTCTAGACAACTCCAATCAAGACACAACAATTATAATCATGAAGCCTACATTGTCCAGTATGTCATCGACTAGTTCGATACTAAGCACGTAGTGGTCTCCTGATCCCTCTTCCTCCTCTTGGGCATCTTCGTCCCCATCGCCTCCCACTTCATCCTCTCCTACACCCTCACCCGCTGCACCTACAACTAGTAGTCCAGCTCTCCTTCATCTCGGCTTATGACTTCTCTTTACCTTCGTTCGTCGCTACAACATCCGTCACTTTCTCTTCCTCGACAAGTTGGTTGAGGAGAGCGAGCGGGTGCAGGAGAGCTACATGGACCAGCTCAATCGCTCCTTCCGCCTGCTCTCTGTCTTCATAATGTCGTACTTCACAAGAGAGATGACTTACAAGGTATGGTGGTACTCGTAAGGATCGGAGCGGGTGTCATTCGTGGTGGCAAGCAATGTCATGTTGGGCAATATGGTGGCATGCATCCTAGAGCTGGCGAGTGACATCCGAAAGCTTCTAACTTTGTCGTTAGCACAAAAGACACTGTGCGTATCACCCCCTGCTAAGCAGCAATGACCTAGTGGTGCTGCTGGTAGTCGCTTTCACAATGGCGTCTTCTCCCGTCATTGATAGAGGTCTTATTTTTTTAACTTAAATTATATATATCATTATATTAATAGTTTATTGTAGGTCAATATATCATATAAACAAGCTTTAATGTTTGTTAACTTAAACTTGACGGGAGGAATTTATATGTTATGATTTTAAAAATATATTAATTATTTTATATGTAAGTAAACCATATAAGCTTAAAAGATCTATGATTAGAATCACAAATGCTAAAATAAATCTTAACCCTAAATTACATATATCATTATAAATTATGTCTGTTAACTCAAACTTAGAAGGAACTTATATGTTATATTTTTAAAAATATAAAAATTAAAAGTAAACAATAAAGATTTAAGAGGTTCACGATCAGCTAAAACGTAACTTACCCTAATTTATTATGATTTTGTTATGTTGCTCCGTTGAGCCTTCTGATCAAGATCGTAAGGTTGCGAATAAAAGGCAACGGTATTTCCGCTTTGGTCCCCTCTTCACTTCACGTCCCGCTCTCCACACAACTCCCGATCGATTTCTTCCATGGCGAAAGCCCTAAATTTTCCATCCCCATTCCTTCTTTCCACCCTGGACGAGTTCTTCCCCCGGAGATCTTCCGACTGATCCCGGTTTCATCTCTTGCCGTGAAGAGAAGTGGCAGAGATCCGACCGATCTTTAAGGGTTTCTTTTTGCCCGGAGGTCTTCCTTCCCGTCCATGTTGAGATTGGGGATGGGGCTGCTCACGACGTACTGAACGATGGTTCTGGTGTTTGGGGGGCATGTGAGCTCCATCGACGGGATCGCGTCCTTCCGGCGGGGCCCGGAGGTTCACCGGTTGCCGAGGCTGCGCCGTGATGGCGTTCAATCTGACGGATATAGGCGGGATCGGGGATGGGAAGACGCTGAACTCCGCGTTTTCTTGTCCTCCAACCACAAGGCAGGTAGGCAACGCGGGGCGGTCCAGATCAGGTACGAGAAGCATTTTTCGAGCAGGAATTGGTTCAACTCAAACGTGTTGACGGCTTAATCTTCCCCCTAAGTAAACTCATACTCATCAAAACTTTGGTTATGGATTCGAAAGGCATTATATTTATATGCACATCTACCGAGCTTAGACTCCTTTACAATCTCAATAACCTGTGCTTCTAAACTAATTATGTTATGTTGCGCATTTATGCTATGCTCTAAACTTATCGTGTAACGTAATTTTCTTTACCTTCATGTCGTGTAATTAGGGTTTTAGAAATAATTTATGCATTGTTAATAACATCATAATCTTCACTCAAAGCGCACAATTATTTGAATTGGGGGTCACGATTAATTAGGAATTAATAATAATTGAGAAGTACTTGATCAGCAACAGAAACAGAGTTGATTTCCCTAATCTCAGCAGGTGCCCATCAGACATCACTGTCTTGATGTGATGGAGATGGTGCAAAACCCTAAAACCTTCGAGTAGAGCGTGGAAACACGACTCGTTTAACATGAGAAGGAAGGCCACCCTAGACCAAGTCATACTTGTAGAGCTTTGGATTCGCTGTCATTTAAACGCTTGCTTGGTTGGATCCCATGCTGATCTCTTTGGTGGTACCTACAAAAGGCCAAAGACGAATAGGACCACATCACGACCCCAACTTATTATTTCCATGTCGGCAATGGATTCGTCATTTTTATGTTATTAGCAACTTACAGATCACATTTTTATGGCAATGGCACCGCCAGAAGTCGACAAACTCTCATAGTCGAAGGTGGAATCTCTTTCGGCACAAGTTTTGACCCGATGACCAATCAAAATCCACGTCGAATTAATTCTGTGACAAAAAACTATGCAATATCTTCAATGATTGAATAATTTGGATATTAATATTTAATAATTTTGATATGTTCTTCAGATTTGAATTCATCCGTGTTAACGATCAATCAAATTAAGATACGTTGTCTGGAATTATAGTTCAGTGTGTGGTATGATCTTGTACAATTATATTCGTGTCAGGAAATGTGTCGTCTTCTACTTCTCTTGGTGGACTTCGTCTGAGGAAGGGGAACACGTGTTCCTTTCAAGACTATATTTTATTTCCTTCACTACGTGGTTCTTCTCATCCTATTCTTTCTTTCTCTCACGTGCCTTCTTTATCTCTATAAAACCATAGACAAGGAGAAGGAAGAATAGGTGTTAATGGTGACCCACAAGGAAGATTAGGAGAAGAAGGAGAACAAGATACATCAATATTAATTGGGTAAAGTCTGCTTAATTGGTGGGAGAGAGAGAAAGATGGCAGGAGAGAAGATCGGAAAGAGAAGTGAGAAGACACAATTCTCAGTGACATGCAGTCTCTTGAGCCAGTACTTGAAGGAGAAGGGCAGCTTTGGTAGCATCGGCCTTGAGTTGGCTCCATGGTCTATTCACTACCAACCTCAAGGTGACCTCGCTTCTTCCCTTTTTATTGATATCGCATGGAACTTTTATGGATTACAGAGTTCTTCAATTTTTTCTTCCCTCTTTAATCTTCCACATGACCTTTTCCTTCTTTTTTTTCTTTTTACCTTGTGTGATTTGGCTTTTGAGACAATTTAAGTTCTGTGTTTGTTCTATCAATTTTTTTCTCCATGATTCCATGTTATCAATGCGTTGGTTGGATTCACAATTTCTCTTACTGCAAGAATCTCTTAATTCTTAGCGTGACTACTGGCTTATAGTTTACCACAAATTTGAAGGTTTTTTTTATCATACATTTCCCAACTCTTCCCCCTCTTTCCTTTTGTTTTTTGTATCATAAGGAATTTTAAGGGGATGCATAGTTCTTTAATTTCCTTAAATCTTCCTTTGGGACAACTCAAGTTCTTTTCTTCGTCCAAATTAATCTGCATGTTCATCATGCGAGTAATTGTTCATTTTTTTGTTCTTTTCTTTTACATGATTTCCTTGTTAGGTGGCATCATAATTTCTCTTACTGAAAAATTCTCTTAATTCTCAAAATTAATACTGGCATAGACTTACATCTGCATCTTTCTTTGCCACAGGAAGCACCAGGCACCCACCACCTTGAGTCTGCTACCAGGTGTGGATGTGTCCACTGAGGACCAGACCATCAATAACACAGACCAAAATGCTCCAAAATCCATGGAGCTATTTCCCCAGAATGCAGGGATTGATTCAGAATCTGTCAGGATTCCTTCAAATATTAAGTAAGATATCAAAACTCCAGATCTCATGTTCTTGGAGCTATTCTTTGTGTAGCAATCAGCTTCAGTGTTGTATTGATAATCAGAATAAAGTGTTTACTCTCTGTTGTTGTGATTACTTTATCAGGACAGAGAAGCCACAATTGACCATCTTTTATTGCGGAAAGGTGTTGGTTTTTGATGATTTCCCGGCCGACAAGGCGAAGGATTTGTTGCAGATGGCCAGCAAAGAGAGCATAACAGCCCAAAAAATTGCTTTCGCTGCCCTTCTTCCTCCACCATAGTTGACCGTAGCAGTCAGCTGGAGACTGCCCATGCTAATGCTTCTGGTAATCATACTCTTTTGATCATTTTCAGCAATTCATTAAGTATAAAAAATATAAATTATTTTATGGACAACATGATCAGATCTATTCACAAAATAATTAGGAATCAGAGATGTAAAAATTTCTGTCATACTTTTGGAATCTATGCATGTACCAGACATATCCAACACACAACTTGTAGCAATATATAGTGTTGTAACTGATGCTGATTAATTTTGTTTCGGAAACAGATATGCCAATAGCAAGGAAAAACTCTCTTCATCGGTTCCTCATGAAGAGGAAGGATCGGTGAGTGTTTCTGGCTTACGATTCTTGATTTCAATCTTGTATCTCATATCTTTACTTGGTAGTGGTTGACAGCACAATTATATCTCGGCTTGCCAATGTTTTTCAGGATTAGCACCAAAGCTCCATATCAAGTCCATGGTGGCATGGAGGCGCCAGACTTGGGCAAGCCGGAGCACTGCCAGTCTTGGCTTGGGTTGGGTGGACAAGCTGTGAAACAAGAAAACTCTGAGATTAGCTGATAGGTTTGAAACCCAAACCAGTGACTCCTGTACTACTGCAACAGTGACTTAACCACAGGGATGAACAGATGGATCTGCTAATTGTAGCATTTCATTTTCTTTTCCTGTTGATGCAAAGGGAGATCTTGTTTTAGGAAGAAAATTCTGTTGTATTTTAATGTGATAAAGACTAGTTTTTTTAGATCTCCTTCATCAGGAAATGGCAGCTCATGACTGCTAATACATATTGTTCAATCATGTGTCATTTATAAGCTGAGCTTACTGTTCAACATTGTTGACTTGGTTGATACCTGTAGACTTCTGTTAAATGTATGGATTCATGCATGCAGCAAAAAAGATGTCAAAAATGCTTACAACAATAGCAGGTTGAGATCAAGGTGGTCGAGGAAAAATATACTAGTGCAAATAAAGTTCAGCTAAATGTGTGGATTCATATATGTGACCAAATCAAATCTTATCTAATCCAATCAAAAGATTCTTTATAGGTTTGATGCTGAATGTTTCTAAATATTTTTTTATTGTAATTAGATCCAATACTTAGTCATGTAGCACAAAGCATGTGAGTAGTAATTTTCATATTCTCCACAAGGCTTTTGTGTTCATCTCAATTCTTACAACTTGCAGTAAACATATTTGATCAAGGTGGTCAAAGAAAAAATATAAATTGAAGACATTATACACATGTTAAATGAAATTTTTACTCAACCTCCATCTGATTCCACCACTGAAGGATTTATTATTATCATCATCATCAATATCATTTCAGCATTCTAGAAGTTTTAAAGACATGATCAAAGATTCTCCAGCTGCATTTTTTGTTCTTTTCTAGTTGTCCCAAATTGGAGACTGAGATGATGACTCTTCCTGAATGAAGAAATTGTTGTCACAATAATATATAATATAATCCCTCAAGAAGTCTACATCAACCACAAACTCTGCAAGAACACGGTTTCTCAGTTTCCTCACACGTTTTCATGTGGAAGCCAGGACTTGAAGGGTTGTCTACTTCCCAAAAGCCTTCTTAGTCTGCCAAGGGAAAGGACAGTGAGACGCCCATTGCAAGCTCTCACACATCCCAGACTTCAAACAAAAAAAAACAATATCGCACGAGAAAGATAACTCCATAAGCAGCTCCTTCAACATGTGGTTGGAGATATATCTATGAGATTGAGTGAAAATGAAAAAGAAAGGTTCAATTTAAATTGAGATGAATATGTATTTCTATCTTTGTGGTGAAATCTGAGTTGCTTTCGGAAGTTTTCAACTCTTTCATGTTGGAGACTGTCTGTGGTTTTCTTTATTTTATGGGTAAGATTATTTTCCCGCTCTTGTGATGTTTTTTTCTCCCATATTCATGAAAAAAAAAAAGATGGAATATATATATAAATAATATTTTGAAGTCACCTAATTTCTTGGAGATCAATCTCACATACAAGAAGTAAAAAAGGGTTAAATTATAATAAACCAAAAGATCACTCAGAATAGGTCAATAGCGTGGCACTTTCCAAGGCGTTGCAACCCCTCGAGGCAATGAAGAGGCGCTGGACAATTTGGGGGGATGCAATAACATCTCGTATTAGATACTAATTTTTTAATTGTCTATGTCATAGCACAATAAAACACATAACTTCAAGATTACAAATACATTGATCCTTGTTTAAGAAATTAAAATGGGTAAAATACAATATAATTTGCAATTAATGCATAAATAAATAAAATTAATAAATATTTCAGCATCGTCGTTGTCATCTTTTATCTTAATAATTCATTTCTTGTCGATCATATATATCAATCATATTTAGTATCTCTCACGTGGAACGACAAGATTTGACGCTTGAGATGGAAGAATTGATGTGAGAATTAGATCGATTTGAATTGGCTATAAAACCTAACTCAAAGACTAACACTATTCCTTTTAAGCAATTAGTGGATGTTGCTCGGAAGCTTGTTGATGGTGACCCAACAACGCCATTCAAAGGCAAAAATGATGCCAACCAAATGAATCCATCCAATAGGGGGAGAAAAGGTGTTGTGGGTGACATAATTAAATTAAATCCCCAGGACAAGAGCATGCATGTGGAAGAAATAGTGTGTGGGTGGGTGGTGGACACACCAATCATCGTTTCTTTAGTCTAAGAACAATAGAAGAAAAGTCAATGGGTGGGTGGCGTTCCCCACCTTCTTCCAACTCTTCACATGCCTTGAACTTAGGGTTTGGGGGCCACGGAAGAGGTCAATTTGGAGGACTGTATAGTTCTCGAGTCTTCAAGCATCTTGCTTGACTGAATTGGGGGGCCATCAAATCAAGCACGATTCATGAATGCGATTTGCAATGGATCTCACACTTGCATAACCCTAATCCTAATGCATCAAAATAACATATATATATATATATATATATATATATATATATATATATATATATGTAATGCCTTATGCTATAATAGACACACTATTATTGATTACCTTTTGTTAGTGAACATTATTGAAGAAATTATCCTTATGGTAGGGTATCTTATAAAAACACTAGAACTAATTAGAAGTATATCAATAACATCATATTTATAGAAAATATGATGAACATGCTGATAGGTTGGCCAATCATATTAGGATCTTGTTTTTGAAAGATGAATAACCATAATCTTTGTACATTCTCTAAGCACTTAATATATTAGTCTTTTGTAGTAATAAAAATATATATTTTTGGAGTAAGGTCTAGGGAAGAGTTAATGTACTAGATTGGTTGTAACTCTCTATAGACAATTGAAATTTATATAAATAGGTCAAAAAATATTTTCTCTATTTTACATAATCTAAATGATTAAATGAAATAAAAATTTGGATAGGCATTTACATTCTGAATCTTTCAAGTAAAGTACTAAAACAAAATTTAAGAGTCTAGTTTTCAAAAAAATCAAGTTTTATCTAAATTAAAATTTTAAGACGTAAAACATACTTGTCCCAATGGAAAGGGCTTCAAGAAAGAATCTCTAAGCATTGTATTCATAGCCACAGTGTCACGGACTTAGCTGGTTTTGCTTAAGCCGTGCGGCACCAATGCGTATCACCGCAAAGGTCAGCCTCCCCGAAATCTCCTACAATCCCTTAGGACCTACGAAAGAGAAGACGGGACAGAGAAAGCGCTTCACACGGGATCCGCAAGCCACTCTTTTAGCAAACACTTTATAGCCAATGCACATTCCAACCATAGATATTACAAGCTCAGAACGGTTGCACAATAAAGGTATAAAATTGGTCCACTACAAACCGAATTCTAGTATAAATATTCACTCGACGTAAACTTTATGTACAAACCTACAATGGCTGCCAAACTCACTCAAATGGGGCATTTAGCCTTTGGCAAGCCCTTTACATGCTTTACAAGATATAACAAACCAAAAGGGACATGGACACGCATAAACATTTCACAGAATAAGCCGTTTACAATTTGTCTGTGACATTCTCCCCCACTTACTCCTTCGACGTCCTTGTCGAAGCCTTTGCTGACGCTGTAACTTCTTTTCTTTGTTGGATCTTCGATCTTCTGCTCCTGCTGCGATGCGCCCCTTGGCTCCCAATTGTTCTCCGCTTCTTTGTTGTTGAGTCGTCGAACTTTAATCCGCCATGCTTCTTCAACTCGCAATAACTCTAACTCTGGTGTGGGGTTGGCGGAGTTGTCTTGATCTTCTTGAGTCTTGCATTCATCTAATGAAGGGAAAAGACCATCTTTGATATCGTCGCCATCTTGAAATTCTTTTGTCTCTTGAATGGATAGATGCTTGTTGGAGCTATAACGAGCATCGCCTCGCAACCTTTAAAGTTTTCAGGTCCTTTCTCCGTAAAATTTGCCCATTGAATCTTTTTTCACTTAGTTGTCTTCCATTAGTCTCTTCGAAGAGTCTTCAAATTTGTGCAGAGCTCCTCTGCTAGATAACTAAGAGAGCTGGGGTACTCGGTTTCACCCATTCTCTTGAGAGTTGAGAAGGCAAAGGTTACTTGACTTCGCGCCTCCTCGAGGTTGTACTTCAAGGCGTCAAGTCGGTTACTAGACTTCGCCTGCTCTTAGCTCATACTTCCAAGCACTTGAAGTGTTTGCAATCCTTCATGGCCGAGTCGATTACTATGATTCGCCTTCTCATTGCCATTGAACTTCTGGAATGCAAGAAGTTATCACTCTAACTTGGAGTAAGTCTCCGATAGGTTTGGTTGCCTTTGGAATTGTATCGTCTTCTCCATCATTTCTGTCGCCGACTCCTCTGAGTAGCAAAGGTACAGCACCGCGTACTACCTGTTCCGATCCTTGGTCATGCACTCTTGCATTGACCCGAAGTCCTTCACTCACGGCTATCTTGATGGAAAGTCTGTTGACACCGGTCTTACGAAGTTCTCTGGCTTCTGCCCTTCAGTCTTGTCTTGGTACATGGAGTTTGCCAAAGCATCCTCCTCCTCCTCCACGGCCCATATCACGACCAAACGCTCTCCCTCTATGAGAGCAAGGGATTGATGACTCCCCGGAAGTCCCGCCTTTGCAGTACCATGACACTACAATGCCTATGGCACTACTATCCATTGTCTCGCATCTGTATCCCTTCTTCGTGATCGGTAGATCTGCCTCTGCGGCGATGCGGCACTCCTCTGAGTCCACCTTCCTTATAACCGATGACTTATCTTGGGTAGCTGAGTCTCTCTGGACTCGTCATTGCTTCCTCGCCCTTTTTCGACCACCTACTTTGACACCACTGTGTTCTTTGAGCAGTTTCATTTGGTCGATGGAAAGACAGACTGCAAATCCCATATATGTCTTTCGCCATCATGTTGCAGGGCTTGCACCACTTCTGTGATAGGAGAAAATAAAAGGATAGGTAACAAACAATAACTTTTGTATAAGAACAAATACTAGCAGGCCGTAACACACAGCGGTATTAAACAGAAATCACAATCAAATAGAACACCAAGATTTACGTGGAAAACCCCTTCAACGTGAAGGGTAAAAACCACGGCAAACCAGAGAAAATCCACTATAGAAATAATGAATGTACAATTCTCGAATCTCTTGCCCAAAACCCAAGCAACAATCACAAGAGAATAACTAGGATACAAGGATCACGTCCATCAGTGCACAATATCCAAAACCTCCTCAAGGAATCACGAAGAATTCATCAAGATCTGATCTAACCTGAGATGAGAAACTGGTTGGATGAGTGAGAACAATTTCTGTGTTTTTCTTGTCTTCTTCCCTTTCTTTTTCTCTTATTTTTCTGCCCTTTTCTCCTCTCTTTGAATCCCTAATGTTCTTTGTAAATTTCTGCCCCTTGCTGCGATGTTAATCTCCTAATTTCGCAGCCACCATAGCCCCTATATATAATTAGAGATTATGTGAATTAAGGTTTAAGGTTAATAAAGAGAGCTATGGGCTGCTAAAGCCCATATGGGCTGAACTGGCTCTCACCAACAACCTCCCCTTCACCCATAAGGGAGGCTATCCCATGACTCAAGTAAATCCATGCCGACCAACCGTAAGACACTCTCTGCTCTCTTTTGGTAAAGTCTTTGTTAACATATCTATTCCATTATCATCTCAGTATGAATTTTCTCAAGTTGCAATCGCTTCTCTTCAAGTACATTTCAATCCAAAGTGATATCGACATCTATATGCTTTGACTTAGAATGAAAAAACTGGTTCTTACATAAATGGATGGCACTGCGCTATCACAATACACCACATAATTTTCCTGTTTCACCCCAATTCTTGTAAGAATTCTTTCATCCATAACATTTCTTTACAAACCTCTCAGCAAAGAATATATTCGCCTCTGTGGTGGAGAGAGCAATACACCTTTGCAATCTGGATTGTCATGACAAAGCTCCCCCTGCAAAAGTAAGTACAAATCCTGATGTAGATTTTCATGTATCAATATCTCTGGCCATATCTGTATCTGTGTAACTCACTGACACAGGTGATCCACCTCCAAAGCTTAAACAAACCTTAGAACTTCCTCTGAGATATCTTAATATCCACTTCACTGCTGCCTAGTGTTCTTTGCCTGGATTTGCAAGAAATCTGCTAGTAACACCCATCGCGTATGTGATGTCCCCTGCATACCATTGCATACATTAAACTTCCAATCTGCCAAGCATAAGGAACCTCTTGCATTTTCTCCTTTTCTTCATCACTTGATGACACTGCTTACGAGCACAACTTGAAGTGACCTGAAAGAGGAGAACCAATCGGCTTTGCATTGCTCATACTCGAACCTTTCTAATACCTTCTCGATGTATTTCTCCCGTGACAACCAAATCTTCTTATTTTTCCTATCACGAGAAATCTACATGCCCAGATTTGCTTTCTTTGGCCCCATGTCCTTCATTGCAAAGGACTCACTCGGCTCCTTCTTCAACCTCA
Organism: Musa beccarii; assembly: GCA_024322285.1. Lineage (NCBI taxonomy): Eukaryota > Viridiplantae > Streptophyta > Magnoliopsida > Zingiberales > Musaceae > Musa > Musa beccarii. The sequence goes on along the minus strand of CM044398.1, from coordinate 14,400,306 downwards.
TCAATTATACACATATCTTTCCCAAGGATAAGCATATCATCAATATAAAGTAAGAGAATAATAAAATCCTCACCAAACCGTTTGATGTACACACAATGATCTGAAGCCGTTCTTTTATATCCATTTTCAATCATAAATGAATCAAACTTTCTGTACCACTATCTTTGAGCTTGCTTCAATCCATACAAACTCTTTCTTAACTTGCAGACAAAATTTTCTTTACCTTTGACTTTGAAACCTTCTGATTACTCCATATAAATTTCCTCCTCCAAATCACCATGAAGGAAAGCTGTCTTCACATCTAACTGCTCTACCTCCAAGTCCTGGCTAGCAGTAATACCTAGAGCAACATGAATAGAAGACATTTTAACAACAGGAGAAAAAATCTCTTCAAAGTCAATACCTTTCTTTTGACCAAAGCCTTTCACAACCAATCTGGTTTTGTACTTTGGTTGAGAACAATATTCTTGAGTCTTCAACCTGAAAACCCACTTGTTCTTCAAGGACTTCATTCCCTGTGGAAGTTGCACCAAATCATATGTATGATTCATCTGTAGAGCATCCATCTCTTCCTGCATAGCAACTAGCCATATTTTTTTTTGCTCACTTTCAACTGCTTCCTGGTAACTCTCTGGTTCACCTGCATGATGGCATCACATATTCATCTCAGAGTATCTTCGGAAGGTGGCGTTGTCTAGAATATCTTCTCAATTAAGGTTCTACGGAAGTCGCTCCTCAACTTCTTCTTGCTCAACATGTCCTACAGGTAGATTAATATCCGGCTCTACACCATCTTCCCCGCACATCTCCCCATCACCCTGATATACTGGAGGAACAACTGGGTCACAATCTGCTAATCCTTCTGCAGAAGTCTTGGCTGGTGCCTTCTTCTTCAAATCCTCAAGGGTTTGATCCTCAAAGAAGACCACATCTCTGCTTCTAAACACCTTCTGCTTTTCTGGATCCCAAAGCCTATAACCAAATTGATCATGTGAGTAGCCAAGAAAAATACATTTTTTTGTCTTACCATCCAGCTTAGACCTTTTATTATCTTGAATATGTGCAAATGCACGACAACCAAATACTCTCAAATGCTTATAGGAAACATCTTTCCCTGACCAAATATGCTCTGCAACATCAAAGATCTAGGGTCAGACAGGGAGATAAGTTGATCACATCAACTCAGTCCTCAAAGCTTCATCCCAAAACCTTTTGGGTAGCTTTGCACAGTGAAAGCATACATCTAATCTTTTCCATGATGGTACGGTTCATCCTCCTCTCAATTGCATTATGTTGAGGTGTACCAGAACTCATCGCATCTCATGCTTGGATGTCATGTGACCTGCAATAATCATCAAACAATCTCGTATACTCACCCCATTATCTCGATCTTATGCATTTCAACCGCTCTTTCTGCTCTCCCTTTCAACTCGGGCATGAAACTCTTTGAAGACACCAATAACCTGATCCTTTGTCTTCAAAGCATAGGCCCAAACCTTTGTCATCTATAAAAGAACAAAGCATGATGCTTAATAGAACTTTCTGGAATAGTCATCTATAAAAAGTAAAGTGCACCACTGATGCCGAAACATTAATAGAACCATTAACGAGGAGTTTTTGTCCTCAAAGGACCACATACATCTGTATAAAATTACGCTCAGGCATGCATTTTCATCTAGATAAAGCAGACTAGCAGTGAAACTCTATGTTGTTTACTGAACTATTTCGAAGTCTACATTGGTTCAAACGTAGTCCTCAGAAGATAATGGGCCGAGAATGAGTAGGGAGCTTGCAATACAAGTCTCGTTGGAAAGAGCTTGCAGGGAGCTTTTAATAATGGTCTCTCAGTTAAATCCAAGATCAAAGTAGCGGGCTATGTTGGACTATGTCTCATGTCTTGTATCTTTGTAATAGCTTAGTCTTTAAATTTCTTAATTAGGCATAGGATTAGGTATTAATCTTTTACCAGCTAGGCCTAAATTAGATCTTTTGACAAGGCCCAAGTGTGACATTTCTTTCCATTGGTCTGGTGGTGGTACCGCCTATAACCGCAAGAGAACGGTGCCTTATTGGCTAAGTTTCCAAGCCCTTAGGTGTCAAGCGATGGTATCACCTAGTGTTATCGACATTAGCCGGGATATGCCCATGTGTCTAAAACCAGAAACCCGGATGGGATGTTTTTGGCTCCAAATTTGAATCAAATCCCCTCCGATCCTCGATTAGCACAAGCACATACACTTTGAGCAAGAAAACATTATTCAAATCTTTTAGAAATTCCTCCTCTAGCCTTCATCATTTCAAGAAAAGAGAAGAGTGTTTTAGTGCTGGTTACCTCCTAAGCCCGCCAAAAGGAGAGTGTTGTAAGGGAGTTGGTCCTCAGTAGGAGGATGACTTTGGAAAACCGATGGCTTTAAGAGAAGAGGAATCATTGTATGACCGTAACCACTATAAAAATGGTTTGCACTTATATATTGTCTTTTACATTTTAGCAAACCGCTTTTCTTCACTTTAGCTCTTCTCATCACTACCCTTCCTCCTTTCTAAATACTCCCTAGTTTAAGCACTTTTCGATACACTTAAATTGAAACTAGTTTTAGTCCAACATGCAAAAGCTTATTTTAAATCATTGAAAATTAAATGTCTTTATCCGTACTAATTCACCCCCCTCTTAGTGTGATCCCAACAACATCGCCTCCAGATTGTATCGTCCCTTTTCTTCGATCCTAACTTATCGGCCAACCTCTCATAGCTTCCAATCTTCTTAGTATAATACTCGATCCTTCTAGCCCAATGCCCAAACTCATGGTACAAAGTTCACCTCTCTCTGACGTCCAATCTCTCGACATGATGCCCTCTAGCCAAACATTTGATTCTCCTACTTCAAGATTTAGGTCTATGATTGAAGTTTATCATGCATCACTTTTCTTAGACACTCATTAGTTCATAAACTCATCAATTGATTTCATTATCAAAATTGAGATTCAATAATCTCCCTTTTTTATAATGTTAATCAATTAATGATGGAGTTTTAACTAAACTCTCCCTGTCCATATGTCATATTGAACTAATCTTAAATTTAGAAAATAATAACATTTCAACAAGTTGAAATAATAGTGACACACTTCATGTTCAACTTATCAAAGTAATCATAATTTCAAATCATCATGCATAATTATCAAAATTTCAAGTTATCAATGAGTACAATCAATTTTTCTTCTTTTATCATCAACAAAAATGAGAAACATATAAGTTTTAGCTTCTCTTTGAGATGTGCAAGCTAGTAGGTTTTTGCTTCCTTTACAATGTACAAGCAGGTAAGTTTTTGCTTCTTTATGAGATGTGCAAGCTAGCAAATTTTTTGTTTTTCTTTGTAATATGTAAGCTATCAAGTTTTTGCTTTTCTTTGATATATGCAAGCTAACAAAATTTTTTTTGCATCTCTTTGCAGTATGCAAGCTAGCAAGTTTTTTCTTTCTTTTGCAAAGTGCAAACTAGCAAGTCTTTCTTTTCCTCTTTATAATAAAAAGGAATATAAGTACACAATGATATAAGTTTTTTTTTATATCAATGTTCCAAATACAAGGGAATTATGTATAATAAAACTAAGTGATAAATATCAAAAAGTCAAGTAACATATCATGATTTATTTAAATAAATCTCTTCTTTAGTAAATAGCAAAAAGAATCATAAAATAACAAATAATAAAAGATCTTGATAAATCTCAATTGATAAATATCAAGTGAAAGAATCAAGATTCATTTGAATAAATCTCTTTTTTAATAAAAGAAGGAATTATATGAGAATAAAATAGTAAAAGATCTTGTTTTACACAAAAGAAACCTTAAGTCATGAATACCAAAATATCAAGAAAAAGTTTATGATTTGTTTGGATAAATCTCATTCAAATTCAATTTGTCAAATCCAAAATCATTATCAAAATCACTTTTCTTATATTCGAAAAATTCATTAAAAATAACATAGATAGATTAAAAATAACTATTTTTTTAATTTCAATATGTGTGATTGATTTCATACTAGCATATCCTAGTCTTTTATGCCAATGCCATGCATCATCGTTTAAAATCAAAAAATAATTTTCATCATAAAATTATCAAGATATACATTATTGCTTCTTAAAGTATTCATAGAATTATCTTCATTTGGTATGCAAGCATTGGATTTAAATTCAACATTTTATCTTGACTAATGCTTAATAAGTTATATTTTAAACCTTTTACCGAAAGAATAATTTTAATAAAAAAATTTTGATTTGTTACCAAATATCTAATGTTTGATTTTTATTATTATTATTGTTTCAACTAGTGAGCTGTCAAAAGTGTGTTGGATCTGCGATCATAAGCCTTAAGTATCCATAATCAAGATATCATCTTTTATCTTAGTTCTTATTTAGAGACATTCTTACAAGAAAGATGGGTTTGCTTTAGGTACCCATTTAACTTTAGGTTCTTTATGGTTAGATCTACCTATCTTAACTTTTGGCATCAAATCATTTATAGTTCTTTTAGGAACCTAAACTAATTTATGAGATCTATATTTTTTTAAATAAATATAATGATCACATCTTCTATTAAAATTACATTTGACTCTAGGGGAACATATAATGTATTCTTTAATAAATATAGTTGGCTTTTTTGTTGAGTGTTACTACTCACAAAGTCAATTCCTTCTTTTCTATATATATGACCTTTATTGGTAAGAATCATATTTAATGATTTGTTACCTATTTTAATTTTTTCTAATATTTATTGTAATAATATATTTTTCTTTTTAAATGAATCTAACTCTTTGTAAGGTGTTAACAAGCATTTGTCATACTCATTTTTTTAGTTTATCAAATTCATTATAGAGATGCATGATCATTTTTTAGCAATTTATATTTTTTACTAACTATTTTAAATTCATCATATAAATTATGAAATGCATCGAATAATTCATTATAAGATAAGGAGGTTTTAGGTGAGTTGCATATCTCGTCATTGAAAGCTATCAATGCGTAGTTCATCACTTCGCTTCTTGATTTGCTCTTCATTTTCTAATGCATTTGATTCATTTCATATTGTCTTGAATATTTTTTTCTTCTTTAGTGACTTCTTCTTCAGTTACGAATACTCATTTTTAAAGTGTCTTTACTTTTTATATTCATAGCAAGTTATTATGTCACTTTTAAGTTTATTTTTAAGTTCTCATTTTATAGAATTAGTCCTGTTTTTTTCATGAACTTTTTAAAATTTCTTGTAAAGAGTTCTATATTATCGCTCACCACTTGAGCTTTTGTTCGAGTGGTCTTCTTTGTTCTAAGTATGATATCCTTCCTATTCTTTAGAAGGTTATTCTCATATTCGTCATGTCATGCAAGTCATTTTATAAGTCATTAAATTCTCATTTTCAAAAGAAAAGTTGTTCAAGTCATTTTCTTCTTATATTGCAGAAATACTTTTGATTCCAACTTTTAGAAGAGATCTTAAAATTTTATTAACAAGTTCAAAATTAATATAACATTTATCAAGAGCTTTTAAATTATTAATAACATCCATAAAATGGGTGTTTATATTACCAATGGTTTCAATTGGCTTCATTTTAAATAATTCATAACTATGAACTAAAATATTAATCTTAGATTCTTTAATTCTATTTGTGCAGTAACTTCAAGTGTGTGTCAAATATCATGTGTAGATTCACAAGTAAAGATACTTAAGGTTAAACTTATTTTTGTCTAAAGCATAAAATAAAGTATTCATAGTTTTAGTATTTAACAAAAACGTTTTCTTCTCTAAGTCATTCCATTCATTCATTGGTTTAGAATATTTTTAAAAACCAAGTTCAACGATATTTCACAAATCAAAATCCATATAAATCAAGAAAATTCATATTCTTATTTTTCAATAAGTGTAGTCCGTCCGACTAAACATATGAGGATAAGTAATAGAGTGACCCTATTGATTTCCAAGAAATATCATTTAATTTCTCTTAAGTGTTAAACCAATTAAGAGAACTTGACTTTGATACCAATTGTTAGGAGTGTAATGGTACACATTTCTTTATATATTTCTTTTACAAGTTCTCACACACCTCCTTTAGAACAACCTTTAAGTTCAAAGAGGAGGAAAATCAACTTTTTAATAGAGTTTACATACTTTTAACCTTAAGAATTCTTGTACCTTTCTTGTTGCCTTAGTATGATATTTATAGACTCCAAATGACTTAAAAAATATAGCTAAAAAATTAAATTCCTAGGTTTTCGAGATACTGGTGGTACCATCGCCTACTTGGGCGGCACCATCGCTTGACATATTCTCGGAGACTGTGTTCTGATGATACCATCACTAATCTGAAATGCACTATTGCAACGACCACTAGCAGACTACTATCAAGTTTTTCGAAAACGTACATTTCATACTTTATAGCTCACTAGTGGTACTACCGACCGCCTGACCCACTTTGGATAACTAAATTGGTTTTCCAATAGATCCAATTTAGCCTTAATTAAACTCTAGACAACTCCAATCAAGACACAACAATTATAATCATGAAGCCTACATTGTCCAAAGATGTCATCGACTAGTTCGATACTAAGCACGAGTGGTCTCCTCGATCCTCTTCCTCCTCTTGGGCATCTTTCGCCCCCATCGCCTCCCACTTCATCCTCTCCTACACCCTCACCCGCGCACCTACAACTAGTAGTCCAGCTTTCTCCTTCATCTCGGCTTATGACTTCTCTTTACCTTCGCTCGTCGCTACAACATCCGTCACTTTCTCTTCCTCGACAAGTTGGTCGAGGAGAGCGAGCGGTGCAGAGAGCTACATGGACCACTCAATCGCTCCTTCCGCCGCTTCTCTCTGCCTTCATAATGTCGACTTCACAAGAGAGATGACTTACAAGGTATGGTGGTACTCGTAAGGATCGGAGCGGGTGTCATTCGTGGTGGCAAGCAATGTCATGTTGGGCAATATGGTGGCATGCATCCTAGAGTCAAGCGAGTGACATCCGAAAGCTTCTAACTTTGTCGTTAGCACAAAAGACACCTATGATCACCCTCTGCTAAGCAAAGAATGACCTAGTGGTGCTCGAGTCGCTTTCACAATGGCGCTTTCTCCCGCCATTGATAGAGGTCTTATTTTTTTAACTTAAATTATATATATCATTATATTAATAGTTTATCAGAGGTCAATATATCATATAAACAAGCTTTAATGTTTGTTAACTTAAACTTGACGGAGGAATTTATATGTTATGATTTTAAAATATATTAATTATTTTATATGTAAGTAAACCATATAAGCTTAAAAGATCTATGATTAGAATCACAAATGCTAAAATAAATCTTAACCCTAAATTACATATATCATTATAAATTATGTCTGTTAACTCAAACTTAGAAGGAACTTATATGTTATATTTTTAAAAATATAAAAATTAAAAGTAAACAATAAAGATTTAAGAGGTTCACGATCAGCTAAAACGTAACTTACCCTAATTTATTATGATTTTGTTATGTTGCTCCGTTGAGCCTTCTGATCAAGATCGTAAGGTTGCGAATAAAAGGCAACGGTATTTCCGCTTTGGTCCCCTCTTCACTTCACGTCCCGCTCTCCACACAACTCCCGATCGATTTCTTCCATGGCGAAAGCCCTAAATTTTCCATCCCCATTCCTTCTTTCCACCCTGGACGAGTTCTTCCCCCGGAGATCTTCCGACTGATCCCGGTTTCATCTCTTGCCGTGAAGAGAAGTGGCAGAGATCCGACCGATCTTTAAGGGTTTCTTTTTGCCCGGAGGTCTTCCTTCCCGTCCATGTTGAGATTGGGGATGGGGCTGCTCACGACGTACTGAACGATGGTTCTGGTGTTTGGGGGGCATGTGAGCTCCATCGACGGGATCGCGTCCTTCCGGCGGGGCCCGGAGGTTCACCGGTTGCCGAGGCTGCGCCGTGATGGCGTTCAATCTGACGGATATAGGCGGGATCGGGGATGGGAAGACGCTGAACTCCGCGTTTTCTTGTCCTCCAACCACAAGGCAGGTAGGCAACGCGGGGCGGTCCAGATCAGGTACGAGAAGCATTTTTCGAGCAGGAATTGGTTCAACTCAAACGTGTTGACGGCTTAATCTTCCCCCTAAGTAAACTCATACTCATCAAAACTTTGGTTATGGATTCGAAAGGCATTATATTTATATGCACATCTACCGAGCTTAGACTCCTTTACAATCTCAATAACCTGTGCTTCTAAACTAATTATGTTATGTTGCGCATTTATGCTATGCTCTAAACTTATCGTGTAACGTAATTTTCTTTACCTTCATGTCGTGTAATTAGGGTTTTAGAAATAATTTATGCATTGTTAATAACATCATAATCTTCACTCAAAGCGCACAATTATTTGAATTGGGGGTCACGATTAATTAGGAATTAATAATAATTGAGAAGTACTTGATCAGCAACAGAAACAGAGTTGATTTCCCTAATCTCAGCAGGTGCCCATCAGACATCACTGTCTTGATGTGATGGAGATGGTGCAAAACCCTAAAACCTTCGAGTAGAGCGTGGAAACACGACTCGTTTAACATGAGAAGGAAGGCCACCCTAGACCAAGTCATACTTGTAGAGCTTTGGATTCGCTGTCATTTAAACGCTTGCTTGGTTGGATCCCATGCTGATCTCTTTGGTGGTACCTACAAAAGGCCAAAGACGAATAGGACCACATCACGACCCCAACTTATTATTTCCATGTCGGCAATGGATTCGTCATTTTTATGTTATTAGCAACTTACAGATCACATTTTTATGGCAATGGCACCGCCAGAAGTCGACAAACTCATAGTCGAAGGTGGAATCTCTTTCGGCACAAGTTTTGACCTGATGACCAATCAAAATCCACGTCGAATTAATTCTGTGACAAAAAACTATGCAATATCTTCAATGATTGAATAATTTGGATATTAATATTTAATAATTTTGATATGTTCTTCAGATTTGAATTCATCCGTGTTAACGATCAATCAAATTAAGATACGTTGTCTGGAATTATAGTTCAGTGTGTGGTATGATCTTGTACAATTATATTCGTGTCAGGAAATGTGTCGTCTTCTACTTCTCTTGGTGGACTTCGTCTGAGGAAGGGGAACACGTGTTCCTTTCAAGACTATATTTTATTTCCTTCACTACGTGGTTCTTCTCATCCTATTCTTTCTTTCTCTCACGTGCCTTCTTTATCTCTATAAAACCATAGACAAGGAGAAGGAAGAATAGGTGTTAATGGTGACCCACAAGGAAGATTAGGAGAAGAAGGAGAACAAGATACATCAATATTAATTGTAAAGTCTGCTTAATTGGTGGGAGAGAGAGAAAGATGGCAGGAGAGAAGATCGGAAAGAGAAGTGAGAAGACACAATTCTCAGTGACATGCAGTCTCTTGAGCCAGTACTTGAAGGAGAAGGGCAGCTTTGGTAGCATCGGCCTTGAGTTGGCTCCATGGTCTATTCACTACCAACCTCAAGGTGACCTCGCTTCTTCCCTTTTTATTGATATCGCATGGAACTTTTATGGATTACAGAGTTCTTCAATTTTTTCTTCCCTCTTTAATCTTCCACATGACCTTTTCCTTCTTTTTTTTTTCTTTTACCTTGTGTGATTTGGCTTTTGAGACAATTTAAGTTCTGTGTTTGTTCTATCAATTTTTTCTCCATGATTCCATGTTATCAATGCGTTGGTTGATTCACAATTTCTCTTACTGCAAGAATCTCTTAATTCTTAGCGTGACTACTGGCTTATAGTTTACCACAAATTTGAAGGTTTTTTTTATCATACATTTCCCAACTCTTCCCCCTCTTTCCTTTTGTTTTTTGTATCATAAGGAATTTTAAGGGGATGCATAGTTCTTTAATTTCCTTAAATCTTCCTTTGGGACAACTCAAGTTCTTTTCTTCGTCCAAATTAATCTGCATGTTCATCATGCGAGTAATTGTTCATTTTTTTGTTCTTTTCTTTTACATGATTTCCTTGTTAGGTGGCATCATAATTTCTCTTACTGAAAAATTCTCTTAATTCTCAAAATTAATACTGGCATAGACTTACATCTGCATCTTTCTTTGCCACAGGGAAGCACCAGGCACCCACCACCTTGAGTCTGCTACCAGGTGTGGATGTGTCCACTGAGGACCAGACCATCAATAACACAGACCAAAATGCTCCAAAATCCATGGAGCTATTTCCCCAGAATGCAGGGATTGATTCAGAATCTGTCAGGATTCCTTCAAATATTAAGTAAGATATCAAAACTCCAGATCTCATGTTCTTGGAGCTATTCTTTGTGTAGCAATCAGCTTCAGTGTTGTATTGATAATCAGAATAAAGTGTTTACTCTCTGTTGTTGTGATTACTTTATCAGGACAGAGAAGCCACAATTGACCATCTTTTATTGCGGAAAGGTGTTGGTTTTTGATGATTTCCCGGCCGACAAGGCGAAGGATTTGTTGCAGATGGCCAGCAAAGAGAGCATAACAGCCCAAAAAATTGCTTTCGCTGCCCCTTCTTCCTCCACCATAGTTGACCGTAGCAGTCAGCTGGAGACTGCCCATGCTAATGCTTCTGGTAATCATACTCTTTTGATCATTTTCAGCAATTCATTAAGTATAAAAAATATAAATTATTTTATGGACAACATGATCAGATCTATTCACAAAATAATTAGGAATCAGAGATGTAAAAATTTCTGTCATACTTTTGGAATCTATGCATGTACCAGACATATCCAACACACAACTTGTAGCAATATATAGTGTTGTAACTGATGCTGATTAATTTTGTTTCGGAAACAGATATGCCAATAGCAAGGAAAAACTCTCTTCATCGGTTCCTCATGAAGAGGAAGGATCGGTGAGTGTTTCTGGCTTACGATTCTTGATTTCAATCTTGTATCTCATATCTTTACTTGGTAGTGGTTGACAGCACAATTATATCTCGGCTTGCCAATGTTTTTCAGGATTAGCACCAAAGCTCCATATCAAGTCCATGGTGGCATGGAGGCGCCAGACTTGGGCAAGCCGGAGCACTGCCAGTCTTGGCTTGGGTTGGGTGGACAAGCTGTGAAACAAGAAAACTCTGAGATTAGCTGATAGGTTTGAAACCCAAACCAGTGACTCCTGTACTACTGCAACAGTGACTTAACCACAGGGATGAACAGATGGATCTGCTAATTGTAGCATTTCATTTTCTTTTCCTGTTGATGCAAAGGGAGATCTTGTTTTAGGAAGAAAATTCTGTTGTATTTTAATGTGATAAAGACTAGTTTTTTAGATCTCCTTCATCAGGAAATGGCAGCCATGACTGCTAATACATATTGTTCAATCATGTGTCATTTATAAGCTGAGCTTACTGTTCAACATTGTTGACTTGGTTGATACCTGTAGACTTCTGTTAAATGTATGGATTCATGCATGCAGCAAAAAAGATGTCAAAAATGCTTACAACAATAGCAGGTTGAGATCAAGGTGGTCGAGGAAAAATATACTAGTGCAAATAAAGTTCAGCTAAATGTGTGGATTCATATATGTGACCAAATCAAATCTTATCTAATCCAATCAAAAGATTCTTTATAGGTTTGATGCTGAATGTTTCTAAATATTTTTTTATTGTAATTAGATCCAATACTTAGTCATGTAGCACAAAGCATGTGAGTAGTAATTTTCATATTCTCCACAAGGCTTTTGTGTTCATCTCAATTCTTACAACTTGCAGTAAACATATTTGATCAAGGTGGTCAAAGAAAAAATATAAATTGAAGACATTATACACATGTTAAATGAAATTTTTACTCAACCTCCATCTGATTCCACCACTGAAGGATTTATTATTATCATCATCATCAATATCATTTCAGCATTCTAGAAGTTTTAAAGACATGATCAAAGATTCTCCAGCTGCATTTTTTGTTCTTTTCTAGTTGTCCCAAATTGGAGACTGAGATGATGACTCTTCCTGAATGAAGAAATTGTTGTCACAATAATATATAATATAATCCCTCAAGAAGTCTACATCAACCACAAACTCTGCAAGAACACGGTTTCTCAGTTTCCTCACACGTTTTCATGTGGAAGCCAGGACTTGAAGGGTTGTCTACTTCCCAAAAGCCTTCTTAGTCTGCCAAGGGAAAGGACAGTGAGACGCCCATTGCAAGCTCTCACACATCCCAGACTTCAAACAAAAAAAAACAATATCGCACGAGAAAGATAACTCCATAAGCAGCTCCTTCAACATGTGGTTGGAGATATATCTATGAGATTGAGTGAAAATGAAAAGAAAGGTTCAATTTAAATTGAGATGAATATGTATTTCTATCTTTGTGGTGAAATCTGAGTTGCTTTCGGAAGTTTTCAACTCTTTCATGTTGAGACTGTCTGTGGTTTTCTTTATTTTATGGGTAAGATTATTTTCCCGCTTTTGTGATGTTTTTTCTCCCCATATTCATGAAAAAAAAAAAGATGGAATATATATATAAATAATATTTTGAAGTCACCTAATTTCTTGAGATCAATCTCACATACAAGAAGTAAAAAGGGTTAAATTATAATAAACCAAAAGATCACTCAGAATAGGTCAATAGCGTGGCACTTTCCAAGGCGTTGCAACCCTCGAGGCAATGAAGAGGCGCTGGACAATTTGGGGGATGCAATAACATCTCGTATTAGATACTAATTTTTAATTGTCTATGTCATAGCACAATAAAACACATAACTTCAAGATTACAAATACATTGATCCTTGTTTAAGAAATTAAAATGGGTAAAATACAATATAATTTGCAATTAATGCATAAATAAATAAAATTAATAAATATTTCAGCATCGTCGTTGTCATCTTTTATCTTAATAATTCATTTCTTGTCGATCATATATATCAATCATATTTAGTATCTCTCACGTGGAACGACAAGATTTGACGCTTGAGATGGAAGAATTGATGTGAGAATTAGATCGATTTGAATTGGCTATAAAACCTAACTCAAAGACTAACACTATTCCTTTTAAGCAATTAGTGGATGTTGCTCGGAAGCTTGTGGATGGTGACCCAACAACGCCATTCAAAGGCAAAAATGATGCCAACCAAATGAATCCATCCAATAGGGGGAGAAAAGGTGTTGTCGGTGACATAATTAAATTAAATCCGCAGGACAAGAGCATGCATGTGGAAGAAATAGTGTGTGGGTGGGTGGTGGACTCACCAATCATCGTTTCTTTAGTCTAAGAACAATAGAAGAAAAGTCAATGGGTGGGTGGCGTTCCCCACCTTCTTCCAACTCTTCACATGCCTTGAACTTAGGGTTTGGGGGCCACGGAAGAGGTCAATTTGGAGGACTGTATAGTTCTCGAGTCTTCAAGCATCTTGCTTGACTGAATTGGGGGGCCATCAAATCAAGCATGATTCATGAATGCGATTTGCAATGGATCTCACACTTGCATAACCCTAATCCTAATGCATCAAAATAATATATATATATATATATATATGTAATGCCTTATGCTATAATAGACACACTATTATTGATTACCTTTTTGTTAGTGAACATCATTGAAGAAATTATCCTTATGGTAGGGTATCTTAAAAAACACTAGAACTAATTAGAAGTATATCAATAACATCATATTTATAGAGAATATGATGAACATGCTGATAGGTTGGCCAATCATATTTGGATCTTGTTTTTGAAAGATGATTAACCATAATCTTTGTACATTCTCTAAGCACTTAATATATTAGTCTTTTGTAGTAATAAAAATATATATTTTTGGAGTAAGGTCTAGGGAAGAGTTAATGTACTAGATTGGTTGTAACTCTCTATAGACAATTGAAATTTATATAAATAGGTCAAAAAATATTTTCTCTATTTTACATAATCGAAATGATTAAATGAAATAAAAATTTGGATAGGCATTTACATTCTGAATCTTTCAAGTAAAGTACTAAAACAAAAATTAAGAGTCTAGTTTTCAAAAAAATTAAGTTTTATCTAAATTAAAATTTTAAGACGTAAAACATACATGTCCCAATGGAAAGGGCTTCAAGAAAGAACCTCCAAGCATTGTATTCACAGCCACACAGAAAGGGAAGACATAGGTATAAATTTAATTAGTGTAGGAGTTATTTTACATCTATAATAAGTAATTATGTGAAACATTTTGAACAATACTAATCTAATTTTCTAGATAACTCAAGGAGTCAAAAAAAAAAGTGAAGAAATTTGAAAGAATATCATTAAAAAAATTATTCTTCAAAACGAATCAAGAATATTATCCCCTTCAATATTTAAAATAAATCATATATTTATTTTTATGTAATTATAGTTTTATTTTTTATATAAATAGGTCAGATTATAATGAGATACGATCAATTGAATTCTTTTCCGATCTAATGTTTGAGTGTGCCATAAGTTATCTTTCTCAAGGAAAAGTGTGTTAGATAGTTATTTATTTTTTAAAAAATTTCTTATATTTATTATTATTCTTTTCCTCTATGTAAAAAAAAATCTTATGTCAATATATTTAATCTTTCAAGAGTTATATGATATGTGGTCATCTTTCTTGACATTACTTTAAAAACCCAAGTTTTGGAACCCACCCCGCTTACAACTCTCAGCTTGCGAGGGATCACTAAAACCACATTTGGATACTACCATCGATGTCCTCTCTTCCATAAAAATTGCAAGGGTTGAACTGCTAAATTATCGAAACTTGTTCTTGGATCATATCTCACAGGTGAAACAAAGAGAACTTTGTTCGAAGAACAAGAGCTGATGTGAAGATTGATTCCAAGAATTTATTATCATGCAAGACTTTATTTAGGTCGAACGCAGCAATCCATTCAACCCTTCTTCGCTATCGGCTCACTGCAGTACCTTCGTTAAACACCACAAGAAAAGCACCTTACAAAATGAAAGGTAAGAAATTTTACCATCATACCTCACAAACTTTCTTTATAGTTTGTATTAAGATGACAAAGAATTATAACTTTAGATATAAATATAGTTTATATTTATTTATAATCTCTATTAAATTCTTTCTAGATTTCCTTGTCTCTCTTCACAACAATCAAAATTAGCAAGAAAAGCTGCTAAAATAATGAAACAAAAATGTGAGCATATCCTTTGAAAAGTTTCCATCAGTGCAAAGGAAAACAGTGCTGTCTTGAAACATCATAACAAACATGATAATGCACAGTAAACACATCAAAATTGTTTAGAATTAAATATTTGAAATCGACAACAGGAAAAACATAAATAATTATCACAAAATAGCGGTAAAATCCCCTTCATTAATCGAGCAATGCACCAAGGAAACATCTATATGAATCGAATATTTACGGCAGAAGAATACAGGATATAAATATAGAAACCAAGCAGGTTCATGATTGTTAAATTATATACTATGAGATTTGCGACAGGACGATGAAACAGAAGCTGCAAGAACAGTGGAAAGTTATTAAATTAATTGAAATAAGCTGTAAATTTTGAAAAATTTAATCAGTCCGCAGTGTGATTCATGGCATATTGACAATCTAATGAATTCTAAATTAAAAAAAAAAAAGTTTGATTCACGAAGGAGAAAAAAAAAACTGCAATAAGCACCTTTGCATACAGGCCATATCTCCATATCCTCTCAACCATCAATATCTCCTGCTTACAGGCTCTTAAAGTGTTTTGCCAAAGAGTTGTTCAAGACAAGAATGGATATGTGGGTAGGTTGCATATTTGCAGAGCTTCTGAGCAGAAAGTCAATTTACCAAGTAATTGCAGTTGATGCCTGACTAATTGGTCTTCCTTTTCTCTGATTAAATGGCAGTTTGGGCAATTTGACTAAGCTGGTCATTTTTTATTAGTTTGTGCCATTCAGTATAGAAGATTGCATAATTCCTCATCCAATTTGTAGTACTTTTTGGATGCTGAAATAGGTTTTACAATATCTTCATCTCTTTAGTGTTATATGATTTTTTTTGCTATAAAAAAGGTCTATTGTTCAGTTTAAGTTATTGCCTATTTCTATTTTATTTGTTTAACTAAGTTTACTCTATTTATGATAACCTTTCACCATTATTGACAAGAAATTACCTATTTTCTTTTGATGTTTAGTTTAATAAGAGCAATTGATAAAGCTGGTATGAACTCAATCTTCATGCCTTGAAAAGATAAAAGGCTTATGTTTATGTTGCTATTAGGAGTTCTTTTTTATAATTAGGATCGACAAGGTTGCTTGTGTTCCAAGAGGCTTTGCCAAATATTCAAGGGAAATATTTCAATATGTTATGGTTTTCCATGATACAATTACCTATAGATATTTGACAAACTTTGCTGTAAAATTTTCATTTTACCCCTTTGAATTGGTAGGCCATTTTTATATGATGGACAATACTCCATATGAGCTATACCTCCTGAACAGAGTTTGTATTTTTTTTACTTTTTTTTTTTGCATAACATTATAAGTAGGATGAGCTTCCAAAGAAAAAAAAAACCCTCATTTAGATTTTTCCTAGCACTACCCCATTTTCAATTTTTTTTTACTCATTTTCTATATTCTCTTCTCTTTCTCAGTAGCTTTTTTACTTTCGTTTCTATATTCTCTTCTCTTTCTCGGCAGCTTTTTTACTTTTTGTTATCTGGTTCAATTTGTTACAAATAAACCCAACAAATTAAAAATAAAATTATATAAAAAAATTAAACTTAGGTTAGAACCTACGGCTCTTTTTCTACATAATCTGGTTCAATTTGTTATGAATAAACCCAACAAATTAATAATAACATTATCAAAAAATAAATAAACTTAGGTTAGAACCCATGGCTCTTTTTCTACATAATCTGGTAAAAATCAAGAATTATAGCACTTTATTAATTATATTTAATTATCAAACTATGTGATTAAAATTTATATCTATAAATTACTAAAACGTTATTTAAATATAAAAAGTATCAGAATTTTTGGTTATTTTGTACTGTAAATTATTTTATAAATTTTTCATATTTTATGTTAAAATTTAAATTTCATTACTCAAATTTGTTTTTTGATAATGATTTAAAGTTGTCCAATTGAAAACTCTGGAACCTATATAAATTATGTCGAACCAAATCATACGAGGAAAAAAAAAGGAGCAATGCAGGAATAAACTCACTATTTTTTAAGGAATAAAATTAGAAGGATAAAAGGAAAGAACTCTTGACGAGTAGAAAACTACGAGGCCCTTATTGGGAAAAAAAAAAAGTCAAAATCAATTATTGTTTCAGAAAATTCACCCTTATAAATTACCTGCTCTTTAACAGCTTTAAAATAACAAAACACAAACTGTAAAAATCAAAATTAGAGCCGAATGATAGCAGCAACTATTTATGAAATTTTCAGAGACAAAAAACAGAAAAGGATGCTATTTTGCAACAGACATCCTGAGATAGTAATAAGTAAGGTAGAACATGAGACACAGTATAGAATGTATTATTGATCACTTACCAAAGTAACATATAACTTACAGACTTTGGGTAAATTATGTAATTTAGTTGTTTCTTTTTTTGTCAACTGATAGGGAATATTCTCACACCACCTCCATGTCATCAGCTGGCAATCGTCGTGGAGCTGATGTGGAACACGACCTATCTGTCTAACATAAAAGGAAATCAACCTAGCAGGTGGTGCCCTTTCGTCTGGTTTCGCATTGCTCAGGACTGTATGGGTCAACGATGCATCATAAGAGTATGGATAGACTGACCCAAGTCGTAGGGGGCATATACTTAACGCATAACTACATTGTAAAAGGTACAAGCGATCATTATCAACTATCATACCATTTGATCATCTCTGTAGATATAAATAATGATTCTCTAACCTAAGAGAGGAGATCAAAAATAATATCCCAACACTCGTTGACTAATGGAGGGGTTGAGTCGAGAACCTCTCCCAACATTAGTCTATTGTGTAGGATTCAGATATGGACCAAGTGCCGCTCAGCTCCATCTCAGGATACGCTCGAAGGTTCACTCTTCCATCTTCTTCCCTTTGAGAAACCACTTAAACGACCTTATACTTTTAGGACTAATCAAATCTTACTGACTCTCAGGTATAAAAGTGCATAACACCAACTTTTCTTCTTTTTTTTTGCCATTATTGTCTTCTTTGTCTATATACATAAATATAGTTTGTAGCAACATTGATGGATTCCTCTTTCTATTTTTCTCTGATGTCCAGAGAATTATCTGCAAGGGAGCCTGTTCATCTTGAATTTTCCACTATATGGCAATTGCAGCATGTGTTCTCAATGAATATTTCACATAGATGCATGAAGAGCATATACCAAGGTAGAAGAATCCGTCCTTAAATTTGCTATTTATTGCTTTGTGTCAAGATATTGTGAGCGATATTTACATAGAACAGTATCAATCAAGCGGTTGAACTATTTATTGTGATCAAACTTCTCAGTCAAGCTTCAATGTCTTGGCCTTAAGTCATATTAAAATTAGTTTATTTGTATCCTTGATGACTGTTTTCTGGTCCATGTTATTGATCGTGTATATGATTTGTATTATCAGAAAGTGACTTTTGCTGTGGAAAAAAATGATTATTTTGTGATGCTGAAATGTATGGAACTTTTTTTTCATAGTCTTATTTTATTGTAAAAATAATAATGTTTTGTGCTATTATTATTACTCATATATATATATAATGTATAAATTTGCACTGCTTATTCCCGAAATGCACGTCTTTGAGGTGAGCCTTGGCGCCGTCGTCTGCCGCCTCTACTCTCTCTCAGCCTCCGCCTGGGCATGCCTCGCCCTCGTGGCCGCCGCCGCCACTGCCCTCGGCCTCTGGGCCGTCAGAGTCGCCCGTTCCAAATTCATTCACCCACCCACCTCTCCTGTCCCCGAGCTCGGCTCGGCCTTGGTGGTCAACTCGGCGGCCGCGGAGGCGGCGATCATCGCCAAGGCCCGATTCACCGCGTACTATTCAGCCGCTGCAGCCGGGAGCTTCCATATCGAAGACGACGCCCACGATGACGACGTCGACGAAGAAGACGAGGGGGAGGAGGACGAGGATGAAGCCGTGAGCAATGTCGGCCTGCGAGTGAGGGCGCCTCGGGACGGCGGTTGGGGTGTCGAGTGGACGACCGTTATGACCAGGGGCGACCAGGGGTGGTACCGTTACCAGGACATGACGGCGCTTAACGGCAGCGTCGTTAAGTTGTGGGACGCACGTCATGGCGAATTGACGGCACCGCACGGTGGGTGTTTGCGCCGGAGATCAGCAGGAGGGGTAGAACAGGAATTAGAGAAAGGAAGATATTAAATATATAATCCACTTGCACACTTACATATATGCCCTTGATTATTCGTTCTCAAATATATAGTGTGAAGGTAAAATTGGGATATTCCAAGAATTTGGTATCAACTTCAAATTATTTTGATGCGAGGTGGCAATGTGCTGAAGTGGCGCCTAATTTAAAGGTGTATATCAATACAACTTTTGATGGCCAAAAATAATTGATTAGGTTGGCCAACCCAAATTAGTTTTATGAAGAAAAAAAATATATGAGCAGCATGTAATACTTGTTTTCAATTTCAATAATGTTCATTTTAGCATTAAGATTTAAAAGCTAAAACTTCTTCATGAGAAGATATATTAGAGGCTAACTATTATGATTTACATAACACTATTATGAGACTAATAATATTCTATAGATCTATTGAATAATTAAGAAATAATATATATATAATATTTATATTGTCGAGATAAGAATGTTGAGATAAATGTGTGAAGTTACTAGAAAAAATAAAAAAACTATTATTTGTGAATAATTAAGTATCATTTCGATAAATAAAAATAAAAATAAAAATTATTAAGATAATATAAGTATGTATTTAGAAAACTTTCGGATATGATAATCAAAAGAAATAAAAAATATATTAATAATACAAGAAGATGTAGTAAATCTAAAAAAATTTAATAAAATAATTAATATTAATGGTACGAGAAGAGATGAAAAAACCTAAAAAAATTAATAAAAACTATCAATAAAAATTTAAGTAATTCGGGCCTAACTAAATATATGACTTTATACTGTTCTCAATGATAATAAAAAATCTATATAGCTAATCTTTGAAACTTATAATTTTATTATTATTATTATTACTAAAAATTTAAAATCTTAAATATTTATAGGATAAAATTTTAAATTTTATCAAGATATCATAAGTGAGTTATGCAAACAACTAGATTATAATAAAAGCTTGTGTTCTTTATAATTTTCTACAATCATATTCATTGAATTTATCAAAATTCATGTCCCAACAAAAGCATATCTAGCCTTAAAAAGTTATCTAGCCTCACATACATTCAGTTCATGCATCTGATGCTCTTCAACCTCTAGTTTGTGGTGGAGCCTCTGCTAATGCTTTTATGTGAAAGAATTAGCTGAGACCAGTACCACCAGCAGCCTTTTACATGATGATGATGATGATGATGACAGCCAAACAATGTCAGCCAATCAGAGACACAGATCATGGTGGCATTGGGTTGGAGCCTTCAGCAAACCTACAGAGCAGGATATATTGAAGGTGGATTCATGCACCCTAGTTTGCTCCAGTGTAATTGTAATAGTTAGGATCTTCTTCAAGATGAAGATGAAGGTAAAAGGACCAACAAGGAGGCCAATTTCATGCTAACAAACAAAGTATTGTCACTTTCCCATGAAAGATGAGAAAAAGTTGCCATTGCAAAGATTGGGCACCACAAAGCCTTCAAGACTGCGATATTTCAGGCCAAGGATCTCTGTGGAACTGTGCCCACAACTTTCCTTGTTGGAAAGGTTCAGCCAGTATCAGAGGCTCCTGACTCCAATCATACAGATTCATACCACCCATCTTTTCAGCCCCAGTTCATCCACCATAGCCATGGAGACTTGCATGTTCTGTGGACCATGGCACATGACAGCACTGTGTGAGCTAATATGAGCCTTGAAAACACCTTCAATGGAAGCTCTTATAAGCTGTGGGCTCATTCCGAACCAGGACACAGCAGGAGGCATGCAGTTTTTATCTAATGACGACTCAGAATGTATATTTTGTAGCTTTTCCTGTCATTCTTCCTTGATTCCTTCTGATGTCTAGTTTACATTATTTCTCATTTGTGATATGCCTTCAGTCATATCCTGTGATAGTAACTCATCTAAATCACAGCCTGTGCCCAAATAATGCACTTCACATCATCCTGTCAGACTCCAAAATTTCATTACTCAAAACATAACAGGTATGTCATGAACAATCAATTATGCTCTTCTTTAACTAAAATATCCTGAAAGCTACTTATTTTGCCTTTGCACACATCTGTAACAGAGCTATACAACTCTAAATAATATATCAAAATTTTTATCTGAATGCTTATAGTCTACACACCAAAGCCAGATCATTAAAGGAACATTAAAACATAATTTCGATATAGCATGTGCACAGCTACTTAACATTATAAAGCATTAGTTGTATGCCATTTTAGAGTAAAGCAAATTAAATCAACATAGTAAGTAACTGTTCAAGAAGGCAGACTTCTGATGACTGTGTCTCTGTAGGTTTGTTTTTGGCACTAAGCATATAAAGAACCTTATACCAAGAAAAAACAACAGGGTTAACATTAGGAAATTATTGAACATCTTGAACCAAGCACCAATTTATCCAATTTCAAACAGCTACCAATCAGAGTGCATACGATTGAGAAACTAGGTCACTACCCTGTGGCCGAAAGGTCCCAGGCAAAGAGACATGGTTTGCAATTCGGGAGTTAAAAACATGAGAATAGAAAAAATTGACAAATAACTGAATAAAACGAAACATGGGGTGTGAACTAGAAGCTCTAAACTGAGATCTCTCAGGACGAGACATCATGATTGGATGAAACCTTTTGCTTTCTTCCATTCCTTCTCTTGTTATTACTGCCTCGTTTCCCTTGTGATGGCTGTGCTGCATCATTCAGCTGCCAGCACAAATCATGAAGAATTAGACAGCAGTAATCAGGAGCATTGTTAACTAGTAAAGCTGAGCATTATTTCAGAAAATAAAATGGATGGAATGAAATTTAAATAGATCATATACAGCGTTCCATTCTGCTCTATAGGTTCAGTCCATTAGAAACGAGTCTCATTGTCACAGCAGGATTTCTCCTTTCCGAACTGCTAGGGTCAAGTCATGGAAACAGCTTAACTATTTCATGGTATGGTTGCAAATATTAACCCTCCCAAAACCATGTTTTGTTGGATGAATTAGTGGATAGCCTTGTAATACATGCCACCCTTTTCTTACTCAAAATTGAATCATTGTTAAAAGTACAGTAATAGTGCCACATCACAGAGTAGGGTGAACAAGCATATAAAACAGCTTAATTTGCTTCTGGAAATAATTCAAATCAGATCCATCACTCAGGCTGATAGTTATTCATGGAAGCCACTCCTACCTAAATATTGAACTGGCATACATTCATATATACCATGGTTACATCATAGATTAATGATGTTACGCCATATAATAAAGTGCACCTTATGTATAAAGCAAAATCAGTTCCTACCTATCACAAGTCATGGCCAGCCTCTTAAAATCAGCCTCATAAAATCAGTTCCTACCCATAACAAGTCATGGTCAGATCATGCTGCGAACCTTCAAGCCTCTTATGATACATAAATATAATTGCACCAGATAGTCACATGAAATATGCACTTAATAGCATCCTAGACATAAAACCTTATCCAAATCTGAGACGTGTGATGGTGTCATTCTCATCAGTTTTTATAGGACACCATATCCTTGTCCAGCTACGTCCATATATTTTGTGTACAGTTGACCTACAATCACTGATATCTGAGGGTCAACTGGATCATGACCATATGATGGCATATGTATGCTTTAATTACTTTGCCATACATGGGTGAAGACTTAATAGTTGACACCAACTAGATTTTACATAGTTTAGCATACAGAACAATTCAGTTCCAGCTCATGAGGGACTCACCCCAAAATAGAAGTTGTTGGTACCATGTTCCAACTCTTCAAGATTCACCTTTCCCAAGTTCACAGCCGAGTTGGCCCGTTTGTTGCTGCACTTACTCCTTTCATTAGCAAAGTGCAGTCCCGACGAAGTCCAGCAATCTTGGCCATTGATCGGTTGAGCCCAGGGGCCACCGTGGAAGATGGAACCACCAAATCCGGCATCCAGGTCATCCTGGAACATCTCCACAAACAGCTGCTGCAGCTCCTGGAAGCTATCTTGGCTGTTCTCCTGCACATTAATAGACCAATCAGCCAAAGAGCAGAGAAAGGATCAGAAAATTCAAATTGCAAGAAAATTAGTCTTACATTGGGTTTCGTTTGGCTCATCATCTCCAACATCTCCCCTATAAAGTCTCCCATACCCTGCAGAGTTATCAATTGTGAGAAAATACCAAGAAGAACACCATCAGTTACAGCGAGTAGACTATAGAACATATGTAACGACTACCGTTACCAATGAGGACATACGTTTTCGTCATTGTCATCATCGTTGTCGTAGACTCCCACATCGTACAGGAATCTCTTAGTAGAGTCTGAGAGAACTGCTCAAAATTGAAGCACAATGAACCACAAGAATATCTTTTTTTTATCGAATAAAACCACGAGATGTTTTCTAAGTCCGCTACAGAGGGAATTGCTACTTATTAATATAGTATCTTGCATTGCAAATTGTTTCTGAAATGAAAGGTTGGTGGTACAGTATAAGCACAAACAGAACAGAGCAGCTGGGAGGAGAAGAAGAGAAGAGGAACAAACCAGAGTAGGCTTTCTGGATCTCCTGAAACTTCTCCTTGGCTTCCTCCATGATTTGGGCATTTCCCGAAGCCAAGCACTTATCCGGATGCCACCTCTGTTGGTCATTTGAGAAAGGGACAAGAACATCTTTGTTAATAATGGCAAAGACTTTAATCGATCCACGACATACAAATGTTGAGTTACAGCTTTTATCGTTCGAAAGCGAGAACCGCAGACGATGACAGCAGATCATGAAAAGGGACCCCGAATCATCTAAAGAAATGAAGCAGTTCCTACCAATTCCAAACACCGGCAATCAAAAACATTCAAACAAAACAAGAACCTTGTAATCATACAGAACGAACGCTAAAGCCCAAGAGAAAAAGGTAAAAATCGAAACTTTTCGATGGATCGTCCACCAAATCGCTTTGATTACACCAAAGCTATGATATTTCCACTCTTCCAGTCCATAGAATCCGAGGCCGGCCATCGACTTGAGGAAAAGAATAGACTTTATGAGTCCCAAACGTACCATGGCAAGCTTCTTGTACGCATTCCTCAGCTCGGTTTCGGAGCACTCCTTCCTGAGCCCCAACACGGCGTAGAAGTCGCCGCTTTTGTCCTCTTCGGCCGCCATTGCAACCGCGAGGCCTCCGAAATACGCAGGAACAGATCAAAGATCGTCCATGTTCATGCGTCCCACGACTCACGCACGCGACCAGGAAGAATTCCGTGAGGGAGGACGAGAGAGAGAGAGGAGGCAGAAAAGCAAATGTAGAGGACTGGGGAAGAACCCACGCCTGCTCCTCCGCGTCCTCCTCCAAGACAGCCGTCTGGAAACAGTCCCTCACATTTGTTATTAGTTTCCGGCTGCGGCGAGGTTCATGGGGTAACCTCACCACGGCCCCTGTCGTCCCCGGAACGTAACCGCAGGACGAGTCAGATCTTGCTTTACGTTGGTTCAGTCACCACCATTTTCCAACCGTATGATGTGCCGTGAGTTATATAGACGAACGATCGAGATGGGTTTGGAGCGCAGATATTTTTGTCTCAAATCTAGAAACGTCTCTCGGGTTCAACGTTGAGGGAGTCGTTTGCCGGACTAATGTGTGGGTCCCAGAACAAGTAGAAGATACGTGTGTTACCTTCTGACCTGTCTGGCTAGCTCTCTTATAATTGGAGAAATAAGTTGGAGCCCACGTTGGACCCACTCCGTGGTGTTTGGGTCGATGGAGTCACCCCCACCGTTTGGCCGATCAATGATAAGGTAGAACTCTTAGGATGACTATATCAATATTAAATAATATTTTACGAATTTAAAAATGTTAAAATATTTTATTCTCATAATTTCGTCTCAGAAGACTATTACAAAAAGTTTGTACCCACAAATATGTTTTCCTTAATGGTTGCATTTGTATCGTAATATTGTTCAATCTAAAAGTTCAAAATAGTGAAATTTACTTAAATCCACTGGGGACAATTTCTGAATCAATCAATCAATCTCGACCGTCCGATGAGTCGGTGATCGCACGGCGTGGATGAGGCCAGCGAGGCCTCTACGGAGGACCGTCCGTTCGGCGCTTCCGATCGGGCGGGAATGTTCGTCCGAGGTTGACGCGTTGACCGTTGACCATTGACGGGGCCAACTCGTCCATTATTTTTTTCCTTCCCATCTTGCCCTCGGGGGGCTTCGCTTATGTGCGGTACAACTTCAAACTTCGGGGGTAAGTTCGTCCTTCGAGGGTTCCTCTTCTTCCTTTCTTATTGTTGTTCTTCGTCTTCCCGAGACTCTTCTTTCTCCATTTACAACGGCAGCCTCTCCTCATCTTTAGTGCCTCCCGAGGTATTAATAGTTTCCGAACATATATTATCTATGAATCTACATATGCATATCGGATCTTTTTGTCTCGAATAATTCCATATTTGATTCTTAGAAGTGAAATCTGCAATTTGATCTTCTTGTCCTGCAATTTAGTTTGTGATTTTATAGCTTAAATATTCTTAGTTCATCACCGCAATAGATGTATAATATATAGGAAATTTATGGCACTATGACTATGATTAACTATCTGCTGAGTTTTAATCTTAACACTTGCAAGGGTTGCATTTGTTCTTTTTTCTTTCAATCGAAACTCTTTCGAGAACTAATCTTCAAAACCTACGAAGTTAGTGTGTGATTTTTAAGGAACTTGTGGATGTCCAAATCCTCATTAACTCACCCGCAGCTGGAACTTGTGGATGGTTCCATTTGACACATGTTTAAGGAGCATTGAATTAGATTAGATTAGTGTCAGGAATCTCACATGGTGCATCAAAGTTTTCCGAAATATAAAATCTTGTTATATGTGAGATCTTGTACGAGATTCCAGTTGAAGCTTAGCACCATGTGCTGCCATGTAGGTATCATCCTTGTCGATGTCTGCATGTTGTCATACTTAAACATGGCTCTTCCTGATCTAATCTCCCAAGTAATCCTTGTGATGTGAGCTGCTAATGTTGCTGATTGTTCGATCCGGAAGAGCAGTTTGCAGTGATCGTGTTGTTGCAGTCGTTGTTGTGTGTTGAGATATTGCCATCATCGTCGCATGATCATCTAATTGTTGTGCAGGAGGAGCTATGAACGCGGGAGGCCACTGACAACTGATGAGCGTTCAGACTTCCTCCTGCGGCCATGGCTGACAAAGGTGGGAAGCTGACCGGCATCAGGCAGATCGTGAGGCTGCGGGAGATCCTTCAGAAATGGCACTCCGCTGCCCTCCGGCCAAAGGAGGGCCGACGCAAGGCGGCCGGCGTGCCTCCCGCCGTCGACAAGCGGCTGAAGAGCGCGCTGCTGCTTTGTGACTCCGACGAGGAGTGCTGTCGAAGCCCGGAGGCGCCGCCGGACGTGCCCAAGGGGTACTGCCCGGTGTACGTAGGACCGGAACAGCGGAGGTTCGTGATCCCCACCACTTACCTCGGCCTCCCGGTGTTCAGGCTGCTGCTCCAGAAGGCCGAGGAGGAGTTCGGCTTCGATCACAAGGGCGCGCTCACCATCCCCTGTGAGATCGAGACGTTCAAGTACATCCTCCAGTGCATGGAACGACATGCCAAGGGCCTCATCGACGATGGTATATGCTTTCCTTCCACTGCTCCATGGTAGCCGAGACCATCATACGTTTACTCTGCATTCTTTTTCGGAAATGGAATTGAATAACGCGCCTCATGTTTCACTAATTCTTTTTGTTCTCTCTCTTCTGCAATCGTAGAAGGAAATCCAACAGGGCTGAAGGAATGACATTGCATTGTTCTTAGTCTGCTACAGCATTCCAGGAGTTGATAGAACCACAGCCAAAGTGGATTAGGAATCCGATGATGCATTCAGCATGTCAAGCTTCAGGAGTTGGGGCTACGTAACAGCTCGTACAACATGTCTTCCCTCCCTCCTTTCTTACACCTCAGGGAGGCTGCTGGGATTCAGCTGAACCACATTCCCTGTTCTCTCAGCCATGTAACCTTCAACACACTCGGCCATTGGAAAATGACAATCTATTCATGACATGGAATGCAACATTTCAATTAGATTTTGTCAGCCATTTGATGATCAATCCATTGTCATTTCAATTATGCTTAGTCGAGGAGTTTTTGTTCCTTCATCAGATGTGTGAGCTACTAGGGTTTTTCTTCTGAGGGAATCACTTTCTAGTCCATTTCTACTTCCTTTGCCCTGTCAAAGAAGATGCAAGTTGAGTGAAGGCAGGCAGCACCCGAATACAGTCCACAATGGCCAACCAGCTCAAAAATTCCACATAGCATATGACTTCATGTTCGCTACCATCTGCATTAAAACAAGAGGTTGAGACCTGCTATTAGAATGATAGGACCACCAAGAAGCACAACTACAACCCACACACTCATGGATTAAGCAGGTTTTCACTGAGCCAGATCAGTTTGGTATTACCCTTCCACCCGATCAGGTTTTCATGCCCTGCTGTTTCTATTTAAGATTTAAAATCTCTATCGGCTGTCAATTTCGGTATCTTATGAGACGAAGACGATACTTATATATTGGGCATCATACCATAGAAAAAAAATTTTAAAAAAAAGAAACACCGATCCATACGATTGAACTTGATATCAATTGTCAATTAGATGGGCTGACGTATATCGGTCTAATCGATATTTGAAACATTTTTCTTCGTAGAAGAGAATTCATTTAGATCCAAAAGATAGAATTGCCCACATATTTGATGAGAATTTATCATCAATGTTTCTTTTCTGCTTTTTCCTCCTCTGCTTGGTTATATTCAACTTATAGGCTTATACAAAGCTTAGACATTTCATACATCAAGCTTGTATTGTCAACAGCAGTGAAATCACCCCTCCTTGATATCTCAAGGAAAAAAAAAGGGGAAACAATCCAAGGAATGCAAACCTGATTGACTATGTGCATCAATAGTTGTATGTAATGATTTCCCCTGAAAGGAAAAGACCTGAGTGGACCTACATTTGCTATGCAACAGGATAAGGATAACAGAAACAATGAGAAATGGAAAAGACTTTGCAAGCACTCAATCATCTTTTTGACATTAAGTTGTTGCACTCTTTAGCAACTTCTACACCTCATCTATTTGATCAAATGAGACAGATCACCATGATTACATTACTAAAAGGTCAACACACTATGATGAAGCTATCCTCAATGGCAAAGCAATTTAATCAATCAAATGGAGATCAAGAAATCAAACTTCAGATCTCCTTCCTCTCCCCCTTCTGCTTTCCACTCCATCAGAAGCATAGGAATGTGACAACCTGACCTCAAGGTCTTCTGTTTCCCTCTCAGTTATCTCTGAAAGCTCTGAAAGCAAACAATCTATCTTGTAGAGAAGGAAGACGTAGAGGAGGACTGATCACCATGGCAATCAGATTCTCTTACACTAACATCATCATTCCAAGAGGTTATCATCCTGAGAAGACCAGCAGCAGAGCTTCCTTGTGTCATAACAGCAAGATATCACCCAAAGTATCAGCTTCATCAAACACATCTGGTGCAGATACCAAGGTATAATATCTGCTACAACTCAAGCGACTATTTTGGTGTTCATTGGATCTCTTTGGTTCTTATTTATTTTACTGCCAGGTTTTTGAAGATCAAGCCCTGGGGGTAATATGTTTCAGAGATGAAAAGGGAGAAATAGTCTGCGAAGGATTTGATGAAGGACCACGATTCGATCAACGATCTTTGGCCAGAAAAAAATTCGAAAGAAGGTATAGTTGATCAAAACTTTTTACCATAAACTATATTGCCATGACAATTGAGCACTTAGAGATTTTTTTTTCTTTTTTACAGGAATAGAGTCCCTAATTTCCTGAGAATGATGATGATTCAAGCTAATGAAGATGCCTTTTACTAGTCTACTATTGATCATAGCTCGAGCTTGGTATGGTGATAAATTTGACTGTCTTGCAAGCATCAAAAGGCATGCTTAGAATAAGTGAATCAAGTCTGTGTTGCTTTTTAGATAAGTCTAGATATTGTTACTGATGGATGTAAGGCATTGAACTTATGTAAATTTGGTTTCTGAAAATGAAGTTATAATGTTATAATATACTTTGAATTGTGGAGGTCTAAATGACGTTCCTTGAAGTCATGATGTTTGCCCTCTGAGAAGTAAAACTTCTTGGAACAAGAAAGAATTTATATAAAAGAAGAAGAATTGTGGACATGTTCTGGCACAATTCGATTGCACTAATAGGAATCGACCTTCAATTGTTTCTAATTTTCTTATGATTAAAGCTCCAATTGGATGGAAAGATGAAACCAATTGAATCTCTTTCTTGGTGCAAAAGAAATAACAATATCTTTTTTCTTAGAGCAAACAATATATAAATTGGAATAACAACAAGTAGAACCTACAAAGGGTAACTATACACAAATCACAATGATTTCTATTTCTGTTTTCTTTCATTAGCCTCCATAATTTACCTTCTTTGTGTGAATTGCAATAGTTAGAACATAAAAATAGCTGCAGAGATGTCACAATTATGTTCAGTTGCTTTGGTTGCACTGAGTTCATGGCTTCATAATGATGAGTGAAAAAATGCCTCTATTTACCGCTTGGCTTCGAAGAATCATTCGCCTATAAAAGATAGGTTTTACAAATTTTTGTATATGTATAGATGAAAATGATTCTGTAAAACTTAAGCCTACTTTAAGATAATAGAAGAAAAAAAAAAGAAATTTAGCAAAACTGAAAGGTAGAGAGGTATGACCAACTAAAGCTAAGATGAGATGAAGTGAAGATTGATGTCTTGCTAATCATATAGTCCCTCTGATCATAGATGAAAATATATGAGTCAAAGTTGTAGGAAGAACAGGGCAGGCCAGTCGATCTTGGGAACAAGAAATCAGATTTTGAGTTCCCAATATCTTACATAAATTTGTGGCTTGTTTTCAGGTTGATCAAGCTAGGAATGTTACTTATTGGTGTTCTTGTTCTTCTTTATGTCTTCCTGAGGTTCTTCAGTTTGTGTTTATACTTCATTCTTAATGGTTAACCGAAAAATCTTATCTTGCAAAGGAGAATTCTTCCTGTGGAACTTGTAAGCTAATTATGGGCTCCTACTCCCCCAATCCCCAAATATAAGAGATCATGTTTCTGTTCTTCTGAGTTCTGTTATAGATAATTGTAGCTTTAGAACTCAGAACAGCTGCAGTGCAAACTCAATCACCTTCATTTCTACAATACCAGCAGCAGCAAACTATCTGTTCATTCTAATGAAAAGCAAAAGTTGCCACTACAACAGTGAGCATCAAAACCTAGTTGCTACTACATGAACAATCTTATTCAAGATGCAGAATGAATCAAATCAAACTTTAGGCCAGCATTTTAGAGCTCAATTATTATGAAAGTCTCTATTTAAATGGTAAATAAAGATCACACACACACACACACACACACACACACATATATATATATATATAGATTGTAATATCAGCCCAATCAGCATTTATGCCATAAAACCATTGATAGAAGAATGTTATTCATAAGAAAATCCATTTTGACATACTATAATGTTACAGTTTTTCAGAAGCTTGCCAGGTTTGACATGTCAATTAAGAACTGTATTCACATTGCTTTCCTTATCTGAGCCCTCAGGAGAATTCTAGAAGATGGGATTAAGAATTGGTCAACAACATCCAGAACTTGCAAATCCCACTAGAATATGATTGATACTGATGCTATATACTAGAATATAATTGCTTCTATATCACCTTGCTGTATCAGACCAAACAAACAATTTTTACTGATGATGAATTCGGAGAACAGAATGAATGATGCAACTTGATGCATCTCTAAAATATGTTTCTAAAGAACATACCAACCTATAAACCCTGTATTTACTATAATGTATTTGGATCAATAAATCAAAATGAATTCAGACAGACTCAGCTGATGACTTCTTAGAGATGATGAGATTTCTTCATCACCTTACAGGTACTTTTCCCCTGTACATCAAGAAACAACAAATCCAACGAGTTCCAATGATCGCCAAGCAAGCAACCGATGCAATTTGGAACTCGAGATTAGCTGCAGAGCAGAGCTGCATTGCACAGCTTCCCTGAGCTCATCTCTGAAAGAACAACAGCAACAACAAAAAGAAGAAGAAGAGCATCCATTTCCACCTGCAACTTTTGTAGACTCAGGAGTTGGATGGAGATTTTGGAGCTGGAAGACTGGTCTCTGCACATCCCCCCAAGCCCTGCTCGATGTCGCCTCCCCTCGGGCTAGAAGAAGAACCAGCAGTCCACCTCCCATGGCTCCAAAGCCTCCTCAGCGACCTAAACGTCGCCGACACCGGCGATCTCGCCTCTTCCATGGCCATCCTACTCGATGGCAATGGCGAGATTGGCGACGGGAGATCCTCCACCGCCCTCCTCGGTACCTCGATCACCAGCGCACCTTCCGGCTTGCCCGAGCGGCCCGAAGAGCTCGATGGCCCTTCCTGTGAGCTTCCTCCGTACGCCACCGTCTCGGTCGTGGAGCTCCCTGCGTTCACTTGATCATGGTCGCCCCAGAACAACACGTTCGTTGGGAAGACCGGCGACTCCTGAAGAGTCTGAAGCGGCGGAGTTTGCGCTTCGGGATCGGAATCCGGCTTCGTGGAAGGTTCAGCTCCGACGGGACTCCGGCAGAGAGGGCAGGTGGAGTGAGAATGGAACCACATGTCGATGCACTCAAGGTGGAAGCCATGGTTACACTTGGGCAGCAGCCGGGCCTGCTCGCCGTCAGACAGCTCGGAGAGGCAGACCGCGCACTCGAGCCCCTCCTTGAAGTCCGCGGCCCGGTAGACGGTGACGGGCAGCACACGCAGCAAGGCAGCGTCGAGGCCGCGCCCGGGGGCGCCGGCTCCGAGCTCGTCGGCCGCAGCGAACACGAAGCGCGCGCGGGAGCGGCGCCCCCGGAGTGCGGGGTCGGGCCGCAGGTAGTGCTTGGCGTACAGGTAGAGGAAGAAGACGAATACAACGACCATGAAGAGGAAGACGACCGCCGCTACCATCACCTCGCTGCTGATCCTCACCACGGCCGCGTCACCACCACCTCCGCCACCAAACTCATCACCCGGCGTTGACATCCTATCTATGCTCTTCCCTACCTTCTCCAAAGGAAGATTTAGGATGAGATGAGCTGCTGCTGCAGCTGTCGACGAAGAAGAAGGTGATGCAAGTGCCGAACTGATCCAAGATTTTAAGGGGAAGGGAAGCCAAACTGTGAGAGATAATAGCAGTGGCAGTGACGATAGAAGTCGCAGTCGGGTAGACGGAGACACAGCAACGTAAGTGGGAAAGACCATGTCAAAGGTTGGAACGGAGAGGGCTGCGGTCCAAGAAGGATTTGAACGAAGTGTTTCACGTCCCAGCTTGGAGTCCCACAAACTATCTCCGCCATGGATGTGGGTGGGCCTGGTTGACTTTGTTCGTGTGTGAGCGAGAGGGACTCATGGGGAATATATCTTGGGATGCCTTGGCGTGTGTGATATAGAAGGGAAGAGCGCGCGTGTTCTGGGATCTTTCTGGGAACCTGCGCCATCAGAGGAGGTTGGCGCCCTCCTTTGACACGGCTCGATCGTCGAAAGGAAGAAGAAGACGGGCGGCAGCGGATTGGGCTCACCGGTCGAGCGTGGAATTGACCCCCACTGGGGTTGACTTCAAATTTCTTCCTCTTTTTATGGTCGTGGTTGCTCCAAGTGACTTGTACCTCAAGGTTTGCACTCCAGCTTTTTCTTTTCCTTTTGTATATATAAATAAATGACGATTCTGGAACATAAATAAATGTGGATACGCTGTAAGGAATTACTTTGGACCTAAAAAAAATTAGATCTTAATCTCATTTTTATCCTTCTGTGGTGACCGTGAGAAATATCAAATAAACTTATTGCCTACTACGGAGGAATATACTTGGTAATGTTTAATTGTTTGATATCTGCTGCATGTCGTCTAAATTCTAGAAGATGGTCAAAGGAATCACTTAAAGAAGAGAGGCAGACTAATTACATCCCCTCATCTGTTTATTCCATCTGAAAGACTTACAAATAATCCACTACATTCAATTGAAATCTCCACGTCAAATTTACATAAGTTGTAATTAGTCTCGACAAGGCTTTTGTTACACACCTAATTCCTTCGTGTCCTCTTTCTTCCAATGGATGATGACAAAATGGCACGAGGAATCTTCCGGGTCTCTCAAGTCTGCCTACCTAACAAAGGGGAAAAGAAACAAACATCCAACAAAGGAAGGAGACACTTCCAAGCCTCGTCTGCCTTGCGTCAACGTGGTGCATCACATGCAAGCAGTCAACATGAGGTTCTGAAATAATTTTGCTTACAACAAAAGTGTAAACACAAGATTTTCTATTTTTCATGCTTCTTATGTCTAACATAACCATGCAGTGACTGTTATGAAGCAGAAATATGTATCACTGAGATAAGATTATTAAAGTGGAAGTATAGAATTATTAGCAAAGACAAAAAAATATATATTTTCAATCATGAATAATTTAATATGATTTTAATTAAAAAAAATAAAGGAGAGAGAACCATTTGAGGTGACATGGACATATGCCTCTACAAGGAGAAATCATAGATGTTATAATTAGAAGAGGTGAGCTAGATAAAAGATGATCTAAAAAACTTGTATTAGAAATTAAAAATAAAGATCCAGATATTCTTAATTCAACTAGAGATCCGGTTTTGAAAAGAGTTAAATGACAGTAAAAATCCATGTCACTAACCCCAAATATATATATATATATATATATATATATACATATATATATATATATGCATTACAGCAAATAACAAGGTGGCATCATCCAATTCTTTCTACGCAACTGCACGGGAGAACCTGCCAATCACATGTTTAAGGCATTTCATTATAGACAGTAAATCTAGTTGCTCTTTAAATCAAAATGTATGATGATGAAATGCTATTGTTGGTCTAATGGAAAATATCAGACAATCATCAGCAGCTTAGGAAAATAAACAGCCAAGTCCTCAATTTGTGCATCAAATATATCGACAATGGAACATCACCATTTTCACAAAAGAATTTAATTGTTTATCCAATACCGTCTGTGCTTCTACAAGGAAACTAACATTCTGATATTAATGTATGGTCTGCCCGCCTCATCACACTGATCGAATGAAGCGAATTCACCTAGAGTGGCATTTGGGGTTGCTGTCCTACACCACCACTAGTTCATTTCCCCATTGTGGACAAGAGAAAATAATGCTTGGGTGCTCATTATTTCACTTTGGAAAATAATTTTACTTAAAAAAGTAAATGAAAAACCAGTAAGTTTAGGAAATGGTCAGCAAAACATGGACAGGAAAAGGAACGACCTCCTCTTCTACTTGAATCATGATGCGAGAAATCCAAGATCATTCAGGAAATCAATGTTCACAAGGTCGAGGATATGCACTCAGACAACTTCTGCCTCCATTTCATCCCCACCTTATGATCGCTGAACCCCATGTGAGTCCAGCACCAAAGCCTGCAGTGGCAATGGTGTTGCCAGCCTGAATTTTGCCACCCCGGATGGCCTCATCCAATGCTAAGGGGATGGATGCAGCACTTGTGTTGCCATAGTTTGCCAAATTTGATATGACCTTATCAGAAGGGATCTCTAATCGGTCGGATACAGCATCTATGATCCGCTGGTTTGCCTGCCAAATAGTATTCATTGCCAACTTTTAGGAAATTAGAGCATTTTACAATGAATCGCAGCCTGGTAGGTGTTTACCTGATGAAGTAACAACCAATCAATGCTTGAGTTAGTGAGGCCAGCTTCTTCCAGTGCTGCTTTGATAGACTGTGGTACACAGCGCACAGCAAAGCGGAAGACCTCTTTACCATTCATTTGGATGCAAGAAAATGATGATTTCCTTGGGGGAAACAGAGGAGCACCATTACTGTTTGAGATCAATTTATCATTGTCACCTTGGGCTAGAGCATTTAGTTGCCTGCAATGGAACCATAGCTGGTCATTGGATGAGACTAATGGACAGAAAATATAGATCAACATTATCCCATAGATCCACACCTATGGCCATGGCCATCACTGTGTAAGTCGAAGCCAAGCAAGCCATCTTCATCACTATGGCATGCCTGCAAGGAGGAAATAATGTAAGCTAAACTTTTAGGAGGAAAATTTTATAGATGCATAGAACAAACTTCATTTAATACGAATATAAATAAAATAATGGCAAGAGAACTTCCCTCACATTCCTTTTAGCCCCCCTAAGATTGTGCCTACCATGTTAAACACTTAAATCTTCAACCTCTACAGCACATAACCTAACTAAGATGGCGAAGGGCTTTAATGATCCCAAAAACATCAGGTCTGAACCGTCCAGATGCAGTTTAGTCTAATTCAGAGTAGGAAACAGCAGCTGTCTGCAGTAGGCATGCTATTACAGCAGAGAGAAAAGGGGGAAAAAGTGGCAGAACAAAGGAATATAGGGAAAACTAGGAAGAATAACAAAAGAATAATGAGGCAATAATAAATAAGGAAAAAGATAGATGGCCTTAGGCCAGAATATAATTTTTTTTTCTACTAAATATGTCAAGTTCGTAGAGTTTCAAACAAGCACAGAAATCATCTAAGAAAATGGAAAGTCAAGCAACACGTACATCTTTTCTTGTTTCACATAGAAAAGATTTACTTTTTTGATGGATTAAGTAGTCATGAAATTCCTTTTTTATGTATAAAGCTGCTAAATAGACATAAAGCATATAACACAGATCCCAACTTTTGCTCTCCATTTGACTCAGTCAGCTCCAACAATGCCCCTTGATTTAGTAATGAAGTAATAAAATTAGAATATTTAATCTTCTAAAACCAAGGTCTCCAGGTTTTAAATTGACCTTTAGCTACATCAAATCATTCCCATCGTGCATATCTTGTTCATGAGACTTCTGAATATCATCCAAGCAGATGCAGACCCATGAAAATCCTGCTTCCAGTTTAGACAATGTTGGAAAGCACTGGTCCAATCCATCTCCATTAACAAGTACATAATTGATTTTGGTCAAAATATCATCTAGATTCAATGACTTTGTAGGTAAATGAAATCCTCATCATAGTCATCTCCTAGATAGGCAGAACCGTTGCAGAAATTTTCATACAAAATTACTGGGTTGTTTAAACTTCCATTACACAGCTAAATTGTCTAATGTTGTTCAGTTGACATGGTTCCTTCAATCTATATGGAAAATTAGGGTTTATAACAGTTTGTCTTCCATTACCCCAACCTCTTGTAGTATCATTCATTTTCAATTTATATGGAGAATTGTGCTTGATCCTTTGATACATATTGCCCAATCCTGCTAATCCTATTGCTTGTCTTATAATTTCACATTGAGAGATCATGATCATGGTCCTGAGTTGTTTAAGCTCCATTCCTCAATTCATTGGTGCACCATGTTCATCAAACATTATATTATCAGTTCTTAGGTTTCAAGAAACAATGTGATAAGGGCAAACCCTTCCCATT
This sequence comes from Musa beccarii, assembly GCA_024322285.1. Taxonomy (NCBI): domain Eukaryota; kingdom Viridiplantae; phylum Streptophyta; class Magnoliopsida; order Zingiberales; family Musaceae; genus Musa; species Musa beccarii. Next base: position 14,363,467 of record CM044398.1, on the reverse strand, counting down.
CTTCTTGTGGACACTACTTAAACGAACATAAGCCTGCCATCTCCATCACATCACTCTTTAAGTTCATTACAACAAAAATAATAATAAAGCTGTAAGTCCCAACTATTTGGGGTCGACTACATAGATCTTTTGCCACCATTGAAATTTGTAAAACACCATATGTTTAATTAGATTCAAAAGTACTTAAATCTTTATTTATAGTTTCTATTAAAGTCTTTTTAGGTCTTCCTCTACCTCTCCTTGTACCACTAATATTAATCATTTCATCTCTTCTAACTACCGCATCCGAAGGTCACTCTTTAAGTTCATTAGTATTCCTAAATCTCTAATAACATATGCAGAAAAGCTACCACCCTTGATCATGCTTAATGGCAAGAGCAAATTTTCTCTACATCATCTATTTTTATTTGTGATAGTTTTCTAATCTTTGAGATCATATATAGCCATAAAGTGATAAGTAACCTGTTAGTCAAAGTTGCAATGTGGCTGATGCAGACATTTATTGATGCATCATCCTTTTTGTAATTGTATATGGTCTAAATTTTCCAGCTCCTAATGGCGGATGCTATCAGTTTATCAACTGTTAACCAGGCAAGTTGCCAACTTTCAAACACTCAACAATCTTTTCATTTTTATGAAGTAATCTGATTTCCTAACTCAGACAACATAACGTAGTTCATGATCAAAAGCTAAGGTTGACTATCATGTTCTTGCATGTTTAGCAGATTATTGTTAACAACATGGCATCTTCTTTAGTTTTACTCTTTAAGTTATAACCCTACGAGTCTTCCTTAGGCTTACTCTAGATGGAAAATATGGTATTATAAATTATATAGGCATATTACATATTATTTATAATTATCAAGATTGAAATTTTTATCAAGAAGAAACTCTGCGTTTGCATATTTTATATCAGGCATAGTTTAAGTAATTGAGCTAAATGACAAAACAGGTAGACTTATAAATGAGAAGCAAAAGTTAAAATACATGGCAAATTATTGTCTTCCGAGTAGTATTCACATATGGCCAATATTAAAATTGATGAAATGTCATAAACTTCAATTTTTGATAAGATCTACATGGAGACACTTCCATGCTAGCTGGGTTCTACGATTTGTTGTGGATCCATCACATATGGCATCCATATGGTAGAGAACAATGCAATTGGTATATGTGCTGGGCTACAACACCATTCATGCCATTTTTGAAGTGTTGTTTTGAAATTCTGACAATCTAAAGATTTAAGAAGCACTCAAAGAGATAAAAAGAAGTACAAGAGGTAAGTGTCAGCTAATACAATTAACTTGTCTGTCACCTTTTGCTTTTGCTTTTTCAATTCTTTTAATGTCAACTTGCACATTATTAAGAATTCTTGCAAACTGTTATTTTATCTTCATTACCACAGATAAAAATGTCATTTTATTTTTAACCCTAGTTTACTCACAATCACTGGTGATCCAAAGCCTCGATAATACAAATTAACAGCATTGACAAATGAAGGTCAAGACGTGTAACTATTCCATGTTCATACACTGGCAGTAAAGAGATTGTGTGATGGTGTCAATAGAAAATAGTGGCATCTTTTACCTTTAAATATATCCCAATATGAACAGTGTAATAAGTTGAATTAGCTCTTCTAGCAAAAGGCAACAAAACACAACCTGGACTAACACAGCACCAGCAGCATCACCAAAAAGTATGCATGTGCCTCTATCTGTCCAGTCCACATAGCGTGAAAGGGCATCTGCTCCAATTACCAATATATTCTGAAACCCACCACCTGTAGCTGAAGCAGCATAATTAGTACTATAAGCTATTGGATATACCAGAAACCATATTTTCATATAAAAAAGTAGTTTAGACCTTTAATGAAGCGAGTAGCGGTGATTAGGCCCACAATAAACCCGCTACAAGCAGCTGTTACGTCAAAGGCCCATGCATTTTTGCACCCTAAATCTCTCTGAACCTAAAAAAGACACAAAAAGAAAGTTTTCTATATATAAACATGCAGAAACATAATGAGAAACAAATGCTAATATTCATAACTTAATGAGCTAAGCTGAATACAGTACACTTTCAAAGAGAAGTATGAAACAAGATTCCAAGAAAATTCAACAAAGTTTTCCAGAACTGGCAAACTCAAGATAAGAAATGAACAATGAAAAATAAATGATTGAATTTTGAATATAGAAGATGAACTCATCAAAGCAATAAGATTATCATATGAAGGATTTTTCACATGTATAAGCACAGGCAGGTTCCAAGCTCCAAAATCATTTGACTCAAGAATTTGTACAACTTTCACAGAATTCGGTCTAGGGTTCCTCAAGGTGGAAGGATATAAGATTAGCAGGAAGCATGAAGCATAATAGCAGCTTGAACTTTCAATTGCTAGTAATGACTAAATAAATTTAGACTAAATGCAACTGGCAACTAGATTAGACAACCATAAATAAGGACTGTCAATACCTAAAGCTGCACACATGCAGTGATATCCTGAGTTGCAAGGTTCAAGAGAGTGTTTGGCATTTTGATCTAAAGTTAAGTCACCAGAAATAAATATTTAAAAACTTGATCTAAGCCAAGCCATTCTAGATCCTTCTTTAATCTAAAAGAGATTACAAAAATTGGGAGTATCATTCAGAAGCAACATCAAGTAGACCTGCGTGCCACATCCAAAAAGATCATCTGGAGTGGATGTGCACATTATGACAAGATCAACTTCTTCAGCTTCTAATTGAGCCATTTGAAGAGCCCCTTTTGCTGCATCTACAGCGAAACCACTCAATGTTTCATTTCCTGCAAGATTTTCTTTATCATATACACTGATAAAGATTCAAATTTAAGATCTATTTTGTTTCATATTTTTGCACTTTAAAATAAAGAGAACAAAAAAAAAACAGCTTATATGACTTCTAGTTTCATTATGTGACATGAACCAGATGCTAAGATTCATCAGTGGAACATTGAAATAACAGTTTCCTGGCAAGTGCTGTAGTATCAAGTTACAGACAACAGTGTCCTTTTGGTATTTGATTTGGTTTATACTGACCTTTTTTTAGTGTTAGCTGCACAGAAGTTCTGTTCAAACCTCACAAATGCACCTTGTGAACACCAAAATTTTCAGAAAAAAAAGAAAAACTTAGAAAAACAGATCATGCAAAATCATAATAGTTTGTCTATATAGAAAGGAAGATTTACCTATGGGCACATCCCTCTAAAGAAGAAAAAACATGCTTTTTGGAATAACATGTGTCATTCACAGAAGCATTGGACACAATTTCATCATCATTACAGTTTTACTACTTTTGAGTTTTTTATGAGATTGATCATTGATGATGATCTTGAAGCTTGTTCCACAAGAAAAAAAGACTAGTATGCTACAGAGTCAAAAGAATTGCAGATGGGTCTTATGAACAATGTGATACACAAAATCAATGAAGAAATTGAGTAATTTATGACAGATACCTGAAAGAACTCGTCTGTTACGAATCCCTGTTCGAACAGAAATCCATTCATCTGAGGTTTCAACAATTCGTGCAAGGTCATCATTAGAAATGAGAAGCTTCGGCACAGACGATCCACAACCAACAAGTTTTGAACCCATGCCAATGACTCTGCACTTTTCCATTGTTAGAATGGACTCATAGTTTCAAAAAGCATGTCCAACTACCCATCAGAATACTCTTTGGTTTCATTTTTCAAAATGCAAACTACCTAAGGTAGATCAAATAAAAGCACAATACATAAAAATAAGGCAAAACAAAGCTTTGGTGTGGCCTAATAGGCAAAAACATGAAAGTTAGTGCACGTGTAGATTGTGCATTAAAACCATGCACAAAAGCAAGGAGTAAATATAGTCTATCACTATGACCTTAAAGAAAATGAATCGACTCTGAATTAACTCCAGTTTTATGGAACCGAGAGGAACACCAAGTTTCCAAAGAAACCATATTAGGCCAAAGTAGGTTTTACTAGCAATTATTTTATTGGTAAAAAAGGGTTTCATGTAAAAATAGATTGTAGAAAATGCTTTCTTTACAATGCCATATGGTTATGGCCATTGCAACCCCAAGAGATGCCATAAAGTCATATGATTTTATTGATCCTCCTTAAATCATTCACAATGAGGGTGGATCAACTTATCTTGTGAGACTTTGTTTATGGAGTTGTAAGACAATCCATTTGATTGATTCGACCTTCTATGCATGTCTAAGTTGCTTCTGCCTACAGGCCATGGAGTCCCAATCTTCTGCTGAGCTACAATGTTTTCTAGATACTCTTTTGTCATGCTCAAAAAGATATAGCTCTCGTGCTTCATGAAACCACTCTAATATTAACTTCTACACTTTAGTGCACAAGCAATAAGCACAAGCCGTCAGTTGGAAATTCACCCATTATACTCTTAGACCTTCGGTGAAGCCTTCTCTGACGGAGGTTTGCCTCTTGGCTACTTCCTCCAATCTAAGATAGATAGTCATTGTCGCTGCTTTCATGGCACACCTAATTAAGCCTTATCATTTGTCAAGCTTACAAAAAAAGAACAACTAAGATTTTCAAATCGTGGTACCAATATCAGTATCGTTTACTTCCCCCATTCTGCAGCACGCAGAGTCCTCTGTTGAGGACCGATTGTTGCAAAATATCTTGATATGAATATCTTGGGAACCAATTAGACTAAAACAAATATGTTGCAACTGTAATCTGAATAAAGCAATGCAAATCTTAAATCTTTTGGTGACTCGCTCACGATCATGTCGCCCACCCACCAAAATAGAGCAGGCTTTGCGTACAGCGGAAGAGAACTCCCACAAAGACCAAAGAAACCAAGCCAAATCACAAAGGGGCTAAGATGAAGGCGTACCTTGGACGATATGCCTTCGACGAGGCAGTGCCGAGGACGTGGCCCTCGACATCGTCATCCCCGGCGGCGCAGCAGATGAACGGCGCCCTCTCGTCGGATCTGGAGAGCCACAAAGGAGCCCGATTTCTCCACCGGAAACAGTGCAGGGACGACGAGACGAGCCCCAGCGCGTTGGCCATTCGGCGAATCGACGCCTGGGGACGGGAGGAGGAAGGGAATCTTCGACGAACTCGGAAGAGATAAACGAAATGGAGATTGGAATGCCGACGTCTCGAAGAGAAGAGGAGGCAGCAGGCGGGGAACGAAGCTGCGTCGGCGTAGCAAAAAGCTTCGATAACTCCCGACCGGATGGCGAACCGAAAAGACGGTACTGATCGGTTGTATCAGCCGAGTCACCACTCTGAAACAGAGACTTTCCATTTGTCCAAATTAGCGGGACCCCAAGGACCTGCGATGGGCCCACCGTATTGACTAATTATTAGCTAGTTTCTTGGTGTCTCGATTGAGGCGCAGGATCCGGACCCTCAGAAGAGAGGTTTTCCCGTGATGGCCGGGCCGTCTCGTCTTAGCTGAAAATTAAGGGAAGCAGGATCCAGAGATCCAAGGCTTCCCGTTCGTTGAAATAAATGGGACCCATGGTTACTAAGTCCTTGGGAAGCTGCTGTTACGTGTTTGGTGCGACTGAGGAGACACGGGTTAGGACGAGAACGCACGTCCCCCATCTCCGGTCACCTTTCTACACTTAAAGCTGACCAGCTAATTCAATGCGTTGGCGATCGCAGAAGCATGAAGGCGAAGGCAGGGGAGGTTGTGATGGCACAGAGAGGCTCAGTGGCCACTTGAACAAGGAGACTCTTCATCTTTCTTAGCTGAAGTCAAGAAGCAGATTGCTGATTTAGTCGCACATGGGAGCAGGTCGCTGATGGCCTCAAAACATCATCCACAACCATTAGAAGTCAGTGTCTCTCTCTTTCTCTTGCTCTCCGTCCAATCTCTGCTTCAAGCTCTTCATGCATGTTTACCAGTACTGATTGTGGTCCTTACCATTGACCAGTAAGGATATCCTCTTCATAAGTTCTTCAATCATGCACATAAAACAAACATATGGAATTCTCGAGGTGGTGGCCCAGTACCTGATCTAAGTAATTCTCGAGGTGAGGGCACCATGTGTTTGTTAAAAAGACAAGTAGAAGGAAGATTGAACAGATAAGAACAACAATGCATTGGGAGTATGACATACCAAAAATTAACCTGCAAGCTATTCAAGAAGGTTTGAAGTATGTGACTGATGAGGTTTTCACTCCATCACAGAGTAGATTGATCACAGAAAGGCAATGGAGATATTTGAGTGCGGCTTAATTAATCTGGCAAGATTAGGATGTGAGGTTCTTAATAACATAATTAAAGAAAACAAGGCTCTTCAAATCTAACCTTAGTTGATAAGTGTAGCATGCAAGAATCATGTCTGAAATTTGTTGGTTAACATGAACTGTGAGAAAATAGCAAATATTGAAACTGTGACAAATAAATTCAAGAGCTTCTGTAAGTTCAGAAATTAGCTAATGATATGAGATTCTTCAAAAGATCATTCCACATGCATTCAATCTATTATGGACTTTCAACACTACCAAGAAGGTAGAACTCATGATTAAGTTCAATGTGTTTATTAACTTACCTCACTTTGGTTTTTCTGCAAACCACATGAATTTTGTGGAGCTTTGCAATGGAAAGGAAAGAAAATGCATCCGTTGACACATTGTGGTGAAAGTAAAAGTTGGGATATACCCCATTGATTAAGGTGAAGGCTCAATCTTACAAGTGTCACATACACATGTTGTGTAGTGGTAGAATTGAAGTTGTAAAATCTTTAAAAATAAAAGTAAAAGTTGGAATGAGATACTTTCATCAGAATGTAGTGATGCCAATGTAGTATAAATCAGCATCTGCAAAACAAGTCACTTGGATTAGACAACACAGCTTAAGTCTAACTTTCCAAATCCATCTTCAAGGAGGTCAGTCTTAGTTGATTGAAGTTATCAGGAGTGTGTCAATATGGAGAGCTTTTGTATTGAGCAGGTAAAAGGTTTTCCTATAATATAATATGGTTTTGTGAGACTACGAGCACACATTTAAAAGGATTGGTGTTGGAAACTTTGTACTGTGAAATCGATTTATAATATGGGAGAATTGCTGATAAATCGACAAACATGTTTGATAGTGGATGGTACAGCAAGAATGATGAAGGTAAAAGAAGAGTCTGTGATGACATGGTTTATATCTACACCTTTACAGAATTAAAAGCAGTATTATTGTTGTTAGGAAAAAGATAGTTACTCTTTGTACAAACATTAGAAGGAAAAAATAAAAGGTAAAAGAAGAAAGAAGTAAAGAGAATTGAGACAACATAATTGTCATCTTGGTATCATTTACTGTTTGACTTCTGCTGTCAGATCATTCATAACTTGCTCTCTTCTGCTAAAGTTTAGATGGTGAGATCATCATTTTATTAGTCTTAGTAAGGAAATACAGACCACCAATTCATGGGTTATCCCAATTTCCATGCATTAGAGAAGCAGAGATTAAACCTGATGTTATATTTTATGAGTCATCGGGCATTTTTGCTACTTAAGCTACTTTCATTGTAAGTGTATCACAGAGTACTCATGTGCTAAAAGATTGAGCTGTAAGAGAGACATTTTAAAATTGGTAAGAAGTCTACAAGATGAAATTGAAAATGATCTTTAAAATGCCACTCTAATTAAACCACATGTAAAAATTTTTAATCAGTATATATGTATGTATATAATAGCACCTTTGTTTGTGCGTAAATCATGTTGGCAATCCTGAAAAACAACAAAGTGCTTATGGAGTTTCACCCATAATGGTCATCAGGAAACAAAATTAAAGAGCCATTCAACACTAAAAGAAATTTCTCATGCAGGGATAGCTGACAGTTCCCAAGGGATTAACTTAGATACCAAGTCCCCCTGCTGAGGAACATCTCAATCTCATAGTCTCTGCCACTCCAAACCTGGAAGATGGAGCTGTCCACAGTTGACTGATTCTTAGCCAGACATGTGGATGAGCTGTAGATATCCAAGGAATCAGAATCCCAATCCACCGGTGGCAGAAGATCAAAATCCAACAAGATCATCTTAGATCACATCTGCTCCAAATCTTCTTCCAACTCTCTAGGTGATCTCAATATATGTATCTTCAGGGGTCGGTCACTCATCTCTTCTTCGCCTTCGGCTCCTAGGAAAGGTTGTAATGGATAAATTTTTCGTTTCTCCATTCTTATGAATCTTACCAAATCTTTTCTGTGAGTATGATCTGCTGACAGCACTAACGATGAAGTTGTCACAGTCCCCATGAAGGTTAAGATGCATGCATCAATCCCAGGGCCTGCTTCCATGGTTTCATCACCATGAGTAGACTCAAGGACAGCTCCTGTCGGCTTAGCTTCTCTGTCAAGTGAGCTCAGTTGGCCATTGCTGAAGCTTCAAGCAGTGGGACTGTTTCCCATATTTACTTGATGATATAACATGAACTTTGGCACATAGGCCTCAGGGAATCGTGGATTTCTTGATGAGTATATGATTACCGATGCTCTAAGGGGAGGATATGTTGCCTTCTGATTTGCTTCATAATTTTGATGAAGTAATATGCTGATAGTTTCATATGAGAAAGATATATTGCCGGGGACAGATGCAAGAGAATACCACCAAACTTTGCCGCCCAAACTCGAGTCAACCACCGGCAAACTGTCTTCCTTGTGTACCAGCTTGCTTCGTCTTGCATTGGCATCCTTCCACCTTTTAAGGCACCTTTCTCCCACTTCAATAGCTAGGATAAGCCCCTCTGCACTCATTTTGATATCAAAAAAGAAGCCCTAATCACGCCACCATGTTCCTGGTGCTGATAAAAATGGCCATGGCTCCACATTTTCATGCAGCACAGAGCTCTCCATGTTACCATGCTGACCATGTTCAGCCATCCTGCCTCCTCGCTCCTCATGCATGCTTGCTTGTGTGCATAAATGTGGACCAAGTTCACCCATGGGGAACTTGCAGAGCATGAGCTCTCAGGGTCTCATGCACTCTTGTGTGCCTTGCGCCATGGCCTAAGCTTCACCATACACGGAGTGGATCAACAGTATCGATCATGGCTGAGAGGAAGAAGGTGAGGAGGGGGCTCGCCGGAAGGTGCGCGGCGCTGGTGAAGGAACAGCGGGCGAGGATTTACATCTTGCGCCGCTGCGCCACCCTGCTCCTTTGCTGGTACATCCATGGCGACGACTGAGCACCAAGCTCGAAGCTCCATGTCCCACTCTGATCTTTCTTGTCCATGCATGCCATGCTCATTCTCTCCCTCCTCTTTTTTTTTCCCAGTTCCACAGTTTGGGGACTGGGTTTGTCTGCACCGACAAGCACAGTGGTGGGGACTTGGACGCACCCGGGCTGGTCTTGCTGGTGACTGCACTCTACTTTGTCTTGTTGTATTTGTTCTCAGCCGATGGGGTTTTGACATGGACCAAAAGGCTTCATGTAGATTATTATACAAACACTGCTGCTGATGTTGGCGTTTGCTACTTGGCAATAAAGGGATCAACAACCCCTCCTTTTTCTGAATTGCCAAGTATGTTTCCGAGGTGATCTAATAATAAAGTCTCCAACATTCACAGTCAAAATTAATGTGGATCAAGAATTAGGTTGTGATGCTGTGAGGAAGAAGACTAGCGGGAGTGAAAGCAATCTTTCCTCGTAATATGTGATGGATCCTTTCAGATTCAGTCTTTCATTGGTTAGAGAGAAGGAAAGTATGTCGGTCATCTTGATTTATCTGGAAAAGATTAAACCGGTAGAAATCCACCTTAAAGTGTATGCAAGAATTTGAAAGAATCAAAGTTCTCTTATCGAGACATCTTTGGATCCATCAGACAAGTTCTTATCCTAATAATAATAACTTTGACACCTAAGTTTAGTCTGGGAATTTCATCAGATTTGGTCTAACAAGCAATCATATCATATTCAAAAAATAATAATATGTTACATGCATAATCTTCTATATTTTTTATCTGTTTATATCTTAATGCCTCTTTTTATTCCTTGCAATATAACACATATATATAACACTTTATATATATATATATATATATTTTTATGAAAATATCTAATCATTTTACATAAAAAATAACACTTACATATAAAACCCAAAGCCTATTACATGAAATGACATACATAACACTTACATATACAATCAAACATTCAATTAATCAATAAGTAATAAGTAATCTTTAAATATTTATTTTTAAATAATTAGTACATGTGAGATCAGATTATCATAATAAAAGTATCAAAATAATAATCTTTCATCATATATGAGACATGATAAGGTATATCAAATTTTTAATTGATCCTCAATGACATACTATCCATAATGATAATAATGATATCCAACTATAGCTTACAAAAATATTCTGAACTTATGTTTCTCTTATGAGTGTGGCATAGGGCAGAAGATTATCTAACAAAACAAATTAAAACTAAGATGGTGAAGAAGTAATGAGTGTCTATTAAGGTTTTTATTATAGGGAGTGAGGAGGAAGATGAACACTTATACCAACCCTAGAGTAGGATCTAATGGAGAGCTCAACAAGGATAGGTTAGGCCAAGCCTAATGGGGGCGAGCCTAAGGTGGCAAGGGACAAGAGACAAGATGCAAGTAGTCATCACCAAGGGTTTGGAACAAATCGACTCATTTCAAAGAGGATAACTCAAGTAGGTGTATTCCCAAGGCTTTGTCAATAGTTCAATTTATAGTCTGACAAATAAACCAAAACAAGGCCTTCCTAGTGTGGTGATTGTAGAGGGTGAATTAGACTACTGTTGATCATATTGCAAATAATTGGAAAACAAAAGGTTGTTACAGTGGGTTAATGGTAATGTGGCTCTGCCTAGGAATAAGGGCAAAACCAATATGCAAAAAAGATAATTTATATGCATCGAATGTCATTTCTACTCTTACCCCTTTAAATGCAATATGAGAGAATGAAAACCTTAGTGAAGGCTTTTGGTTTCAAGCTTATAAGCACAAAAAGAGGGACGAAGGAAATAGCTCGAAATCAACATCGAGTCATTTTTCCTTGCATTAGTTGAGAAGACAATTGAGGTGTTTAGAAGGGCTACTACAAAGGTTAACGAAGCAAATTTTAGATTTGTGCTAGAAGAAAATGATCCAGAGTGAACGTTGATAGTTTGTCATCAAGGAAAAAATGTAAGAGAAGTCAACTAGGGGCAGTGTTAACTCTTTATTGATTTCCCTTAAGTATTGTTTTAAGAAGAAGAGATTTGATAGCTTGCAATAGTATAGGGTTTTAGAACTTGAAGGTACATAGATGAGTGTAAGATTGATTCCCATAAGTGATGTTAATAAATTTTCTTTTATACAATTATAGAGTTGCAACCAAGAAAGATTGCTTAGCTCATCTTAATTTTCTTATTAAAAGTATAATCTCACTATCTTTGCATTGTTAAAAACATATGTAAAGGACGGATGTATCCGATTTTTATATAAAATAAGAAGGTAATAGACGGGTGACTTTGTAAAGGCCTGAGGGAAATCAGGCAAGATCTTGTTGGGTTGGGATAATGAGTGACCGTAAATGACAATGATTGATAGCAATAAGTAGTTCATTAGTTTAATTTTCACCCTTTGAGGTTAGTATTTTTAGGTTTTCACTATAGTTTATGCAAATAATTCTTATTAGCTACCTTTGAAATGTACTTGCATCCTATGATTTTATTAATATATCTTGATTATTTTAGAAGACATGAATGTGATGTCCTAAAGATAAAGCTAGCGGTAAACCTTTTACTTTTTCCCGATCTATTTAGGATTTTAGAAATTATATCTCTAATACAACTTTAATTGATCTTAATTTTTAAGGTAATAGATATATTTGGTATAATAATAGATTTAGTTCTTCTAGAATTTTAATTAAGCTTGATCATGTCTTTATTAATGATTTTTAGTTTGGTGCGTTTAAGCATACTGACATTATGCATTTGAGTAGGGTTACTTTGGATCATAGGCTTGTGTTAACCAAGATCAAGTTGGTTGATGATAGAGAAAAAAAGGAGTAGAATATTTCATTTTGGATCCCATTGAGCTACGGGTTTGGAGCTTAGGTAGATTGTTAAGGATACTTAGTTTAGTAGGAAGATTGATGTTTTCTAATGAGGAGGAAAAATAATTGTTAAGCCTCGACAACAAAGCCTTGGCACTTAATCGTCAACTTCACCAGATGGACTAAGGCTAAGACTCTTTGCGTGGGGGATGATAACATCAATATCAAATTCTTACATAACATCATAAAATATATGAAGGCTTATAATTATCTTGGTTTCATTTTGTTGGAAGACGAAACAAAGGTGGAGAGTCAGTATGAGATCTACAACTATATTTTGGAGTGGTTTAAAAGTCTATGGAATGAAAATTTTATTGTAGATACTTTTCTTTGGGCGGTATGTCCAATCAATCTTCAAATCCTAGAATAGCTCATTATAATCTTACCAATAAATTATCTTGATATTCTTTCAGCTCTTAATCAAATGAGGTTAGGTAAGAGTACGGAGTCTATAGTTTCATGATTGAATTTTATAAAGCTTACTAGGATATCATTACAAATAATATTATGGAGACCTTTCGTCACTTTTCAATGCTAATTTTTTAATAATTAGATATTTTTTTTATAATTATTCGTAAAATCCTAACTGTATTAGAATTGATAATTAACATCCACTTTGTACAATGAGATTTATAAACGTCTTACTAAGTTTTACCCATTAAACTTGATAGATCTTATTAATCAAGAGCAATCAATTTTTGTCGTTCATTGTTGTTAGCAAGAGATCTAGTAAAAAAAACTAGAATAAAAAATATCATCGTATGGGATACTCCTCAACTCTCTCTTAAAATGATACTTTCATTTATGATTAGCACCTAAGTTATGAGCAAATAAGACTAACTAAGAACAGTCATATCGAAAAGGTACAAATAAGAGATTAAAAGGAAAGGAATTGAGATAATGAAAGCTTAACAGATGAAAGAAAACAAAGGGAGGTGCTAGAAAGCTGAGTTTTGTAACATTACATGTAAAATATGACATCTGATAAGACTTATCACTCACTTAGTTTACCCACTTTATTCTTAAAATCATTTTAATTACATTAAATTTTCTTAGATTGTTCTACATGTCAAAAGAAAAGAAGAAAAAAAAAAAAAACTTCCTACATAGATTTGTAATGCATTTCTTACTAACATTTTGATAGAGGTGTGAGCAACTTTGTTTTATAAACAAAAAGCTACACTTCTCTGCCACAGAATTACCAGCTACAAATATGTCAAAGTTGGGATTCATCATATTTGTAGAATGTTGGCTACAAATCTGTTCCAAGTATTTTTCTAAAATAGATCTTTGAGATTATTCAGCTTCATGACATCTCAATACAATGTCACACCTAACAGGAGAAAATGTTTCATATAGTATATGAATAATCATTCATCCTAAAATCATTTTTGATTTTTTTTTTTTATTTTGGGCTTGGCACACTTGATTCTTCGAATGGCATCATGATTTAGACTTCACTTTATAGCAAACATATGAATCCAAAGATTTATCTCAAAACAGCATTAGAGTGAAGGATTCCATTAAATGTGTTAATTTGTATATTCCCTTCCTATTTTCATGTACAAAAAACAAAAAATCCTCAATATTCCACCTATCTGGATATTCTGTATTAATCTTTTTTTTATTGGGTAAATCATTGGTTAAATCAAAAGTATATAAAGCTTTATCTATAGTGTCTAAAAAGATTTTTTTTTTCAATGTCTCCTTTCTTTCTCTTGCATGGCTAGCACTATCTCACCTCATCTGATCACCATATTTACTGATCTTCTTCTTACAATATATTCATATAATCTTACAATTTTTTTTCTCATTTTATTTTATACCGAAGCTACATCTAATAAACAACTGTTCACAAATAAAAAATTAACTTCTCTATCCTTCATAATAATTCCACACATATATTATCGATTTTTTTTTCTTTAATTTAAAGGATAGCCAATGATCACATAAAGTTGTTGATTCCCCAATACACTTTAACACTACTCAGCTTTTACTCGAGGAAGGATGTCTTCATCAATGTTCACATCATGTTACAAAATCGAGCCAAGATATCTAAAAACTCAGATTTACTACCATTAATCACATTCTTAATTCTTCTTTTGTTGTTACTGAATTTAAATATGATACACTCTGTTTAAATCTTTTATTTAAAATCTATAATTCAATTTTAGAATCTATACAGTCGACAGAAAAAAATCATTCTTCTTTTGGCAGTTCGAGTCTTGAGAAATTGCTACATTCCACGGGAAGCATCAAAGCGGCAATAAATGAGGCAAGCACGATCCTTCAAGCGACGATGGCTCTCCCTTTCGAGTCCCAAAGCTGGCTTCTGCTCTCTTCTTCTCTCTGCCATCAGTGCAGCGATCACCTGACAGAGGAGCACAAGGCCATGCACAATGTGTGTTTGGATTTACTGGGACGGCAGTGTTTCGGATGCTTGTTGGACTCTCACTAACACTTCAAAGTAGCTAATGGATGATCTCGTACTCAGTATTTTTTTTATTTTATTGAGTTCTGCACATAATAATATTCTTAGTTTATAGTTTTAGTCAATCGTAATAATTTCGGAAACAATCTCTCTATACTTAAATACGAAGAACATTGTGGTGTAGCATTGTGAATCAAGAGATGAAGGATGCGGAGTTGATTTGGGAAAACAGGGAGGGAGGGATGATTGCCAACACCGATCATTGTTAATGGAAGCACATTCATGGAGAGGGTAAATGCTCCTCTTCCGAGGTCTCTTCGGGGAGAGTTGGATCTTGCAGGCCAAGTGATGAAGACAGGTTTTGGATATCATCATCCGTGGAGATGTCTCTGAACCATACACAAGATTGCTGATAAGATGTCTCCTATCGGCTTCGAAAAATGCAAGGTTTTTATCAGACACAAGGACATGAACTGTGGACAAACACAGTCCCTTTCTCTGTTCCCTCAGTAATACGGCATGTTTTGGGAATCCTGCAATGCACATAAATCATTCACCAATCATTGCTGATAATTTTGGGCAACTTATCAGTGAAATGATGTGCCTATTCAGATACAAACCACAGATAAAAATTCATGTTGACTCAGTTAGAGGATCATTTACTGGCTGGCAAATCTAATCGTTTGTTTTATGTACCGAGGGATGGATACGAGTCAAAATCTAAATTTCACCTTTCAGTGTTCTTGTTGTGTTAAAGTAGACTTGGAACTCTTCTTTCTCTCTTAACACTGACATATTATCAATTGAGAGAGAAACTTCTGCAGCCATTGTCAGCACTAATTTTCTAAGCATGAGATCTGATCTTAAGAACTCTGACAAGAACATTTCTATTTCCTCAAAGCTAGTAAACCAAATTTCTAAGCTACCAAGACAAAAACTTATCTTTCTCACTGACTATTTATGATTCTGAAAATTGTATAACTTTGATGGTTTGGACAAAGGCCTTTGGATTTGTGAGCTTTAATTGTCGAATCAACTGCATAACTCTACTTCCTCTCTTTCTCTCTCCCTCACATGCATGTGTCTCATGTCCTTCGCTTGTATCTTAATATGATAAGAATCACAATCAATCACCATCACAAGAAATGAGCCACATACATAGCCTTATTCATGTCTTATTAGCCTGGCCAATGAGCTGGAAAGAATACAAAAATTGTTACTCTTACCCTTAACAAAAGCTTCCAGAATCCATGGTTTTAGCTAAATGGACCACACTAGAGAATATATTTCTCTTGATTTCTCCAAGATCAAAGCTCCTAGTTTGAAGAAATGCTTTGGTCCCACTGCTTGACAGCTCATGTGTTGGTATCAGAGATATACTTCCTGTTTACTTTTATTTAAACAACACAATCTAATTGGTCAATCACTAATTTGTTGCATGCCAATTGATCTTTACAAGGTTGGATGAATTCCAGATGGGCAAGTCCTTCAAATGGATCAGTCATGTCTCCTAAAGATGAACTTGATCACTGAGTACTCAGTATTGGAACATGCCAAACTTGTTGATGATTGCAGATTAAATGTTGTCAATGATATTTTTGCCAGATTGTTTCAGAAATTTTGTGATAAATTTACCTATATCTCTGAGTACTCTGATTTCCATGTCCAACATATATTTCGATTTTATCGACAGGATGTTGATAAGGTTGAGATTAACAACTTGAGAAATTCGTAGTACAAGAGAGTATCAACTGTTCTTGGAGTGTCACTGTCTTCCTACATTTCCTTCACCAACTAATGGAACAGTGACACCATGGATGCATTAACCTGCTCTGGACAAGTACCTGGTGAGAACTGTTGCTGCAAAACAGTAATCATGGTTGTCAAACAAGTAGTTCATCTCTCTCCACACTTCTCCTTCTGACAGAAAAAGATGCAAGATCATCATCAGCAGCAGTGGGGATAGAAGCTTGCTCAGGAGTTGAATGAAATGAGACCCATTTCTTCCTTTGGCATCATCATGGAGGGATTACCAACTTTTCTGCACAGATACTGGTGGGTGTACCCACATGTTGATGAAGGACAACCAGTGATTGCAACAATGCTGGGAACAATTGGGTTTGATCTCCACATTTAATGTGGTAGAAGGTGAAATGGGATTGGAGCAACCAACCAGTACCAAGCTCTCGTCAGTCTCGGCCTCTCTCCTCATCTGCATGCCTAATGTGGGAGCTGAATCACCCACTGTAGATAAGAAACATCTGCATGTTCGAGTGTTTACCTCCTCTTTCTTGTCCATTCAGTGGGGAAGAGGAGCAGAGCATGGTGGTCCACCCACAGGTAATTAGGTTTGTCATGACAAGCTTACCTTCCCTTTCAATATCAGCAACAGATCTTTACAGAATCTTCTCTCAACAATGAAAACTTACATCTTGACTTGCTTTTGAGGTATCAGCAGGAGGAAGAAGTTGCAGTAAAAAATATATATATATCAATGGAAGAACTTCACATGTAGGCATAATCTAATATTGAAAAGAAAAAACAAGCACAGAGAAGATACCGGAGAATGTACAAAGATTCATTTAATGAATGACCAGATAAAACAATCCCTTATATCAATGCTGCAGTACGAACTCCCTAAAATTCACACTTGTTTTTCCTTCAAATTAAGAAACGCAAGCATCTGATTTGCCAAAATACATGAACACTACAGAAGGTTTATTTTCTGCAAGTACATATAATTTTTTTTGCAGAAGCAACAAACAGCCCAGTAAAATTTCTTTCGATGAAGAAGAAAGAAAGGGGTGTTACCCCTTTCATTTAATGCTCTTCGGGTCTTCACCGGAATCTGGCTGTTCTCTACGTTCCTCTGTTGGTGTGCAGCGGTGAATTAACTCTTTGCTGCCCCTCATTGCCCGCAGAGATCCCAAAACTTCCCCACACACACACACACACACACATATATATATATAGCTGAATCCTAAGAAATTGGTATTTATTCGGAAGGAATATTATGTTGTGTAAAAGATTTGGCGCATAAAATGTGACATCTTGTGACGGATATCACGGTCACTTCAATCCTCCCCCACATCATTATTACCATTATCATATTCGGCGGCTGTCTTCTTCTTTGG
The DNA here is from genome assembly GCA_024322285.1 of Musa beccarii. Classification (NCBI taxonomy): domain Eukaryota; kingdom Viridiplantae; phylum Streptophyta; class Magnoliopsida; order Zingiberales; family Musaceae; genus Musa; species Musa beccarii. Next base: position 14,345,849 of record CM044398.1, on the reverse strand, counting down.
ACCTTGCAGTTGGCCATGGAGCGTTGAGCTGCATCGAGCGAGACACAACCACATCTTCTTGTCTTCTTTAATGCGCCCTGTGCCACAATACCACAAGGTTTCCTCTTCCTCTTCCTCTTCCCTCCTGCTTCCATCAGTCTTCTTATATTACTATTTCTCTTCTGGCCTTTGCTGCCATCGTTCACCGCACCCACTACTGCTGGCCCTCGGGAACAGGGGAGTGTGAGTTGAAGCCCACCACCTCCCAAAGCCAGGATTTTTCTCGGAAGGGAGAGGGATTCCAGTTGTTCCTTTTTTTAATCCTCGGTTCCTGTGGTTTATGGGATTGTGGAGGTAGCTGTGGCTGGAGCAGGAGGAGAAGGGGAGAGAGAAAGAGAGAGATGCTGTGCCTGAAAGCAGAAGCTCTCGGGCACGAGATGTATTCCTCCCATGGCGTCATCCTTCCCGTGAATCTGTAAGTGTCGTGGGATTGACCTCTTTGGCTCCTTATTGGTTCGTTCTTCTTGCCTGGCTCTGGCTCTGGTTCCCACTGCCGGAATGCATCAAAATTGAGTTTTTTGGTGCTGTAATAATAGATCAAAATTGATTCTTTTGGTGCTGAAACCTACGGTTGTGGAACGCCATCATCAGGGGAAGATCGATCCAAAAAGTGATGCAAAAGGTGGGGAAAAGCCGCGGGGAGGAGTCGCGGTCCCGGCGCTCGGATCCGTCTTCGTGTTCCTCCGGCGATGGCTCTGCAGGCTGTTCCGGGCTCGATGTGAGTGAATCTTTTCCTCCCGGTGTGGCCTTTCTTCTTTTCCCACAGTTCGATCTTCGATCTGAAAGAAGATTCAGACAGCCTACCAGCAAAGCTATTTTGGCTGATGACGGACCTTGTTGCATGCAGTGTTAGTGTGTGTCTAATTTTGAAATTATGAAATAATTGAGCAAATGGGAATAAAAATTTCCCAATCATTTGATGTTGACATAGGCCACATTTGGTTCAGACTCATCTAATTTTGTTCGTTGTCAATGCTGCAAAATACCTGGTCTGTGAATCTGACCTGAGAAAGCAAATCTGTACCGTGAGGTATTTCTGATTTTTTGACGACTTGGTATTTGTTAGGATGATAGGAGCAATGATGGTCCAAGAGAAGAGAGGTGTCCAAAGACGTGCTGCTACAGAATTCAACTTGAGAAGGAAGTACGTGCATTACTGGTCCTGATTGCCTTCTGCGAGTTCCAATTAAAACATGTGATTATCATGATTTGTCTAGGCCCTGCTATCATAATCATGATTTGCCTGGTTGAAGTTATTAATTTAAGTTGATGGGATTGGGCCCATACTGTGAATTTGATTGAGTACTTTCATATAATGGATACTCGTCTTGGAACATTGATCAGTGTAGGATATCTTATGTGCTTTGGCATTTTTAGGATACACAGTTAACAAATTTCAAGGTTTACTAGAATCTATATGGAATCTAAAGAATAAAATATGCCCAAGTTTGATTGTCAAAAAAGACAGAAGTTAATTATTTGTAATATTTGTTAATAAAACATTGTCTAGGATAAAATCTGGATCGCCATTCGTTCTTCATGTTAACTGGGTTTTGATTGCTTAAGCTGATGATTTTAGGAGAAACAAAGGTTTTTTCAAGAAGCATACATTCTATCCCTCAAGTATTGGCATGTGGAAATTTTAGCAGCATCTCATCACAGTATTGGTATTTGTCCTCCGGTAACCGCATGCTAAACATTAGGATCCATCACATTCCCATTGTTGCACAAGTTGAATAAATGTCATACTACTTCATATTAACCGTTGATAAATTATCAACAATTTAGGATGTCAAGAGTCAACATATTCCTACATGAACAATTCTTTTTTTTTTTCACTGTGCACAACTTCTCTTTTCAATTTCGTGAAACTTCTGTTATGAAGTGCATTGACATGAATTTGAAAGTAACTAAACAGGTTCAAAAGTTGCAGCAGCAGCTTCAGGAAGAGATTGATCTGCATGTGGCTTTAGCGAATGCAGTAGCACATAATGCTGGCCCTTTGTTAAACTCTCCTTCCAAGCTTCCAGATAAAGTACACAGCAATGGTCTTTTGCTATTAGTAAGATTTGTAATATTATATAGTTGCCTTTTAGCAAGCAATTTCATCATTAACTACTGTTTAGGCCCAGGAGCTTCTAGATAATATAGCAACATTGGAAATTACAATTTCAAAGCTCGAAGAGGAGTTGGCTTCTTTGCAACTTCGACTTTGTCAGGAAAGAGATGAGCGCCGCCTTGCTGAAAACCATCTAGAGAGTTTGCTGTCACTATCACCAGAACTGCCATCTACATCTTCTAGTTGCATGTGGGAAGAGGTATATGATGTTCTTTATTGTTTTCTGTCTCTTCTCTTCGTCACTTCTGATTGCTTATGGTTCCTGCTGCCTTCCCCAGCATATATCTTCTTTGAGGATTTCAAAATTTGGGTTAAGTCAAATTCCTAGCTCACTGCAACAAGATCTATTATCTAGTAGAGATTCAGAGTTACCTGTGGCAAATAAATCATTGGACGACTACCCTGAGGAACAGGTCTCATTCCAACTAAACTTCTTTCTATCTGGCTTTTAAATGCTTGCTCTTTTAAGAATGAAAATCTGTCACCTTTTCTTTATAATAACAAGACATTGTAATAATGCTTAACAAAAAGCAACTCTTTCCTTTCTTCTTCAGTTGATAGATCACTGTGATAGGGCTGAAGAAGGGAACAAAATAGATGCTTGTCTTCAAGAGTCTAATGCAGTGGAATTGAAGAAGGATCTCCTAGAAACAAACCTATGGAACCATCCAAACCAGCTTTCAGAAGAAATGGTGAAATGCATGAGAAATATCTTTCTTTGTCTATCTGAATCATCAGATATCTCTTCAAAGGCATCTTCTTCAGAGTACCTGCCTTCTCAATCTTCACCAGTTGATCAGCTGTCTTTTTCATTCACATCTTTTTCTGATTCATCCTTAATACCACAAACATTTTGTAATCCTTCAACTGGAACATATAAATTTGATGAGATAATGGATCAAGCGGATACATTTGATCCTTATGGAGTTAATGGCAAGGTGAACTGGAGGAATATTGGAAGTTATAGTTTGGCAGCTGAGGTGTCTTGGATGTCCGTTGGGAAGGCACAGCTAGAATATGCTGCCGAGGCTCTAAAAGGTTACAGGTATGATGCTCAACATTCTTTCCATGTAATCATGCCTAAGTGCATACTTCATATTTACATTGATGCAGACACATTGTGTTACATGTTAACATAGACTTCTAGGATAAGTATAATCCAAAGTATATGTCAATGTATCATAACTGAACTGGTTCTTGTGTCTATGCATGCAGGATGTTGTTTATGTTCTCCGTTGATCATATGTTCCTATTGACAAAACTAACTGAGGTGATTTTTGGCATCATAACCATCATGAGACTGTGAAAGCTTCCTTTCGAGTCTCTTCTAATCAACTATGATTGGAAGAGTAAACAACTTAACCTATTTACACACTTTTCAATATGCTTCCTTTCAATATGCATCCTTTCGAGTCCCCACTAATTGACTATGACTATGGTTGCACTGAACTTTTAAACATCAAAAGTTATTGACAAGTTTGATAAGACAAAGTGAGGTAATATTCATTTAAATGGAATTGTTTAGAATAAGCATACCCATATTCGGAAGAGGAAACACCAGATTCTCTTATAAATGGCAATGAACTGATTCTGAGAGTCCTCCACGAGCAACCAATGATAGTTTCTGAAGTACATGCATAGTACTTGGATCAATAGAAATAGCCGTTGAAACTAGAAGCTTTATGAAAAAAGAAACTTTTTACCTGGGTTGATAAATGGGTCATACAAAATGATGTATAAATGTTCGCCACTGCATTATTTTGAAATTTGTACAGTACCAGAATTTCAGTTTAAAAAGTTGATAGAACTTAAATCTACTTTATCATTACTGGCACTTTTGACAGCATCAAAGTCAATGGCATGTCTTGGTTAAGGTGTCTCCAATTGTTAAGTTCATTGCACTTGTCGAGAATCCATACTCCTTTTTTGGTGTTCTTAATTCTTAGGTTATTGTTTGTTTTAGGATGCATTCTAGAAAACTGGTCTCAGACTGCATGCTCTTTCTTCTGTTCTCTGTCTTCCTAGTCCAAATTTTGCCAATATTAGAGAAGCATGTATAGGATTTTTGCAAAATCCAACCCAAGTAATAAATGAAATCTCATTTCCTCTTGATTTTAGGAAAGATACTTAAGAATATTACGATAATGATGGCTTGTTAATTCTGCTTGCAACTTCTCAGATATCTTGTTGGGCAATTGGCAACGGTAAATCCAGCTTGTATGAGTGGCAATGAGAGGCTTGCTTTTTGGATCAATGTGTATAATGCCTTGATAATGCATGTAAGTTCTCCTTCTGTTAATTTATATTTTATTAGTTGCATCACAACTGTTTATGTATTATTACACCAATAAGAATCTGAGGATCAATATGATTTCATCTACCTTTAATATTCTGCCGTTTCCATGGTTTTGAGTTGAATATTTTGCAACAGCAGAAGTTATATAATGGATAATTTGTTGAATCTACTTAGCTGATCAAGATTTTGCTCATTGCCCAGGATTTTGGTTTTACAAAATTTGCAATTTAGTTAGAATATAGATGACTGTGAGGTCTCCATTGGTCCACATTGTTGTGAGGTCTGGTTTTAAAGGCACAATGGGGCCTTTAAAAAAAATAAAAAAAAAGGCTGCCGCTTAAAAAAATAAAAAACTAGAATAATCATTCAAAATGGGAGCCTGTATCCTGTTTCATGCTCATAACATTTAATACTGATCTGTACAGACCAGGTCGAGTGAAATTGAGTTCCTTGGTGGAAAATAACTCTTAAGTGTATTGGTTAAAAGCATAAGGCCTAGGTCACCTCCGTGGGATGCATGAAAATGAAGCAATGGGAAATTTCTCACAAATTTACCGAAATATGATTCCAAAGACATCAAAATTGTATAAATGGAGAATTGTATAAAAGGTTCCAAGTCCATGCAAAATTGTGAATCTAAAAATGTAGTCCCATAAAATGATCATGAGGATGATGTTAAGAATAGTACTTTGTTGTCTTTATGCATTATGGGTCTTACTGTCACGTGGCCATTATCCTCTCCCAACAAAACCGGCTGTCAAGGATATGTACATGCATGGGCAAGCGACGAACGGTTCGTTGAACGAAGTTGCTGCAAGTGTGCGATGATCGTTCGTGACATTCTCCTCCACTTAAACTATCGACGCCCTCGTCGACGTTTGCCAGTAGGCTTTGATGGCTGTCTCTTCATGTCGGAGGGCATCTTCTGGCTCCCAACTGGTTTCGGTTCTGGGAAGCTTCCGCCACTTCACTAAGTATTCGATCTGTTCAGCTCCATTGGGTAGCTTTGTCTTGCGATCCGCTAAAATGGTCTCAACTTGCTTCTCGTAGGAGGCTCTGGTGGGAAGTTGTCGAGTTGAAACACCTCGGGAAGCATCTTGCGGATCGGAGTGGTAGGCTTTCATGCTGCTTACCCTCTTAGGGCGCGCCCTCACATAGGGTGCTCGGCATGATACCCCCTCTAAGATGATCACCGTGACATCCTTGAGAATTCACCCTGCCTATCCCCTCTGGGGCACTTGGCGTGACATTCTCCCCCACCCAATCTTGTGACGTCCTCGTCATGGACTGGCCACCCTGTCTACCCCCTCTGGGGCGCTCGGCATGAACACCCCCTCTAGGGTGATTGGTGAAGGCCAGAGGTTGCTCTGATACCACTTGTCACGTGGCCATTATCCTCTCCCAACAAAACTGGCTTAGCAAAGTGCGTAACGGAACCACACACATGAGGAGGACGTTAATGACCGGACAACACTGGCACGGGATTGCGGGAGAGGATCCCCCCTGATGGGAGTAGGGGCACCGCACCCGGCACAATAGGCTCCGAGCCACTAGACTCACGGTTGGCCTTAATGTCACCCCACCAAACCGGCTTACCGGATGTGCAGCGCCAACGCTTATAAGGCTCAAGACCTCCCCTTTCCTTACCAATATGGGACTAAATGCACTTTGCCTACCCCCTCTTAGGGCGCACCCCCACCTGGGATGCTCGGCGTGATACCCTCTCTGGGGTGATCACCGTGACATCCTTGAGAATTCACCCTGCCTACCCCCTCTGGGGCGCTTGGCGTGACATTACGGCCAACATTTCGATTTTAGGTGCCATACTTGTGTCTGTCCTTGGCCAGAGCGATACAAGTTAGGTTCAAGAGGAGGAGGAAAGAGTACCAGGAGACTGGATTGGTGGACGAGCAGCAGCATATGGCGCAAGGGTTTTCAAGGGAAGAAAGACGTCAACTAGGAGAGATGCACTAGGTCTCGTGTCTCTTATTCCAGGGGTAGTGGGTCTTTTTCAAAGGGGTGGCTTTTCTAAAATGTACTAGACCATGCAGAAAAGGGTGGTCTGCATCTCAGTTCACATTTGGACCAGCATATCGGTCTGGATGAAATCTAGGAAACCCTAGTTTCAATAACCTATAAGATAGGTATGGTATGAGATACCAAGCAGTTTACTGGCTGGTTTGATCTGGTTCCTTAATGATGCTTAATGGAATCCGCAAACACTAGCAGGTATATACCAATCCGTCTTGTATTTAAAACCGTGGTTACTCTTCAGCATGCAGGTTATATGCTTGTGATTATGCGTTATTTGGTTATAAATTTTGCTTATTGTTATTAATGTTATAATCCCTTTGGAAGATACCATGTTATCTTAATCACAGAGTATTTGGATCTTTGCTTATTACTTCTAACTGCATTACCACGTATGATAATCTTTTAGATGACGGGCTCTCCTTGTTATTGTATAAATTAAATCACATGGAATCACTTGAGCATGACAACACCATTTCCTTTGGCTTCTCTAATTGTGTGCATAAACCAAAATAATATGGTGCCAAAAGGGCTGGCATCTTGCATAACTTTTATTTCCATGAGCTAATTCTTGTCTATTATCTAGGTAGTGCTTTCTTCGTTTCATCTTCTGGTGTGAACCTGGTTTGAATTGATTCAAGCTTTCACATTGCTGCATGTTCTGAAATCTTAATATTGAATTTGGCTATAATGTAACTTGCAGAAAATTCTTTTCATATCCTTGGTTTGGTTGTTATAAGTCATTGCTCATTCAAATTTTGCTTCAAATTTTGTTGGGTGTGCTTCAGTTTTACTTTTAAATTGATTTCTTCTATAACATGAAATAAAACTTTGTAGCTTGAAAACTGCAGGCCTATTTAGCATATGGAGTACCTAAAAGTGACATCAAGCTATTTTCTCTAATGCAGAAGGTCTGATTTCATGTCCTTTGACATGATCTTCATTTCCTTTTTCTGTATATGTTGACACTGTGGTGTTGTGCCGCAGGCATCTTATATAATCGGTGGCCAGTCATTCAGTGCCGCTGAGATTGAATTTGTTGTCCTGAAGATGAAACCTCCGGGGCATCGTCCGCAGCTAGTATGTAAATCACCAAAAATGTATTGCTTATTCCTGTGTTTCTCCACCAATATGGCCATTAATCATGCTCTTGTTTCAGGCTTTGGCACTGTCGCTTCACAAACTTAGGATTTCTGAGAAGCACAGAAAGTACTCCATCGATGGTCCTGAGCCTTTGTTATCGTTCGCCCTTAGTTGTGGAATGTATTCCTCGCCAGCGGTAAGCTTCCTAATCTGATATTCCATCTACTCTTTGAAGTGACAATTGCTAATACCATCATGCTATCCTGAGAATTTTTCTCCAGCATTCATGAGCACAGTTTAACCAACATCTGCTCTGTCCTTGTTCTTTGTGTTGATAAGATAACAGTTTAACCAAATATTCATGAGCAACAGATTATGGTTATAAGATCCTGGAACTTGGATTATATTAGATATTCACTCATTCTTTCGTGTACCTTTTTAACTGTTTCACCATTCCGCAAAGTCTAGGAAAAGCTCCAAGAGAACCGTCACCCAACTGTGACTTAATGGCTGTTGAGTTTTCTAACTAGTGTCTGTTTGGGAATCTTAACTGCATCTGATTTAAGTTGTCTGTATGTCTAAATTGATTTTTACCATCTACGATTAATGAGAACAGTGAGCTCACTCAAGTAAGTTTGCGTCAGTTGCAATATCTGTTCAAATTGATATTCAGTTGGAAACCGGCAAGGATACAGGAACCATATAAATAAATTTGGGTTCAACCGTTTTCTCTAAGTCAACTCTACATCTTAGATTTATAAACGTATGCTGATAAACAATTGCCTCTTGTTTGCAAGTTATATGACTGACCTTCACCTATCGTGATGCAGGTAAAGATCTTCACATCTGATAATGTTCAAGATGAGCTTCAGAACTCAATGAGGGACTACGTTCGAGCATCGATAGGTATTAGTGAAAAGGGGAAACTGCTGGTGCCAAAATTGCTGCATTGTTTTGCAAAGGCCACCGTCGAAGATTCCTTGTTAGTTGACTGGATTTGTCGATATCTTTCCCCTGATCAAGTAACTGTTGTTCGGGATTCCACATCACAGCTGAAACAGAGGTTGCTAGGTGCTCGGAGTTTTAGCGTCATCCCATTTGATTCAAGGTTTCGATACCTATTCTTGCCTGATGACAAGACTTCCCAGAAATCTCTCCATCATCGGCTTGCTTAAGTTTGTCTTGAAAAAAAAAAAAAAATCAAGGATTGGCATTTTCAGAGTGTAGGATCTTGCATTTTTATTGACACATGCATCCATGCCTACACCCAAGATTGCTCCTGCTAATGATTTCTTCACCTGAATGTGTCTTTGACTCTGATCTTATAGATTCCAGGCATTCGGATGACCGTAAATATGCACGGCATGCGAGGAATAATTCTTGGGTTGTTTTCACATAAGGAAACAAGCATTTGCAAACCAATTGAAGTGCAAACCTTGTACATATGGTCAGTCGGTTTTGAGGGATATGATGCTTGTGCAAGAGAACCCACATTTTGTTTTAACTCATGACCATCGAGTGACGGACACCAGCTAAGCTTGTTTAAAGGAGTTGTATATTGAGATTAGATAGTTGATCCAAAGTGATTCTTTATAGGTTTGTGGAAATTGAGTTATAAGTTACTTTTGCCTCTGTATGTTGTACATGGCAATATTGTTATCCTGTGTGAGACTAGGCATTCAATAAGAGAAAAATTGTTTGACATATTATACTTGGCTCCTCTTCCTTTTTTATTTTCCTTCTTGGAGGGTATGATTTAGGTGGTAATTAAATTATTTATCCAATAATTTTACTGATTTTTGAATCTCAACAATGTCTCTTGAAATAATGGTTTAAGTTGGTCAATTGGTGACATTTCTTAGCGAGAAAAAACTGCTGGGAATTTTGCTATTTCTTGATCAAATATATTGTTGTTGATTCATAAATCTTTGGGTGTGGCTATTGTCAAATGTGAATGTCATCACAGGTGCCTGATGGAGGCCATGGATTGAATTAAGATTTAATGTTCTTAATCTTGTATTCATGTATTTAGTTGCTTAATTTTGTCAACACAATTAGAATGCTGCTTGGATAGAAGCTTTTTTAGCCTACCTTATTTGAATTTATGACATAGAAATCATGACTTTTTGTCGATACACCATGGTTCTTAATCTCTACAAGAAATTTCCATTCTCTCATTCTCTCCCTGGAAATTATGATCCTGCAAAGAAATTTCTCAATCACAGTCAAGTTCTTGTTGACAAGAAACTTTCTTGTTGAACTCTTTTTATTTTCCATTAGGTTTTTCAAGATTTTAGCCCCACATATTCTAAAATCATCCACAAAAAGAACATACGACACTACATTGGTGGAACATTCACGATATTAAATGTTAATGAAAATTTAGTTTCCCATCAGAAAAAAAAGGAAATTGAGTTAACTTAAAAAGCTTAAGATGAACCTACTACCATTAAATTGAATTTGATTATTTGAGACAATGTCACATCAAGTTTTTGGGTCAATTTTTTTCATTGGATTGAATTATGGTGAAAATATTATGCATAACAATGGATCTAAAACTAAATATGATGAGAAAGCCTAGGTGGAGGACTATTTGCAAATGTATTATTCTCTCTCTTTGGACTATAATTCTAGGGACAGATTGAGACAAATAGTATAAGAGAGGATCTAATATTGATGACCAAATAGAACAGAGCCACAGTATATGAGTGAATCTAAGTTTAAAAATAAAAAAAAAAGACTATTTGCAGACAAATCAATTTCTGCCTATTTGGAATATATAGTCAATGCATCTAATACCAGCAAGCATGAACCAGACTGCACTTATGTGTTATTCCAAATAGAACAGATGTGAGGTTGGATATCTAAATTATGATGAATTAATTAGTCTAGTAATTTAACTTCACTCCTCGATGAAAAATATTCATGCATAAGAAAAATCTCACATGACTAAAAACTAAAAAAAAATGGTTTGGTTGATGACTTAACAGCTTAAGATCCTACATTACTTTGATGGTATTTAAACTCCATGCAAATTCCTTCAAATTTAAATTCATTAAGAAAATTTCTGACATGATATCGGACTTCAATGGTCATTAAAAGATATGAATCTATTGGGGTTAAAAAAATAATAATAATAATAATTGAGCTAGTTAACACAAGTTGACAAAAAAATGAAGTCAAGTTACTGAGTAAGTCGAGTAAATCCGACACAGTTTTGAATGTATTAGTTAGACTATTTTGATAAAGAGTTCATCACAAATTTTTAGGATCAAAACTCATCTTCATGGCTTATCTTTTTATAAATATGTCACAAATGATATGTTTTATAATTTTATCAAGATTGAAAAAGATTGAAAAACTTTCTACCCATCTCCTAGAAGATGAAAGGATGTTTTTTTTAAGAGCATATACCTTTGTCTTGTGAAAGCACTCTCTATTTCTCTCTCTTCTTCTTGTCTCTTACCTAATAAGAAAAGATTAACTTCAAGTCATACAAAATCAGGTTAACATCATAGCATGAAATAAAAAAAGATTATAAGCTTCCTTGATTGACATGGTTAAAGCAGCAAAATGACTACAATTTAATATATCCTGACAGCATAAAGCATTTAAACAAAACTATACTCAGTATAAGTTGCATAATATTATGTAGGGGGGATAACCATCATTTATTATACATCAATCAATTAGTAAATTAGTAGTTTTGGGTATTAAATGCAACCAGTGGAAACCCAGTTCACTTAGATTACGTAAACAATGAAAGCTGCTTTCAACTCAACTTTGCATCATCTTACATGCCATAAGAATCAAGAATTGTCTAGTAATAAACTCTCATCAAGTATGTTCTAAAACTTACGATATATTCTTGGAAGTCGCCTAAGCTTAAGTTTAATACACAAACGAAACTAAAGTGTACGGTGTAAATCCATCTTAAAAATATGCTTCAAACTTACAAGCAAATTTGTTATCAACTTAGAGATATGATTGGGTAATCAATCGCAAATCTCATAACCTTAGGCTATTATTAGTAAAGAACATAATACATGCTCTAACACTTGATTCATATGGCTATCATAGCATGACAAATATGGGTATTAGAGAGCCTGTCTTCTAACAATGACAAATTAACCGCATGCAACGCATAAGTCTTTCACTTATGCTTAAGAAACTTTGATCGGAGACCGTGTTGAGGTGATGACAAGCCATTCTTGTTTACTTTAGGAACCTTGGGGAGGACTTGCTTGTTCAATCGACCAACAATTGTTTACTACAATCAATTAACAATTCCATCATAGCAATTGCCCACGAGGATCTCTCGGCATTCAACCTTGGAAAAAGTTCCCGTGCACTAAAAAACATGAATTATTGGAGCCCCAAGTTTAAACGAAACCTTAAAAAAATGATCATTATTAGCAATATAAAATATAAGTCAGCTCATAACATGTAAGGAGATTTAATGAGGTGACAAATAGCAGGTCAAAGTTTGCCGAGATCCAACACAAAACAGTGCTTCCATAAGATAAAAGGTGGGGGATGGAATTTTCTTCACCTCAATCCCCAATAGCAAGTGATTCAGCTCGCCAGTGAACAAAAATACACGATGAGGGGTGGTGGCTGTCATGTTATGATGTGAAAAAGAGTTTGCAGTATTTTATGTCATGAAATGGTTCCACTCCCTGATAGATGATTGGTAGATCATTTTTACCGATTCGGTATTGATGTGAGTATTTACATGTTGGTGTTGGACTAGAACATTTATTGGGTAATCTGATACTTAATCTGTAAGCCAGCATTTATTTCAAACATGAACAAATTGATCATAATAGGAAGAGTACACCAATTGATCCACTCGAAATGGATTACCAATTAATCCACATCAAGTTGAACTATCCTTCTTTTTTTTTTTTTTTTTTGGCAAAGGAACAAAGACACAACAGTAACTGGGGTTGAGGTTTAGAAAGTTTGATGAATGTTTTAAACATATACAAGTAATAGGAATGTCAATTTCAGGTTATATAGTTAAAATCCCATTAGATCTAACTATATTAATCTAAGGAGGCAAAATCAAAATCCATACTACATGTGAGCATGATGTTGTTCTTAGGAACACCCGGCTAAACCTTGAGTTACTAGATCACTAGTTAGTAAATCTTTGGATTAATTGTTGCGAGCTTAATAAGAATAATAATAATATACATTGTAGCAACATCATGGATTTATTTTTATTTCTTTTCGGATGCATCAATTTTTTTTAAAGAAAGTAGTATGCATCATACAAAAAAGAAAGAGAGACCAGAAATTTTTTTTTCCCATTTTCTTTTCTTCTACTTATTAATCTTTTATTTAATTCTTATTCATAGTTTTGATTGGAAACAGAACTAAGAAGGGCATTGATATCAGAGAAAATTGCTTTTTCTGTCGATCGTCTCTATCATTCTTATTTCTTCTTTAGGCTCGATATTTTTGAGTTGATAGTAAATGTATAGCTCAAACTTTATATGTTAAAAAGTGTTTCTATCAGAAGTAAATGGATAAATGTTTGAGTCAAAAATTTCATCGAAGAAAATGTATGACTCATGAGTAGATACTCCTTATGCAAAATGAAGGTAAAGATGAGTTCTTTAGTAGATTTAAGAGAAATTAAGAAAAAAATTCCTCAGCAATTTGGATTAATTGAAAGGATTTTTTTTTGTTTTTGAAATCTAAAATTCCTCGATAATTTTTTTTAAAAAATAAAATAAAATTCTCAAAAATTCCTCTTTTTATTTTTTGAAATATTCTTCGGGTATAAGAGTGTTTCTTCAAACTATATAAATCTTATTATTTTTGAAATATTCTTTTGGTAAGAGGAGCTCTATACATCAAAGCATTGTAACAAAAGTATCATTATGCAAAATAAAAGTCAATCCATCTCCTCCTAGTAGATCCATCACAATTTGCTTCCACCCATGTAGGTAATATGAATTGAATCGCAATTGTGGGGAGATCTACTGATCCATGACACAAAGGATACGGTCCAAGTACAAAACGCTTTTGTTAAACAATTCAATCCAAGTAACAGAGAAAAAATGGATTTAATTGCTTCCATCATGAGATCATGACGCGTGAATAGTTGTTCTATAAAACCCCGTGCCCACTCGCCGGGCTCCACAAGCTTCTCCTCCATCCTCGTTCCCTGCGCAAGAAGCACTGCACGAGAAGCTTCGTCTCCATGGCTTTGTCGCTTAGAAGAACAACGAGCCGCGCCCAAGAATTCGTCCTAACTCGAACATATAGCTTCGATCGCCTCAACCGATACCTTCGGCAGCTAGTCCTTTACGTTTACAACTTTTCCGCCCTCCGCTTGAGCTCATTCTGCCTTCACCTGATCTACTTTTTGTGTCTGGCCTTGCTTGGTTCTCTTGTCATGATACTCCTGAAGCCGAGCGACCCTTCCTTCAGCCCTAGCTACGTCGACATGCTCTTCATGTCGACCTCGGCGTTGACGGTCTCAGGTCTCGGCACGGTCGAGACGGAGAGGCTGTCCAGCGCGCAGATCGCCGTCCTCACGCTCCTCATGTTCGTCGGCGGCGAGGTGTTTGTCACTTTGCTCGGCCTGCTACTGCGGAGGACATCCGAGCATGACAAGCGCGAGGATTCTGCCGTTGGAGTCGACGCCGTGAGCATCGAGGTCGAACCTGTCGATCCCTCCCGAGTGGTCACCATCGACAGCATCGAGCCGGTGGATGGTTCCGCCGCCATGGCCGAAGAGAAGCATCTCAGGCCTAGTTGCGTTCGATGGATGAGATATATAGTATCGAGTTACATCGCTACGTTCCATTTGTTTGGTACCTCCTTGCTGCTGATTTACATCTACCGCGTCTCGAACGCAAGGGATATACTGAGGAAGAAAGGCATCAATGTCTTCCTGTTCTCTTTGTCCACGACTGTTTCTTCCTTCGCCAATGGTGGCTTGATCGCGACGAACGAGAACATGGCGGCCTTCAACACGAACCCGACCATGCTCTTGTTGATGATTGCCCAGGTTCTGGCGGGCAACCTACTCTTCCCTTTCTTCCTCAGGTTGGTGATCTGGACCTTGAAAAGGGTCACCAAACGCGAAGAGTTCCGACACATGTTGAAGAGCACAAGCGAAACCCGATTCAGTCCGCTGCTCCCGGCGAAGCAGACTTCCTTCCTGTCCCTCACCGTCGTCGGGTTGATGACGGCTCTGGTGGTTCTGTTTTGCTCCATGGACTGGGACGGAGCGGTGTTTGACGGATTGACTTCCTTTGAGAAGATTGTATCTGCTTTGTTTATCGCGGTCAACTCCAGGCACGCTGGTGAAAACTCCATCGATCCATCCCTCATCTCCCCGGCAGTTCTGGTGTTCGTAATTGTGATGATGTGAGTACTTCTCTCCAGCTTGTTTCTTCCCGCTTATATATCCTACATCATTATCCGGTTTGATTACCTTGGATGGTTTCAGGTACCTTCCTCCTTCCGCAACATTTTGGCCTGCCGAGGAGGATGATACAAGCTCTGATGGAATTAAGAAGCAAAACAAGAAGAAGAAATCATGGGTGCAAAATCTACTACTATCGCAACTCTCCTCCATTGTTGTCTTCATCATTCTCATCTGCATCATCGAGAGAAGGAAGATGCGCAGAGACCCACTCAATTTTAGCTCTTTGAACATAATCTTTGAAGTGACAAGGTAACCTCCCATTGTCTTTTCACTTCACTGTCCAAAACTATTCTGGTAGTACTATGATGATGGCCTTAACAATCAAGACAAAACACATCACTCGTGAAATCTGCAGCATTAAAGAGACTTTATATCTATTCAGCATATCATTATCATCGCCATGTAAATATTGGTTGAACTTCTCTTTCGTTGTAACTTTTTATTACAGTGCCTATGGAAACGTGGGGTTGTCAACCGGTTATAGCTGTTCGAGGTTGATGAAGCTGCACCCAGAAGCGAGCTGCCAGGACAAACCTTATTCTTTAGTAGGATGGTGGAGTGATGAGAGCAAGATTCTTTTGGCCTCAGTCATGCTTTATGGAAGGCTTAAGAAGTTCAGTGCACGAGACGGTAAAGCCTGGAGGCTGTACTGAGTAAACAGATGAAAAGATTTATGCATGCATGCATGCAGGGTTGTATGAAATAAGTACCACCAGGAATTTATACCTGGGAAATGCTTGAACTTTCTTTTTTTTTTCTTTTTTCTCTGTGAGAAACTAATGGCTTGTAAAGCCAAGGAATATACGTTATTGTGTAAGATTTCTCAATAATATTGATGAAAGCAAGGTGAAACATTGAGGGATTCAGAAATGACTTCATGGTTTGCAGCTAAGCTATCATTTTATTCATCTAAGATGATCTGAGATGATCGTCTCTTAGAACTCCCCGATCATGATGAACTGAACAAAGGGAACAATCTAGACCTTTTTTTTTTTTCTTTTTTATATACAAATAAGAAGAATTCTGAACTTTAAAGAGAACAGGTTAAGAATAAATCGAAAAACTATTGAATCATGCAGAATCATGTTATTATGTAAGCTTTTAGAAAGTTCATTGTATTGAAGTGAAGGGAAAAATTGATTAATCCTATGTTCCACACTATAGCAAATTTAGGTGAAAATTGATTTCCTGGAATTTTCAGGATAGCTGGATAAGAAGAAAACAATAAATTCTATTGCAAGGGGAAATGATGATCACAAAATCATAAAAGATAAAGAAGTGTAACTAAGAACACCCAACTTAAATTGATTTCTTACGTATAAAATATTCTTTTTCTTTTTTGAGAATGCTTAAACATACGTTTAGTAATGTCGAAAAAATAACCTTTTTGTTTTCTTCTTTTCTTTCCTGAGATCATAGTCCTATCTACTGAGCATCAGTGAGCCGTAAGCATCGTCAGAAGGAGAAATCATCTCATGCACATTTGTGTTTCAATGAACTACAATGACATCTGGACAAGTAATAAGAAACATTCATAAAATGTTTATCTAATCTTACGTTGCAAAATGCAAGTGTCATTAACTGCCTCTAAATTTAGATGCATGAAAAGAGAAATAATGTCAACCACAGTATATTGTCATCTTCCTAACGAAATTACAATTTCTAGAGCTGCCTTTTCCTCATCGTCTTGTTGTTGTATCACAAAACCATGACAAAATGAAACTTATTGTCTAGAAAACGTAGTTGTTTATGATCCCGAGCACAATGCCGAAGCCAAAGACATCTTTCATGCTGCCTATGACCTTCCCGAGGTTCCCAACTCCTCCATTAATTCTTTGCTTTCAACTAGTTCTTTCTCTCTTCAATGCACTAAGAAACAAGCATCAATGAAAGATCACTTGATTCGTACTAAGTACGAAGAGGGTGGTCACCATATCCTTTCTATCCATTGTGAGGGTGCATGTGTGAGGGGAACTTACATCCAGATCTCTGGTGAAGAATGACAAGATCGTTCGAGAACACTCCATCTCCTCCTCGAAGAAGGAACAACGACATGGCAGCAGCGATGCAGAAGTGGCAAGATAGTCTGAGAGAGCTTAAGAGTTCAAAGCCGTGATGGTTTGTATCACGTGTGCATGCAGTTCGAGGATCCATTGATTTGTTTGTGCAGAGATATCCAAGTAGTATAATCACCACCAGCTTTAGCATGATTAATTCTATTCCACAATCACTTGCTTACTCCAATATTTTATGCAATACATTAGATGATGAAACCTCATAAACAACCAGTAGCAACATAAACTACTCCGCCATCATTGAGCATAATGCAGGTTAAATATTCAGGTATAGCAGTCGAGCACATGATGTGAGCTCCAAAACGCCTCGTTCAAGTCATAATTTAATACTCTTCAACATAAAGGTTCAAATATGAAAGTGAAAGGCAATTTACATTTTAAATGAAAATTATGGCCTGCATTCTAGAGAGATGTTCTTGGTTTGATGGATGATAAAAATAATAATCAAATATACTATACTTATATATCAAGTGGGTTGATGGTTTCTGGCCTAGTATTAACCTCCAAGACTAACTTTTTGCGTGTGGTTTCCCGAGTGCATTCAGTGTCCCAAGATGATTGGATTTAAGTTAATTTTCCACAGAAGCCAGTGTCATTAATCCAAGTGATGACAAATGCTTATATTTTTGTTCAAGAACACAACTATGGTTTGTAACAACATCTAATTGATCATGGTGATATAAGATATATAGCACCAAACTTTTTTAAGGTTGTACATATATATCTTAGTTTTTTTGGATGTTGTAACTATGGGAACAACGTTATAAAAATATCCTATCTCCTTTACTTCACTCGAGGAAGACATGCCTCTTTCTTGTTCTAAAGTGATTGGATTTATTAGTTGAATCTTTAAAGGCAGTGTGACATTGTCATGAAACCCGAAGATTATGATCGAGGTAGAAATTTTCTACATCCAAAATTTGAAGATCTACCCCTTGATAATACCAAGAAAAAACAAAAGACAAATCCACTTTATGATTGATAACCAAAGTATAAAACATCTTTTTGATCTACAAACATACTCTTCATTCTATTCTCTAAAGTCTCGGATTCAACTTACGAGATCGATAGCATTAAGGCATTCTTAGATACTACCTAAATTATATGTGAAAATTAATGACTTATAGATTCTTTCTTTTATATAAACAATGAGAATGCAGTTTGATCATCTAGCACCAGATCAATTACCTACATCAAATACTTAGCATCATTTCATCTATAAACCTTTCAGAATGACCCTAGTAAGCCCTAATCAATTACCTACATCAAATACATGCATATATGATGACTACGGTTGTATTATATGTTAATTTGTTTTGCCATAATCAAATGTTCTGAAATGTTTTTCTTTATTTCTTCCTTAGGTTTGGAGAGTAGCTTAGGGGGCATAAGGAGGGACGTCTCATGTGATTCTCACACATCGTTTCAAGGCCATCAATATCAAGACTGTCAAAGAACACATATAAAAATAATTTATAGATCAGGACAAAATTGAAAAATAATGCCATTGAATTCAGGTCATTGGCTGCTTTTGTGCGAAGTAGTCCTCTTAGACCAACTTACTCCAATAATTGTAGTTATTTTAACCCAATCATTGAGAGTAAAATAACCCTTCTCTTGATGAGGTTATTGTACAAAGTCAGTGCATCGTGTAGTACCACAATTTCCACGATGACCTGTTGTTGGGATTTCTCCAAACAAGAACACAAGAGAATTTCCACACTCCCCAAATCTATTTGTCTTTTTATAATTTGGTCTATTTAAACAAGTAGAATTATTGCGAGTTATAACAATATATTGATTAGCTAGAGTCTGACATCCTACCCAATGGTTGCTCGTGTTGGTCATCATGATATGACCTGACTTGGAACATATATAGTCAATAGGCACTGTACATGATGAGAGAGAGAGAGAGAGAGAGGAATAATTCATACTATGGAGTACAAGCCATAGAACACCCAACGTATACATCCACAAGTACAGTGCATCTGAAATTATGATAATATATACCTACATCATGATCTAGTTAGAGAGAGGAATGATTCGAATACAAAGTTTGGGACGTAAACGTGGTACATATCTTGGAGTTTAATTTGATCCAAAAACTTATGACCTTTGGAGGTTTTACCATGGCCACACTTTCTTGCTAAAAATGCTAAATAAATTCCAAATAATTCGAAATACCAAGTGTTACCTGCACTGATGTCATGGAGATTTGGGACCCGCAGTTGTGGACTTAGCGACACCGTGCGCATACCGCGTCGTATTAAATCAACCAAACCTGATATCTTAATGTGACTATGAGCAATATATGTGCCACCTAATACGACAGAAACATGGTCGCATGTTTGGTAGCTACATGACTCACACCATCCATCATATTGTGGTCAATAACTTAGAAGCGGTCATTCTCATGATTCCCGAGGGAGAACGTCACGGTGTGTGCTTATATATTTAGGTGTACGAGCGACTCTACGTGCATGAAAAGCTTGTGTGCATACGTAGCCACGTACTCATGCTTAGAATGATATTGATATGGCGATGAATCGAGCACAATCCAGTGTGCATGGGTAGTGCATTGAGATTTGTAGACTAACCCAAATCCATGCACTCCAATGATCGAGCCAGTTTAGATCCACGAGAATGCAAAGTTTTGCTTGTACATACACATTTTTATTTCGAATCCAAGTGATGAAAACAATTTTATTCAGGCTGAATTCATCTCTATTAATAGGCACATTAATACTTGTTTATCCGAATTTAAATTGTGAACGTAATCCTAATGAGAGAACTAAGGCTTCAATCTTGTAATCTCAAAATAAAAAATTGTATTTGTTGAACGTGGTCTCGTTAGTAATTAAGAATCTTAAGACTAGATCACTGAGTTCATATATTTTAAAGACAAAAATATAGTTTATTATTTTCCAAATATGGAAGTATCAAAACAATTTTAATTTATGGTATGCACTAATTCGATCATATTTAGCTAATTATCCATCATTTGAATTGCTTAATTGAAATGACATATATCGTACTTGTTGAAATGAATTGAAAAGAATAATTGATTGATCAATGTAGCTTGACAAAGCCTTATTTATACATAGGAAGAGAGGAAGAAGAGAGGATTTTTCTCAATCGTCTATCGAGATTTCCTCGTGCGGTTGAGGAAATCTTATCTATTAACATGCCCCCGCAAGATCATGCTCCTGTCAAGGACACTGATCTTGGACCGATGTAATGAAAATAATTTACGAGCGAGAGACTTCGTAAGTGAGTCTGCTAGTTAATCAGCCGTATGTACGTGAGAAACACGTAGTTGATGTCTGATAACTTGATCTCGCACGGTGGAAGTCAATGGCAATATGCTTCATGCGTGAGTGAAATCTTTGATTGGCACATAAATAGGTAGCTCCAATATTATCGCAGTATATTGTAGGAGGACGAGTAGAGTTGACGCTGAGTCCTTGAGCGATTTGTGATCAATTTATTTCGAGTAGCCATGGCAATGGCACGGTATTCGGACTTGATTGTGGATCGAGCAACCTTGTCTTTTGTTTCTTAGAACTTCAACCGATTGATTAGCTCAAGAAATATAATATGCCCAGACGTGGACGTTCAATCATCATAATTTCCCTCGGCCTCGAATCAAGATCAAAGAAAGGCAATGAAGTCGTGTTTGAGAAAGAGGCCATGATTTAGAGTCCCCTTAAGATATCGCCAAAATTCGCGTTGACCTGAGACAATGTATTGTAGATGGTCGATGCATGAATTGTGACAATTTATTGATTTGCAAATCAGCCAAGTATTGTAAGGAGCCAAGTACTTGCCGGATTGAGTAGAGTCAGTAGCGGACTTCCATCACAGAGTTTCATGACTCACTAGTAGAGAGGGGAGTGGCAACCTCTTTAGCATCCTCGTATTTGTCTTTGATAATAAATCTTGAATATACTTTCTCCGTGATAGAAAAGACCTGAAGAGGTGAATGTAGCTTCCACTCCTAGAAAGTAGCTGGGTTCCTAGATTTTGAGAGAGAACCGAATGGCCGCTTTAAGAATGTCCGATTTCCAAAAGATTATTTCACTGTGACAACAATATCATCTACATACACCAAAAGATATATAGTGTTTTCATGATGTGTTGTCAGGAATAACGAGGTATCGATTGGAATTGAGAAAACCCATTGATGTTAAAAATGCGCCAAGTTCATTATACCAGGCTCTTGGAGCTTGACGAAGTCCATAAATAGCCTTTGTAGTTTGCAGACATGCCTTGATATTGTGGATGTTGTTTGCATGAAGACATTTTCAGATAGAGTCCTCGTAAAAGGCATTGTTAACATCCAATTGTCGTATATGTCGCCTTTTTGAGATAGCCAAGCTCAAGATAAGTCAGTATTGTTGTTGGTTTGACAACCGACCGGTCTCTGTGAAGTTGAACACCAGGTCGTTGATGAAACCCTTTAGCAACTAGACGTGCTTTATATCTAGCAATAGATCCATCTGGTTCCCGCTTAATTCGAAAGACCCATTTACACCCGATGATGTTTTGTGTGTGAGAAGAGGGAACTAGGGTCCATGTAGAGTTATGAAGAAGAGCATCATATTCATCACACATTGCTTTACGCCAAAGGTGTGAGATTTTTGCGCTTGATTAATTGTGGTGGGTTCAAAGGGAAGAGTTTGTTGTAGCATGTAGATCAAGAACTTGACGTGGTTTAATAATACCACTTTTGGAGCGTGTTATCATATGATGACTAGGAGCTACGTATGGTAGGTTGAGTTGTTGGCATAGTCAGGAGATCAAGTGGACTAGTCACGCACTTCAACAAACTCACGATGTAGTTGAGGGTATTGGTTCATTAATAGGTGAAACTTGTGAAGAGGGGATTGAAGGTAGGTAGGAGGTTGAGCAGGGAGTGTACCAATGCTCAGGAGGGTTAGGATCGATGGTGTTATGGGAGGTTCATGTGGACGGGTTGAGGAGATGCTCCAGTGATGTATGTTTGTTTGAGTAGCTTGCATGGTAGAGTACTCATGATTTTGAAAAGGAAAAGAAGACTCCACAAAAATAACGTGACGTGCAGAAAGACTTTTTGGGTGAGCAACTAAAAGCATTATATTCAAGAGAGTATCCAATAAAAATGAGGCTTAGATCCTTATGTGAGGCATAAGAACGACTTTGACAACCAAAGACTTTGAGTTTATGAAAGTTTGGAGGCTTGTGGAATAGTTTCTCAAATGGGGACTTATATTGTAAGACCGACCAAACGATTAATGAGATGACAATGATTCAAAGGCCATTCAAAAGGTGATGGCAACGAGGCTCGATTGCCAACTATATGTTGATGTTTGCGCTAAAGGAATCAACCATTGGGGAGTATGAGGAGGTGACTTGAGGTGTTGTATACCACAAGTCAGCAAGACAGATCGAGGGCTTGATAGTCATCCTCGATTTTTAATGTTTTGACCAACTAAGGTTGTAAAGACAAATAAACTTCGTAATATACCATGTGTACTTAGTGATAATATAAAACGAAACTTTCAAAAGAAAGGGTTGGGGCACCCAAACATCGATAAATAATTTTAAAAGGTTTAGAACAAGATGAATAGTAGCTTCCGCAAGCATCCAATAAGTTAAAATGTTGCTAGTAGAGGTAGGAATTCTAGATCTTTTTCGAATAAGAGACGAGGGATGAGACGTCGAACACATCAACCGGAGCAAAGAATCGAGCAAAGATGGTTTGTTTTCGAAGCGATGGCTACTCATAAATGTTGTCTTTGTTTTGGCCTTGACTAAGGATGTAAATCCTCGACAAGATTCCAGGTATTATTTTGCTTGGCGTAATCGAGAGATGTAAAATAAGGTTTCTTTTTTGATGTGGGGTGGCACAAAACATCATCAAGTGATTTGAATTTAACTCAACGGTAAATACACCAATTGAGTGTTTCGTGATGTTGTTGTAGGAATAGCATGTGCTAGGTTCGGAATTTGGAATTGAAAAACCCATTGATGTTAAAATGTATTCATTATACTGAGGCTCTTGGAGAAGTTCATAAATAGCCTTTTGTAGTTTGCAGACATGCCTTTGTGGATGAACAAAGCCAGGGGTTCTTTGCATGAAGACATTCGCGATGTTCACTGGATTAATGTTATAATCCTTTGAAGATACCATGGAGTATTTGGATCTTTGCTTATTACTTCTAACTGCATTACCAATGCATGATAATCTTTTAGATGACGGCTCTTTGTTATTGTATAAATTAAATCACATGGAATCACTTGAGCATGACAACACCATTTCCTTTGGCTTCTAATTGTGTGCATAAACCAAAATAATATGGTGCCAAAAGGGCTGGCATCTTGCATAACTTTTATTTCCATGAGCTAATTCTTGTCTATTATCTAGGTAGTGCTTTCTTCGTTGGTTTGAATTGATTCAAGCTTTCACATTGCTGCATGTTCTGAAATCTTAATATTGAATTTGGCTATAATGTAACTTGCAGAAAATTCTTTTCATATCCTTGGTTTGGTTGTTATAAGTCATTGCTCATTCAAATTTTGCTTCAAATTTTGTTGGGTGTGCTTCAGTTTTACTTTTAAATTGATTTCTTCTATAACATGAAATAAAACTTTGTAGCTTGAAAACTGCAGGCCTATTTAGCATATGGAGTACCTAAAAGTGACATCAAGCTATTTTCTAATGCAGAAGGTCTGATTTCATGTCCTTTGACATGATCTTCATTTCCTTTTTCTGTATATGTTGACACTGTGGTGTTGTGCCGCAGGCATCTTATATAATCGGTGGCCAGTCATTCAGTGCCGCTGAGATTGAATTTGTTGTCCTGAAGATGAAACCTCCGGGGCATCGTCCGCAGCTAGTATGTAAATCACCAAAAATGTATTGCTTATTCCTGTGTTTCTCCACCAATATGGCCATTAATCATGTCTTGTTTCAGGCTTTGGCACTGTCGCTTCACAAACTGGATTTCTGAGAAGCACAGAAAGTACTCCATCGATGGTCCTGAGCCTTTGTTATCGTTTCGCCTTTAGTTGTGGAATGTATTCGCCAGCTGTAAGCTTCCTAATCTGATATTCCATCTAAAGTGACAATTGCTAATACCATCATGCTATCCTGAGAATTTTTCTCAGCATTCATGAGCACAGTTTAACCAACATCTGCTCTGTCCTTGTTCTTTGTGTTGATAAGATAACAGTTTAACCAAATATTCATGAGCAACAGATTATGGTTATAAGATCCTGGAACTTGGATTATATTAGATATTCACTCATTCTTTCGTGTACCTTTAACTGTTTCACCATTCCGCAAAGTCTAGGAAAAGTCCAAGAGAACCGCACCCAACTGTGACTTAATGGCTGTTGAGTTTTCTAACTAGTGTCTGTTTGGGAATCTTAACTGCATCTGATTTAAGTTGTCTGTATGTCTAAATTGATTTTTACCATCTACGATTAATGAGAACAGTGAGCTCACTCAAGTAAGTTTGCGCCAGTTGCAATATCTGTTCAAATTGATATTCAGTTGGAAACCGGCAAGGATACAGGAACTATAAATAAATTTGGGTTCAACCGCTTTCTAAGTCAACTCTACATCTTAGATTTATAAACGTATGCTGATAAACAATTGCCTCTTGTTTGCAAGTTATATGACTGACCTTCACCTATCGTGATGCAGGTAAAGATCTTCACATCTGATAATGTTCAAGATGAGCTTCAGAACTCAATGAGGGACTACGTTCGAGCATCGATAGGTATTAGTGAAAAGGGGAAACTGCTGGTGCCAAAATTGCTGCATTGTTTTGCAAAGGCCACCGTCGAAGATTCCTTGTTAGTTGACTGGATTTGTCGATATCTTTCCCCTGATCAAGTAACTGTTGTTCGGGATTCCACATCACAGCTGAAACAGAGGTTGCTAGGTGCTCGGAGTTTTAGCGTCATCCCATTTGATTCAAGGTTTCGATACCTATTCTTGCCTGATGACAAGACTTCCCAGAAATCTCTCCATCATCGGCTTGCTTAAGTTTGTCTTGAAAAAAAAAAAAAAAAAATCAAGGATTGGCATTTTCAGAGTGTAGGATCTTGCATTTTTATTGACACATGCATCCATGCCTACACCCAAGATTGCTCCTGCTAATGATTTCTTCACCTGAATGTGTCTTTGACTCTGATCTTATAGATTCCAGGCATTCGGATGACCGTAAATATGCACGGCATGCGAGGAATAATTCTTGGGTTGTTTTCACATAAGGAAACAAGCATTTGCAAACCAATTGAAGTGCAAACCTTGTACATATGGTCAGTCGGTTTTGAGGGATATGATGCTTGTGCAAGAGAACCCACATTTTGTTTTAACTCATGACCATCGAGTGACGGACACCAGCTAAGCTTGTTTAAAGGAGTTGTATATTGAGATTAGATAGTTGATCCAAAGTGATTCTTTATAGGTTTGTGGAAATTGAGTTATAAGTTACTTTTGCCTCTGTATGTTGTACATGGCAATATTGTTATCCTGTGTGAGACTAGGCATTCAATAAGAGAAAAATTGTTTGACATATTATACTTGGCTCCTCTTCCTTTTTTTTTTTTTTTTTTCCTTCTTGAGGGTATGATTTAGGTGGTAATTAAATTATTTATCCAATAATTTTACTGATTTTTGAATCTCAACAATGTCTCTTGAAATAATGGTTTAAGTTGGTCAATTGGTGACATTTCTTAGCGAGAAAAAACTGCTGGGAATTTTGCTATTTCTTGATCAAATATATTGTTGTTGATTCATAAATCTTTTGGTGTGGCTATTGTCAAATGTGAATGTCATCACAGGTGCCTGATGGAGGCCATGGATTGAATTAAGATTTAATGTTCTTAATCTTGTATTCATGTATTTAGTTGCTTAATTTTGTCAACACAATTAGAATGCTGCTTGGATAGAAGCTTTTTTAGCCTACCTTATTTGAATTTATGACATAGAAATCATGACTTTTTGTCGATACACCATGGTTCTTAATCTCTACAAGAAATTTCCATTCTCTCATTCTGTCCCTGGAAATTATGATCCTGCAAAGAAATTTCTCAATCACACAGTCAAGTTCTTGTTGACAAGAAACTTTCTTGTTGAACTCTTTTTATTTTCCATTAGGTTTTTCAAGATTTTAGCCCCACATATTCTAAAATCATCCACAAAAAGAACATGCGACACTACATTGGTGGAACATTCACGATATTAAATGTTAATGAAAATTTAGTTTCCCATCAGAAAAAAAAGGAAATTTAGTTGACTTAAAAAGCTTAAGATGAACCTACTACCATTAAATTGAATTTGATTATTTGAGACAATGTCACATCAAGTTTTTGGGTCAATTTTTTTCATTGGATTGAATTACGGTGAAAATATTATGCATAACAATGGATCTAAAACTAAATATGATGAGAAAGCCTAGGTGGAGGACTATTTGCAAATGTATTATTCTCTCTCTTTGGATTATAATTCTAGGGACAGATTGAGACAAATAGTATAAGAGAGGATCTAATATTGATGACCAAATAGAACAGAGCCACAGTATATGAGTGAATCTAAGTTTAAAAATAAAAAAAAAGACTATTTGCAGACAAATCAATTTCTGCCTATTTGGAATATATAGTCAATGCATCTAATACCAGCAAGCATGAACCAGACTGCACTTATGTGTTATTCCAAATAGAACAGATGTGAGGTTGGATATCTAAATTATGATGAATTAATTAGTCTAGTAATTTAACTTCACTCCTCGATGAAAAATATTCATGCATAAGAAAAATCTCACATGACTAAAAACTAAAAAAAAATGGTTTGGTTGATGACTTAACAGCTTAAGATCCTACATTACTTTGATGGTATTTAAACTCCATGCAAATTCCTTCAAATTTAAATTCATTAAGAAAATTTCTGACATGATATCGGACTTCAATGGTCATTAAAAGATATGAATCTATTGGGGTTAAAAAATAATAATAATAATAATTGAGCTAGTTAACACAAGTTGACAAAAAAATGAAGTCAAGTTACTGAGTAAGTCGAGTAAATCCGACACAGTTTTGAATGTATTAGTTAGACTATTTTGATAAAGAGTTCATCACAAATTTTTAGGATCAAAACTCATCTTCATGGCTTATCTTTTTATAAATATGTCACAAATGATATGTTTTATAATTTTATCAAGATTGAAAAAGATTGAAAAACTTTCTACCCATCTCCTAGAAGATGAAAGGATGTTTTTTTAAGAGCATATACCTTTGTCTTGTGAAAGCACTCTCTATTTCTCTCTCTTCTTCTTGTCTCTTACCTAATAAGAAAGATTAACTTCAAGTCATACAAAATCAGGTTAACATCATAGCATGAAATAAAAAAAGATTATAAGCTTCCTTGATTGACATGGTTAAAGCAGCAAAATGACTACAATTTAATATATCCTGACAGCATAAAGCATTTAAACAAAACTATACTCAGTATAAGTTGCATAATATTATGTAGGGGGGATAACCATCATTTATTATACATCAATCAATTAGTAAATTAGTAGTTTTGGGTATTAAATGGAACCAGTGGAAACCCAGTTCACTTAGATTACGTAAACAATGAAAGCTGCTTTCAACTCAACTTTGCATCATCTTACATGCCATAAGAATCAAGAATTGTCTAGTAATAAACTCTCATCAAGTATGTTCTAAAACTTACGATATATTCTTGGAAGTCGCCTAAGCTTAAGTTTAATACACAAACGAAACTAAAGTGTACGGTGTAAATCCATCTTAAAAATATGCTTCAAACTTACAAGCAAATTTGTTATCAACTTAGAGATATGATTGCAATCAATCGCAAATCTCATAACCTTAGGCTATTATTAGTAAAGAACATAATACATGCTCTAACACTTGATTCATATGGCTATCATAGCATGACAAATATGGGTATTAGAGAGCCTGTCTTCTAACAATGACAAATTAACCGCATGCAACGCATAAGTCTTTCACTTATGCTTAAGAAACTTTGATCGGAGACCGTGTTGAGGTGATGACAAGCCATTCTTGTTTACTTTAGGAACCTTGGGGAGGACTTGCTTGTTCAATCAACCAACAATTGTTTACTACAATCAATTAACAATTCCATCATAGCAATTGCCCACGAGGATCTCTCGGCATTCAACCTTGGAAAAAGTTCCCGTGCACTAAAAAACATGAATTATTGGAGCCCCAAGTTTAAACGAAACCTTAAAAAAATGATCATTATTAGCAATATAAAATATAAGTCAGCTCATAACATGTAAGGAGATTTAATGAGGTGACAAATAGCAGGTCAAAGTTTGCCGAGATCCAACACAAAACAGTGCTTCCATAGGATAAAAAGTGGGGGATGGAATTTTCTTCACCTCAATCCCCAATAGCAAGTGATTCAGCTCGCCAGTGAACAAAAATACACAATGAGGGGTGGTGGCTGTCATGTTATGATGTGAAAAAGAGTTTGCAGTATTTTATGTCATGAAATGGTTCCACTCCCTGATAGATGATTGGTAGATCATTTTGACCGATTCGGTATTGATGTGAGTATTTACATGTTGGTGTTGGACTAGAACATTTATTGGGTAATCTGATACTTAATCTGTAAGCCAGCATTTATTTCAAACATGAACAAATTGATCATAATAGGAAGAGTACACCAATTGATCCACTCGAAATGGATTACCAATTAATCCACATCAAGTTGAACTATCCTTCTTTTTTTTTTTTTTTTTGGCAAAGGAACAAAGACACAACAGTAACTGGGGTTGAGGTTTAGAAAGTTTGATGAATGTTTTAAACATATACAAGTAATAGGAATGTCAATTTCAGGTTATATAGTTAAAATCCCATTAGATCTAACTATATTAATCTAAGGAGGCAAAATCAAAATCCATACTACATGTGAGCATGATGTTGTTATTAGGAACACCCGGCTAAACCTTGAGTTACTAGATCACTAGTTAGTAAATCTTTGGATTAATTGTTGCGAGCTTAATAAGAATAATAATAATATACATTGTAGCAACATCATGGATTTATTTTTATTTCTTTTCGGATGCATCAATTTTTTTTAAAGAAAGTAGTATGCATCATACAAAAAAGAAAGAGAGACCAGAAAAAAAAATTTCCCATTTTCTTTTCTTCTACTTATTAATCTTTTATTTGATTCTTATTCATAGTTTTGATTGGAAACAGAACTAAGAAGGGCATTGATATCAGAGAAAATTGCTTTTTCTGTCGATCGTCTCTATCATTCTTATTTCTTCTTTAGGCTCGATATTTTTGAGTTGATAGTAAATGTATAGCTCAAACTTTATATGTTAAAAAGTGTTTCTATCAGAAGTAAATGGATAAATGTTTGAGTCAAAAATTTCATCGAAGAAAATGTATGACTCATGAGTAGATACTCCTTATGCAAAATGAAGGTAAAGATGAGTTCTTTAGTAGATTTAAGAGAAATTAAGAAAAAAATTCCTCAGCAATTTGGATTAATTGAAAGGATTTTTTTTTATTTTTGAAATCTAAAATTCCTCGATAATTTAAAAAAAATTCTCAAAAATTCCTCTTTTTATTTTTTGAAATATTCTTCGGGTATAAGAGTGTTTCTTCAAACTATATAAATCTTATTATTTTTGAAATATTCTTTTGGTAAGAGGAGCTCTATACATCAAAGCATTGTAACAAAAGTATCATTATGCAAAATAAAAGTCAATCCATCTCCTCCTAGTAGATCCATCACAATTTGCTTCCACCCATGTAGGTAATATGAATTGAATCGCAATTGTGGGGAGATCTAC
This sequence comes from Musa beccarii, assembly GCA_024322285.1. NCBI lineage: Eukaryota > Viridiplantae > Streptophyta > Magnoliopsida > Zingiberales > Musaceae > Musa > Musa beccarii. The sequence goes on along the minus strand of CM044398.1, from coordinate 14,315,911 downwards.
TGATCCATGACACAAAGGATACGGTCCAAGTACAAAACGCTTTTGTTAAACAATTCAATCCAAATAACAGAGAAAAAATGGATTTAATTGCTTCCATCATGAGATCATGACGCGTGAATAGTTGTTCTATAAAACCCCGTGCCCACTCGCCGGGCTCCACAAGCTTCTCCTCCATCCTCGTTCCCTGCGCAAGAAGCACTGCACGAGAAGCTTCGTCTCCATGGCTTTGTCGCTTAGAAGAACAACGAGCCGCGCCCAAGAATTCGTCCTAACTCGAACATATAGCTTCGATCGCCTCAACCGATACCTTCGGCAGCTAGTCCTTTACGTTTATAACTTTTCCGCCCTCCGCTTGAGCTCATTCTGCCTTCACCTGATCTACTTTTTGAGTCTGGCCTTGCTTGGGTCTCTTGTCATGATACTCCTGAAGCCGAGCGACCCTTCCTTCAGCCCTAGCTACGTCGACATGCTCTTCATGTCGACCTCGGCGCTGACGGTCTCAGGTCTCGGCACGGTCGAGACGGAGAGGCTGTCCAGCGCGCAGATCGCCGTCCTCACGCTCCTCATGTTCGTCGGCGGCGAGGTGTTTGTCACTTTGCTCGGCCTGCTACTGCGGAGGACATCCGAGCATGACAAACGCGAGGATTCTGCCGTTACAGCCGACGCCGCGAGCATCGAGGTCGAACCTGTCGATCCCTCCCGAGTGGTCACCATCGACAGCATCGAGCCGGTGGACGGTTCCGCCACCATGGCCGAAGAGAAGCATCTCAGGCCTAGTTGCGTTCGATGGATGAGATATATAGTATCGAGTTACATCGCTACGTTCCATTTGTTTGGTACCTCCTTGCTGCTGATTTACATCTACCGCGTCTCGAACGCAAGGGATATACTGAGGAAGAAAGGCATCAACGTCTTCCTGTTCTCTTTGTCCACGACTGTTTCTTCCTTCGCCAATGGTGGCTTGATCGCGACGAACGAGAACATGGCGGCCTTCAACACGAACCCGACCATGCTCCTGTTGATGATTGCCCAGGTTCTGGCGGGCAACCTACTCTTCCCTTTGTTCCTCAGGGTGGTGATCTGGACCTTGAAAGGGGTCACCAAACGCGAAGAGTTCCGACACATGTTGAAGAGCACAAGCGAAACCCGATTCAGTCCGCTGCTCCCGGCGAAGCAGACTTCCTACCTGTCCCTCACCGTCGTCGGGTTGATGACGGCTCTGGTGGTTCTGTTTTGCTCCATGGACTGGGACGGAGCGGTGTTTGACGGATTGACTTCCTTTGAGAAGATTGTATCTGCTTTGTTTATCGCGGTCAACTCCAGGCATGCTGGTGAAAACTCCATCGATCCATCCCTCATCTCCCCGGCAGTTCTGGTGTTCGTAATTGTGATGATGTGAGTACTTCTCTCCAGCTTGTTTCTTCCCGCTTATATATCCTACATCATTATACGGTTTGATTACCTTGGATGGTTTCAGGTACCTTCCTCCTTCCGCAACATTTTGGCCTGCCGAGGAGGATGATACAAGCTCTGATGGAATTAAGAAGCAAAACAAGAAGAAGAAATCATGGGTGCAAAATCTACTACTATCGCAACTCTCCTCCATTGTTGTCTTCATCATTCTCATCTGCATCATCGAGAGAAGGAAGATGCGCAGAGACCCACTCAATTTTAGCTCTTTGAACATAATCTTTGAAGTGACAAGGTAACCTCCCATTGTCTTTTCGCTTCGCTGTCCAAAACTATTCTGGTAGTACTATGATGATGGCCTTAACAATCAAGACAAAACACATCACTCGTGAAATCTGAAGCATTAAAGAGACTTTATATCTATTCAGCATATCATTATCATCGCCATGTAAATATTGGTTGAACTTCTCTTTCGTTGTAACTTTTTATTACAGCGCCTATGGAAACGTGGGGTTGTCAACCGGTTATAGCTGTTCGAGGTTGATGAAGCTGCACCCAGAAGCGAGCTGCCAGGACAAACCTTATTCTTTAGTAGGATGGTGGAGTGATGAGAGCAAGATTCTTTTGGCCTCAGTCATGCTTTATGGAAGGCTTAAGAAGTTCAGTGCACGAGACGGTAAAGCCTGGAGGCTGTACTGAGTAAACAGATGAAAAGATTTATGCATGCATGCATGCAGGGTTGTATGAAATAAGTACCACCAGGAATTTATACCTGGGAAATGCTTGAACTTTCTTTTTTTTTTCTTTTTTCTCTGTGAGAAACTAATGGCTTGTAAAGCCAAGGAATATACGTTATTGTGTAAGATTTCTCAATAATATTGATGAAAGCAAGGTGAAACATTGAGGGATTCAGAAATGACTTCATGGTTTGCAGCTAAGCTATCATTTTATTCATCTAAGATGATCTGAGATGATCGTCTCTTAGAACTCCCTGATCATGATGAACCGAACAAAGGGAACGATCTATAGCTTTTTGTCTTTTTTTTTATATACAAATAAGAAGAATTCTGAACTTTAAAGAGAACAGGTTAAGAATAAATCGAAAAACTATTGAATCATGCAGAATCATGTTATTATGTAAGCTTTTAGAAAGTTCATTGTATTGAAGTGAAGGGAAAAATTGATTAATCCTATGTTCCACACTATAGCAAATTTAGGTGAAAATTGATTTCCTGGAATTTTCAGGATAGCTGGATAAGAAGAAAACAATAAATTCTATTGCAAGGGGAAATGATGATCACAAAATCATAAAAGATAAAGAAGTGTAACTAAGAACACCCAACTTAAATTGATTTCTTACGTATAAAATATTCTTTTTCTTTTTTGAGAATGCTTAAACATACGTTTAGTAATGTCGAAAAAATAACCTTTTTGTTTTCTTCTTTTCTTTCCTGAGATCATAGTCCTATCTACTGAGCATCAGTGAGCCGTAAGCATCGTCAGAAGGAGAAATCATCTCATGCACATTTGTGTTTCAATGAACTACAATGACATCTGGACAAGTAATAAGAAGCATTCATAAAATGTTTATCGAATCTTATGCTACAAAATGCAAGTGTCATTAACTGCCTCTAAATTTAGATGCATGAAAAGAGAAATAATGTCAACCACAGTATATTGTCATCTTCCTAACGAAATTACAATTTCTAGAGCTGCCTTTTCCTCATCGTCTTGTTGTTGTATCACAAAACCATGACAAAATGAAACTTATTGTCTAGAAAACGTAGTTGTTTATGATCCCGAGCACAATGCCGAAGCCAAAGACATCTTTCATGCTGCCTATGACCTTCCCGAGGTTCCCAACTCCTCCATTAATTCTTTGCTTTCAACTAGTTCTTTCTCTCTTCAATGCACTAAGAAACAAGCATCAATGAAAGATCACTTGATTCGTACTAAGTACGAAGAGGGTGGTCACCATATCCTTTCTATCCATTGTGAGGGTGCATGTGTGAGGGGAACTTACATCCAGATCTCTGGTGAAGAATGACAAGATCGTTCGAGAACACTCCATCTCCTCCTCGAAGAAGGAACAACGACATGGCAGCAGCGATGCAGAAGTGGCAATATAGTCTGAGAGAGCTTAAGAGTTCAAAGCCGTGATGGTTTGTATCACGTGTGCATGCAGTTCGAGGATCCATTGATTTGTTTGTGCAGAGATATCCAAGTAGTATAATCACCACCAGCTTTAGCATGATTAATTCTATTCCACAATCACTTGCTTACTCCAATATTTTATGCAATACATTAGATGATGAAACCTCATAAACAACCAGTAGCAACATAAACTACTCCGCCATCATTGAGCATAATGCAGGTTAAATATTCAGGTATAGCAGTCGAGCACATGATGTGAGCTCCAAAACGCCTCGTTCAAGTCATAATTTAATACTCTTCAACATAAAGGTTCAAATATGAAAGTGAAAGGCAATTTACATTTTAAATGCAAATTATGGCCTGCATTCTAGAGAGATGTTCTTGGTTTGATGGATGATAAAAATAATAATCAAATATACTATACTTATATATCAAGTGGGTTGATGGTTTCTGGCCTAGTATTAACCTCCAAGACTAACTTTTTGCGTGTGGTTTCCCGAGTGCATTCAGTGTCCCAAGATGATTGGATTTAAGTTAATTTTCCACAGAAGCCAGTGTCATTAATCCAAGTGATGACAAATGCTTATATTTTTGTTCAAGAACACAACTATGGTTTGTAACAACATCTAATTGATCATGGTGATATAAGATATATAGCACCAAACTTTTTTAAGGTTGTACATATATATCTTAGTTTTTTTGGATGTTGTAACTATGGGAACAACGTTATAAAAATATCCTATCTCCTTTACTTCACTCGAGGAAGACATGCCTCTTTCTTGTTCTAAAGTGATTGGATTTATTAGTTGAATCTTTAAAGGCAGTGTGACATTGTCATGAAACCCGAAGATTATGATCGAGGTAGAAATTTTCTACATCCAAAATTTGAAGATCTACCCCTTGATAATACCAAGAAAGAAAAAAAAGACAAATCCACTTTATGATTGATAACCAAAGTATAAAACATCTTTTTGATCTACAAACATACTCTTCATTCTATTCTCTAAAGTCTCGGATTCAACTTACGAGATCGATAGCATTGAGGCATTCCTAGATACTACCTAAATTATATGTGAAAATTAATGACTTATAGATTCTTTCTTTTATATAAACAATGAGAATGCAGTTTGATCATCTAGCACCAGATCAATTACCTACATCAAATACTTAGCATCATTTCATCTATAAACCTTTCAGAATGACCCTAGGAAGCCCTAATCAATTACCTACATCAAATACATGCATATATGATGACTACGGTTGTATTATATGTTAATTTGTTTTGCCATAATCAAATGTTCTGAAATGTTTTTCTTTATTTCTTCCTTAGGTTTGGAGAGTAGCTTAGGGGCATAAGGAGGGACGTCATGTGATTCTCACACATCGTTTCAAGGCCATCAATATCAAGACTGTCAAAGAACACATATAAAAATAATTTATAGATCAGGACAAAATTGAAAAATAATGCCATTGAATTCAGGTCATTGGCTGCTTTTGTGCGAAGTAGTCCTCTTAGACCAACTTACTCCAATAATTGTAGTTATTTTAACCCAATCATTGAGAGTAAAATAACCCTTCTCTTGATGAGGTTATTGTACAAAGTCAGTGCATCGTGTAGTACCACAATTTCCACGATGACCTGTTGTTGGGATTTCTCCAAACAAGAACACAAGAGAATTTCCACACTCCCCAAATCTATTTGTCTTTTTATAATTTGGTCTATTTAAACAAGTAGAATTATTGCGAGTTATAACAATATATTGATTAGCTAGAGTCTGACATCCTACCCAATGGTTGCTCGTGTTGGTCATCATGATATGACCTGACTTGGAACATATATAGTCAATAGGCACTATACATGAGAGAGAGAGAGAGAGGAATAATTCATACTATGGAGCACAAGCCATGGAACACCCAACGTATACATCCACAAGTACAATGCATCTGAAATTATGATAATATATACCGACATCATGATCTAGTTAGAGAGAGGAATGATTCGAATACAAAGTTTGGGACGTAAACGTGGTACATATCTTGGAGTTTAATTTGATCCAAAAACTTATGACCTTTGGAGGTTTTACCATGGCCACACTTTCTTGCTAAAGATGCTAAATAAATTCCAAATAATTCGAAATACCAAGTGTTACCTGCACTGATGTCATGGAGATTTGGGACCCGCAGTTGTGGACTTAGCGACACCGTGCGCATACCGCGTCGTATTAAATCAACCAAACCTGATATCTTAATGTGACTATGAGCAATATATGTGCCACCTAATACGACAGAAACATGGTCGCATGTTTGGTAGCTACATGACTTACACCATCCATCATATTGTGGTCAATAACTTAGAAGCGGTCATTCTCATGATTCCCGAGGGAGAACGTCACGTTGTGTGCTTATATATTTAGGTGTGCGAGCGAGTCTACGTGCATGAAAAGCTTGTGTGCATACGTAGCCACGTACTGTTATGCTTAGAATGATATTGATATGGCGATGAATCGAGCAGAATCCAGTGTGCATGGGTAGTGCATTGAGATTTGTAGACTAACCCAAATCCATGCACTCCAATGATCGAGCCAGTTTAGATCCACGAGAATGCAAAGTTTTGCTTGTACATACACATTTTTATTTCGAATCCAAGTGATGAGAACAATTTTATTCAGGCTGAATTCATCTCTATTAATAGGCACATTAATACTTGTTTATCCGAATTTAAATTGTGAACGTAATCCTAATGAGAGAACTAAGGCTTCAATCTTGTAATCTCAAAATAAAAAATTGTATTTGTTGAACGTGGTCTCGTTAGTAATTAAGAATCTTAAGACTAGATCACTGAGTTCATATATTTTAAAGACAAAAATATAGTTTATTATTTTCCAAATATGGAAGTATCAAAACAATTTTAATTTTTGGTATGCACTAATTCGATCATATTTAGCTAATTATCCATCATTTGAATTGCTTAATTGAAATGACATATATCGTACTTTCATGTATTAACAGGTCTCACACACTTTGTTTTTGTATATATATATATCCATATAAATTTTAATTTATAAGAGATTTAGGCGTATTTAGATCATGTTTAAAGCCAATTGTTCGTATGGAAGCTGAATTGGAGTTGTTGATAGGAAGATGGAAAGAGAGGAGACGAGGACGACGGCTTCATCAGCCTTTTCAACTATTAACAGCCGTTGGGTTGCTTTATGATTCGAATTGGAAGATGAGCAAGTTTTATGGGCCGAGCTGTAGGGCCCATGAAGTTGCCCCGCAAATAAACTCACTGTTTCTATTGATGGGCTGCGTTGGGTACGTGGCCTATTAAATTCTCCTTTAGCGAAGGCTTTTTGGCTCTCAATAGCGAAATTTTTGGATTCCCTCCCAAAGTAATTTATCGGCGCCCTCTCCCCGCCTCTCTCTCTCTCTCTCTCTCTCTCTCCACCGACTCGCTTGTCGAAGTTGTTTGCATCGGAGGCGGCTGGAAGCCGGGATCAGCCCTGGCATGGGGTCGGAGGAGGACGATCGAGGGTCCCCTTTTTCTCCTTCGACGTCGGCGTCGAGGCCGCGTCTCGTCATCAAGGAAATGGTGCTTCGCAACTTCAAGTCCTACGCCGGGGAGCAGCGGATCGGCCCTTTCCACAAGGTCCGCCTTTTGTTCTTCTTATTTTCTCTCGAGCGAGGAAAAGGAAAAGCTTGGTCGCGGTTGTGCAATTGTTTTTGGGCAAAAGTTTCGATTTTGTTTCCTCTTCAATGTCTGGGTTTGATTTAGTTTGGTGTGATTATGATTCACTTTAGTGGGATACAAAGGCTGCTGCTTTCCCTTATCTCTCTTGTAATTTTGTTGTGAACTTATTTTGCCAGAGCTTCTCGGCGGTCGTTGGCCCAAATGGGAGTGGGAAAAGCAATGTCATAGACGCGATGCTTTTTGTTTTCGGGAAGCGGGCGAAACAGGTAAGACGCTTAGGTCAGTCCATCATTTGGTTATGGACTTTTAATTTGATTCACATTGTCTTCTTGCAAGCGCATGAATTTCGAATTATAGTTCAATTAACTGTATAATTTGCTACAATATGCAACTTGTTGAAATGAATTTTCTTTGGGGGACTGAAGATGCGACTAAATAAAGTGTCTGAGTTGATACATAATTCAAGCAACCACCAGAACTTGGAAAGTGCTGGAGTTTCAGTTCGCTTTCAAGAAATCATCGACTTGGTGAGCTTTTAATATATGATCATTTATCTTGGAAGCATCACACTGACACATGGTTATCTTAATCATTTCAGGATGATGGTACCTACAAGGCTGTTGAAGGCAGTGACTTTGTCATCAGCAGAGTTGCATTTCGAGATAACTCCTCAAAATATTATATTAATGATCGTGGAAGCAATTTTACTGAGGTCACCAAAAAGCTGAAGGGAAAAGGAGTGGACTTGGACAATAACCGTTTTTTGATCCTTCAGGTGTACAATTTCACATCTAAACATTGAAAACACTGAATGCTCTATGTTTAATTATTTCTTATTTTTTCAAGAAATCAATGTAAAACAATATGTTATTTCACACAAGGACTTAATTTGAAGCTTATTGGTTATAAGAAGGCCCTTCTTGTTCATGTAATTGGGTTGTCTCCCTTTTTCTTCTCAGCCTAATTGTATCCTTGGCTTTGCAGGGTGAAGTTGAGCAGATCTCACTTATGAAACCAAAGACCCAAGGGCTTCATGATGAAGGATTCTTAGAGTATCTCGAGGATATCATTGGAACAAATCAGTATGTAGAAAAGATTGAAGAAGCCTACAAACAGTGAGTTCATGTTGTAGTTGGTATCTGTGTACAATGAAGGATCCAAATGTCTTATGTTTTGGTCAGTTGTGATCACAGTTTGTCATATGTATTTAATGCTTAGACAGAATTTCATAATTGAATAATACTTGTTCCTCTTAGGTTTTGCAATGTTTAGTCTAGGCGTCTGAGTTTTCATGAGTTTTTGCCTGTGTGCTATTGGGCTGTCTTGAATATATGTTGACACCCAAAGTTTCATTGCATTGTTTTTGTTGGCTGATATAAATGTTGTGCTGTATTGTTTTGATTGACATGTATTCTGCTTTATAATTGACATGGGGCTTGCCAGCAAAATTAAAAGCTTGCTTTAATCAATATGCTTGAGTTCCGACTAAGTGCTTTTTGTTAAATCTTTTCGACTCAGTTCGAAGCCTAGTAAGAGGGAGAGGATTGTGCTAAACTGTAACAGCTAGCAATTGTTGTTTATGAAGGGTATGTACTACCTGAAAGTGACAGACATCTTTGTCACCTTATTGTCCCAAAAAACAAGATGTGGGTTAGGAAGTTATCAGGAGCTTGGCAAAATAAATTCATGGATTTATAGCGTTAATTCCATTTTATTTATTGTCATCTTCTACTCTTTCCTCAAGTCAGCAAACACAAACGACTGTTGATCTGACAGACATTGTTATGCCCACTTGCCAGAATACCTGTGCCAGGCAATCTGTTGTTGTCTTGGTCATGGTTTAAAATACTGGTGGTTTGGTGTGTATCAGCCAGTATTTACCTGTCCAACCACTGACCAGTATTGGACCATATGGTTTAGTTTTGTTGATATTATTTTATTATTTGGATTGGGTACACCTTTGCTATACTAGTACCACATTGGTTGGGTAGAGTATCGAAACCAGTATCAGACAGAGAATTAAATCCTTGGTCTTGGTTGTCCATGTTGATCTAGGTGAAGTAAAAATGTTGGTGAACTGGCCAACATTTTGTGCTCACCTAGTCAAAATGGTGATCTAGAACTAGTTCTGTCCTTGCCTTATCTTCTAATACTTGTCCATCCAATGTATCATCTTTGTGTTCATTGTTTTCTATGCTTGTATATCGTTGCTTTTCTTCTAAAGGAATATTTATGTGTTGTTAAGCCTTTTTACTTCTAAAGAACATTTGTTCTAGTGTAGATTAATTCATGTAACATTTCTTCATTTTATCTTTTGTACTACCCAGAAAATTTTTGTTCTCATTTATAAGAAACTAATGTGGCTTTTTAGGCTTGAGTTTCTTAATGAAAAACGTTCATCAGCAGTACAAATGCTAAAACTAGCTGAGAAGGAAAGAGACAATTTGGAGGTATATACTTAATTTGGTACAATTATTTTTTCATATGCTGTCACTTACAATGGTATTTATGTTTGTTCATGATTTTCGTAGAATGTTAAAAATGAAGCAGAGGCTTATATGTTGAAGGAATTGTCACTCCTAAAATGGCAAGAGAAGGCAACTAAACTTGCCTCCGATGATGCTGCTTCCCATGTTATAAAGTTGCAGGAGAAAGTGTCAAGTTTGGAAGAAAATCTTATGACTGAGAGGTCCTAGTCCTTATATAAGTATCACATTGCTTTGCAAATTTAATAATGTATGGGCTAAAAACCTTTGCTACCAATGTAGGGAGAAGATTCAGCAGAATTCTACAACTTTGAAAGAATTAGAGGCTGTGTACAACAAATATTTGAAAAGACAAGAGGTAATAGTCTTTGATTAAAGCCATTTGTTGTTGTCATCCATTGTTTTCAGCAAAACTTAAAGCCAAATTATTCAAGCAAATTTTGTCAGTTTTGTTACATGTTATGGGCTTGAATGTGTATTTTGTCCTTAATGTTGCATGCATTTTCTTATTAATAGTCTTTGATTAAAGCCATTTGTCTGTTGTCCTCCATTGTTTAAAGCAAAGTTTAATGCTAAATCATTCAAGCAAATTTTGTCAGTTTTGTTACATGTTATGGGCTTGAAATGTGTGTTTTGTCCTTCATGTTGCATGTATTTTCTCATTAAAGTGGTAGGATGTGTTTACCTTACTTCAAGGGGAGGTTGTAATCTCCAAGATAGAAGAGAGAGAGAGAGAGAGAGAGAGAGAGAGAGAGAGAGAGAGAGAGAGAGAGAGAGAGAGAGAGAGAGAGAGAGAGAGAGAGAGTTACTAGCTTTTAAAAATAACTATGCCAAAAAATAACTTCATATGCCTTTAAAAAAAATGCTGATCCCAAATAGTTGGGACTTATGGCTTTGTTGTTGTTGTATGCCTTTTAAAATAAATAACTTTAAGTATCTCAGATGCTCAAGAAATAACTATGCCAAAATCCCAAATTATACATACCAATAATAAGTCTTTTGCAGAGTAGTAAATTGGGTGCTAGACAAACATGAAAGTTGTCACTCGGAACAGTAATGAATATGCAAAGAAAATTTTGTTTTGATGCGTAGATCGCTGACTTCTCTTCCCTTTTTATCCATCTATTGCTTCTCTTGAGGTGATTAGGACTTGGGAGAGTTTTGGGTTGGCTATGAGATCTATGTAGTTGGTGATTCATGCTTCAAAGAGGCTTCTCTTGTTGAGTTGGCTATGACACTAGGCCCCGTCTTATTGCTAGCCCAAGAATCTGGAGCTGAAGTTACTCTGGTCCTTGATCCTATAGCAAAATAATCCCATGCATGGTCCTTGCTTAGCAAGGACATGGCTGGCCCCATGATGGTGTTGAGCCTAATAATGCCTCTTAGAAGGGTTTTTCCATGTGAATATATATGTAGTTGAGTTAATCAAGTTGTGATATCAAGCATGATCAAGGGTTAAATGGATCGAGTCATTGTGGCATCATGAGGATCTCTTAGTTGCTAAAATAACCAAACTTAGATGCCCAAAATTCGCAGAGCTTGATTGTTTGAGGTTCGAATAAGTGCAATTCAGTACCATGTCGATATGACTCTTTTTGGATAGAGAATGAATCGTATTAAAGTCAATCGAAATTCTTAAAGAAAAAAAGTGATAATACAGCCCAAACTGAATCTGCCATAAATTTTATCTGTGGAATTACTTGTCTAGTCATTGCTCTTTTGTGATAAAGCAACTTCTTGACATCCGTGAATAGCTCTACGTCCTTTTCCAGAATCTGCACTAGTGAAAGCCTCATGAATCAGACACAAGAATCTTAAAGCAATCCATATAATTTTGGCCTATAGATAGAGAGAGGACAGATTATGGATAGAGTGTAGAGAATTATGCAGCTTCTCTTATAAGAAGAGTTTCACTGACTGCAGACGTCAGACTTCATAATTCTTTGTAAATCGTTTCTGGAGATTTGAATTTTAATGCTAATCAAATCATGCTGATGATTTGGTGTAGCACAACTGGTGTAGGATGGATTGTGTTAGCAGTTTAGTGGAGTTTGGTCTATGTCAAAGCCAAGTTCATTTATCTTCAATTGTTTTGAGTACTTTTGCATGAATGGAATAACCTTCGAGGGCAATCTTTAAGAGCATTGTTAATGGTCATGGATCAAGGAATTCCCTAATAAAGGTTAGATGGTTTATTATAATTATAGTAGATTTGGTGAAAGAAATTTGGTTTTATTTGATTTCCAAGCTTGTAATGCTCTCTTTGATAGTTTTTTATTTTTATTTCCTTTTCATGTTAATTCCTACTTTTTCTTTCTCTAGATATCCTGCATTATTCTCTTTTGGATATTAGCATATAGATTTTATTTTTTATTATATTCTAGTGTTTTTATACCTCCAACCTTGTTTATCTTTTCAATAAGATATGTGCTATTTATTTTCTATTAAACTTGGCCTCTAATTGATCACCTAATACACCATAGTCCTCTATTTGGCTTTCCATATCTGTTATACCTGTACCCTATTGACAGCTTCTGTTGTATTGTGAAGCTTGTTACCTTTAGTTTTATCCTTTTAATTTCCCCTCGAGCTTTTCCCAAGTTTGAAATTTTTTGATGCTATATTTGGTTATAAAAATGCTGATCTAATTTGTTATTTTCTATGTTAGTGCATCATTTGTTCCATCACATGCTTTGAGTTTGTGATTTCTGATGTTTCTTACTGCTTCTTTCATATTTGCATTAAAATATTCAGGAACTTGATACTGACATGAGGACTTGTAAAGAGCAATTTAAGGAGTTTGAGAGACACGATGTAAAATATCGAGAAGATTTTAAGCACATGAAGCAAAAAATAAAAAAACTGGAGGATAAACTTGTAAAGGTATGCAACATTCTTCTTGGTTTTTGTGATACTGATCACAATTGTCTGAATGTTATCTGGATAACAGGATTCTGCAAAAATTGATGATCTTGTAACTGATAATGAAAAATCATCAAGCCTCATCCCAAAACTTGAGGAAGAGATACCTAGACTGCAACAGCTCCTACTTGAAGATGAAAAGATTTTAGAAGAAATTAAAGAAAGCTCTCGAGGTGATCTTTTCTGCAGATAGTATGACTCACTTGGTTACTGCTGACCATCATTTCTTTTCAAGATTTGGTAACTGCTGTTGATTGGCTAACACTAAATATTTTCACATGCAGATGAAACTGAGAAATATCGTTCTGAGCTATCTGAGGTCCGTGCAGAACTGGAACCTTGGGAAAGCCGACTAATTAAGCATAAAGGAGCGCTAGATGTGGCATGTGCTGAAAGCAAACTTCTGAGAGAAAAGGTGGTTTGTGGTATTATGATGAAGTTATAATGTCTAAACCTAGAAAGTAACTAAAAAAATAAAACTATTGAAGGTATTTATTTATACTGGGTATCATTTTATGGAGGGACAACTGAGAATGGCTATGTACTCTTAGTTCCATAGTTCTATGTTCATGGAAAATCCAGGGATTTCAGAGTTAGAGCAAACTATTTGCTTAGCAGAGTATATATATCTAAATGTCTTGTCAATTCTTTTATGATCTGTCTGGTTGTCCATTAATTTGGTTAAAATTGTCTGTATATCATTATGACCTAAGCAAGTTATTGTCATTGAGCCAGTCTAATGTTTCATCTTCAGCACGATGCTGCTCAAAAAGCAGTTGAGGATGCACAGCATCAGATTGATGAGATATTGGAGAAGATCAAAAGTAAAAAACAATATATTGCTGAGATTGAGATTAAAATAGAGAAAATGAGGGTTGAAGCATTGGAAGCTCATAAGTTGGAACAGGTACAACATTTATGTCATGCATCTGAATTTTTTTCATGCTATTGTTGGAAACTTTGACGTGATTGCTAAAAATTGAACAATTCGCAGGAATGCATAAAAGAACAGGAATCTCTTATTAGTCTTGAACAAGTGGCCAGGCAGAAAGTTACAGAAGTTTTATCTGTTCTGGAATCAGAAAAGAACCATGGTTCTGTCCTAAAAGCAATACTGCAAGCTAAAGAGTCAAAAGAAATAGAAGGAATTTATGGCAGATTGGGTGATTTAGGTGCAATCGATGGTAAATTTTATTCTAAGTAATAAATGCTTCTTCATATCCTTGTGCATATCGGTTTTATTGATATTTTTATTTAAAACTGATAATTCAGGTAAGCTTATCAACCCTGTTGGTATTTCTCAATTAACAATGTGATACCTAATTCTTGCCTAGGCATCTTGGTCCTGCAGCAAGGATAAAAAATCTTTAGCTGTTCTTTGAGCTTGACAGGTCAAGCATATATAAATTGGTGCTCAATGCAATATGTTTGTGTGCGTGTCTATATATATATATATATATCTGTGTGTGTGTGTGTTTGTATATATACACACACGTACATATATTTATACACACACACACACACCTGTTGAGATGTATGCTTAGCACATAAAATTACTTTTTTGACACCTTTTACATGATGAATTGTAGCTAAAATGAGGAACCACCCTCTAAAGTTTTGAGAATTAAATGCTACTAAGGGTACAAATCAGACTTTAACTGTCATTTGAAATCTTCATTGAGGTGCTGACACATATGGATGTGAATTTCACTTGTAAACATTCATGTGTTTCCTAAACAAAGACTTATCATTCACATGTGTTGATTTAATTTTCTTACTAATACATATTTTCTTTATATTCATATGTGTATTAGTGCATCTGCTTCCTTTTCATTTGATTGATTATGAATCATTTAGTTTTATTGATCACAACTGCAATCTCTTTGTGGCAGCAAAGTATGATATTGCTGTGTCCACAGCTTGTCCTGGTCTTGATTATATTGTGGTTGAGACAACTGCTGCAGCACAAGCATGCGTTGAATTGCTTCGCAGGAAGAATCTTGGTGTTGCAACTTTCATGATTTTGGTACTGGGCTCATAGTTTATGTCATTCTTCTGGAAGTTGCATCACATAGTCTAGTAGTTTGTCCCTTCATACTTTACACAAGTCAGAATGCAATATAACAATTTTACTAGGAATTTTTTCTCTAGATCATTTCCTTTCATATGCATGTATTTTAGACACATGCACATGCTCTAATATGAACTAAAAGAACTCATATAACTGATATGGTAATATGAGCTTATGGGGCTGGCTAAATCACAATCAAACAGACAAGGAACAGGATACATGTGATCATGGTATTTTTAATACTAAAATAGCATACTTGGAAGGATATCTGCCTGTTTGTCTTGTAGCACTATTGTTACAGAGTGACAATGAAATAATGAATAAACTTAATGGTACGTGATAGTTAGCAACTTAGCATTGACTAGGACCATGGTACAAATAAAATTACAATTCCTATCATTGTATAACTACTATATCTCAGAAGAACCTTTAAAATAGTAAGATATGGTTTTTTGCTGATAATATGAAAGAAGTAAAAGTTTCTTTGAAATTTCCATTGATATGACAAAATATAAAGGTATAGTTCATTGAGTTGCATTTCCTCGTATCTGAAGCGCAGAATGCTTACGTATATTCTGATGCAGGAAAGGCAAGTAGATCATCTTCGCAGGCTGAAGGACAAAGTTAAAACCCCTGAAAGTGTTCCACGCCTTTTTGATCTTGTTACTGTAAAAGATGAGAAGTTAAAATTAGCCTTTTTTGCTGTGCTTGGAAACACTGTTGTGGCGGAAGACCTTGATCAGGTTTTATCTTTACTATGCTCATCTTCCATCTTTTTAGTCTCTCAGAATCATTTGCTTGGATAAACCTCTTACGGTCAGATTTTCCTTCTAAGTTGTATTATTTTGCAACCCTGTCAACAGAGCACCCTGCTCTTAAGCTTGCTTCAGTTCAGCTTCTGCTACTCTGCCTGTTATGGTTGCAATTCTTCTTAGGTGTTGTAATGTTTTGATGTCTAAATTTAGCCAATATTTCTTTAGATTAACTCCTCCTTTAAGACATAAGAACACCCCACAAGATCACTGGTTCTGTTTCGTATGAATTCTTTATTCTCTTCATTTGTGTTTGACTATCATTTATGTCGCTTTTTGGAACTTATCTTGAATATCAAACATAATGATTGTACAAGGTGGCTTGGTATACATTTTTCACCTTGTGATCGTGTTAGCAAGTCCAATTTATTGGCGTATAGATTTGAGGAAATTACTCGTCTGCATCTGATGCCTTTTCTGTTGCTACTTTAGGCTACTAGGATCGCATATGGACGGGATCAAGAATTCCGGCGTGTGGTCACACTGGAGGGTGCACTATTTGAGAAGTCTGGTACGATGAGTGGTGGTGGCAGCAGGCCTTTAGGTGGGAAGATGGGAACATCTATTCGGGACAGTATTTCAGGAGAAGATGTTGCCAATGCTGAGGAGGAACTTTCGCAACTGGTTGGCCAACTCAACAGTTTACGCCAAAGAATTTCTGACTGTGTGAAACAATATCGGGGTTGTGAAAAGGCTGAAGCCCATCTTGAAATGGAACTAGCAAAAACTAACAAGGAGGTAGGTTTGTTTCTGCTTGAATGTGCAGCAAATGAGGATTGTGTTTTGTGAATCTTATAACCTGTGATTTATGTCATGATCCAAGGCTTTTGTTTTTGTATAGATCGACAGTTTGAATGAACATCATAGATATGTAATAAAACAGCTCGAGTCGCTGAAGGTTGCATCAAAGCCAAAGAAGGATGAATTGAACCGCCTGAAAGAGTTAGATGATGTCATATCTGCCGAGCAAAGTGAACTAGAGAAGCTTGTTCAATGCTCTAGTGCACTTAAAGAAAGAGTAAGTTTATGTTGCTAAAGAGTATGGAAGGTTTTTACAAGTTTCAATTCTTTTCTACCTAGAATTACTTGGTAAACATGAAAAGAACTCCTGTTCTCTTCATTTTTCATTTCTCTGCTTGTACAGTGATTGACACATAAGACTTGATAGACAATTTTCAGTGTTTAAGACCTTATGAATTGATAAGATCTTTTTCATCTATGTTACTTTAGGCTGCCAATCTACAGAAGAAAATTGAAAATGCAGGTGGTGAACTGTTGAAAAATCAAAAGTCAAAAGTTGCAAGAATCCAAGCAGTAAGTATATGCTGTTGAATATCCTAAAAAGTTCCAAGAGCTTTATTTTGTAACTCTAATGATGTTGTCAGGATATTGATAAAACTTTGACTGATATCAACCGGCACAAAGTTAGCATAGCTACAGGGCAGAAAATGGTTGAGAAGTTGACCAAAGCGATTGAGGAGACAAAGAAAGAGAAAGAAAAGCTTATGCAGGAGAAGGAGAATATGCTAACTGTTTTCAAAGAGATAGAACAAAAGGCATTTTCAGTCCAAGAAAACTATAAAAAAACTCAAGAGGTACCTACTGGATTTTCTTCATCATGCTGCTGATGGTTTTGGCAGGCAGTACATCCATGTCTACTGGATATATATTATGTTAACACTAAAATGTTTCTGCAGCTCATTGACAAACATAAGTTTGTTCTTGATGAAACGAAAACAGAATACAACAAACTAAAAGCAGCCATGGATGAGCTACGAGCTGCAGAGGTTATATTGCATAAGAACACCATTCACTTTATATAGTTCACGACAGCTCTCTCTTCAAAATCATGTTTTTCATGTGCAGGTTGATGCTGAGTATAAATTGCAAGATGCGAGGAAGCTCAAGAAGGAATGGGAAATGAAGGTAAAGGCATCAGGGAAAAGACTTGATGATATACAGATAGAACTTGTTAAACACATGGATCTGTAAGTGTATCTACATTTGGATTATCCATAAGTTGTCATTTCTCTTCCCTAAATTATATGTGTTTGCAGAATAAAGAAAGATGCAGTTGATACTGAAAAAGTTCAGGCAACATTATCTGATGGGTCACTACAAAATGCTTGTGATATAAAAAGAGCAATGGAAATGGTGACCTTGCTAGAAGCTCAGCTAAAGGATATGAATCCCAACCTGGATTCCATTTCAGAGTATGCTTGTTTTATTAGTTGTTTACACTATTATTTATTTTGTATGTTTAAGTATCACTTTGTTGGTACAGATATCGTAAAAAGGTTCACTTGTATAATGAACGGGTGGAAGAGCTTAATGCTTCAACACAAGAACGTGATGAGATGAGAAAGCATTATGATGGATTGAAAAAACGAAGGCAAGTGCTTGCTGAATCTTTGTAATTTCAGTAAATATCTGCTTATGCTTCAACAAGGATATGCATTATCTATGACACCTTTTTGTATGACCTCTTAATTTTATTGTGTTTCAGGTTAGATGAGTTCATGGCAGGATTCAACATAATATCACTGAAGTTGAAGGAGATGTATCAGGTAAGATGGATTACTCCTTTGCTTGTTCTAGGGTGCATGCAATGGAAATTTTATTGTTGTTCGTTTTTTATTACACATAATTGTCTGCAACATTCATATGAAATGAATAACATATATTTATCGACATTTTCTCTTGAGTAGATGTGGTTATTGTTTGAACTGCAGATGATCACTCTTGGAGGCGATGCAGAACTTGAACTAGTTGATTCGCTGGATCCTTTTTCAGAAGGTGTGGTTTTCAGCGTAAGACCCCCAAAGAAGAGCTGGAAGAATATTGCTAACTTGTCAGGTGGTGAAAAGGTATACTACACATGTATATTACTCGGCCTTATTCTTGAGAATTGGAATCAAGGAAATGCTTTAATTCTAATCCATCTGTGGAGTTGAGAGTTTATTAGATATAATTCGACTACCAGTCTTGCTTGTTTAGGACAACATTTCAAATGACAAAAGAAACAGTTAACATGTGGCTTCTGAAAACTTGCATTGTGTTGGAGTGATCTTGCAAACCTTACATTGAGTTGATAAGGCTGACATGTTATTAGAAAATCTACAGTTGATTTATATTTTGTGAATATTCATTTGATTCCATTTCAGGCAACTCTTTATGGCCCTGCTGCCCACAAAATTGTTTTTAAGAGAAACTTGTTAATTGAGGTGGCAAAAGATACTTGCTCTGCCTGCTTTTGGAAGTATGTTGTTCATGCATCAGCAGAGCATGTTATGCTGAGATGGCAAAAGATACTTGCCCTTCTTCATCAGTCCATGTGACATGTTGGACACAGAAGTTGATATGCTGAGCATGGTATATCTATTCAAGTGTTAATTGGTGATTAATATTATAAACTATCTCTGGACTCTTGTAGCAGACCCTCTTGACAAGGCTATAGTTGAATAGAAGCCTTCTAGGAGAACTAAATGAACCATTTGACAGTGAGTCTAGTGGAGTAGAACTGATATTGAGCTCAAAAGATGATCACTGGTTATTGTCTATATGTTCAATCACCTTCTCGGTTATATATTTATCTTTTAGTTTTTGGGGTTTTCTATTCTCTTATATGTTAAATTGGAGATATTAATCTAAATGAAACTTTTATTTGGGTGTATAATTCTTATGACTGAATTTACTTGCAGACACTTAGCTCGCTGGCTCTCATTTTTGCCCTCCATCATTACAAACCGACGCCTCTTTATGTTATGGATGAAATTGATGCAGCGCTAGGTAATCCTACTCATCTTATTTTGTTTCCACTAGTTTTGATCCAGTTCTGAACCCTCTTTCCTTTTGGCAGACTTCAAGAACGTTTCAATTGTGGGTCACTATGTGAAGGACCGGACTAGAGATGCCCAGTTTATTATCATTAGGTAGTATCAAGCATCTATATTAGCTTTCAAGATATATTTAATTATTCATTGTTCCCTTTTAGCAGCTTTGACTTTTTCTGGGCCAACTTATTTCTTTACATAATTCTTACACCCAAGATTCCAATGCAGCCTGCGAAATAACATGTTTGAACTAGCTGATCGACTTGTTGGCATTTACAAGACCGATAATTGCACAAAAAGCATTACCATCAATCCTGGGAGTTTTGCGTACTGTGGAAAGGTTGATTAAGTTGATGTTGGACCAGATTTTAGCCAACTGTTGCCACCATATGTAAATCCTTGAAGCATGAAAGGATCAAGCATGGTCAAAGTTTGTGTTGTGTTAATTGTGTATAATATGTTAGGCAGTATAATTTTCGCATCCATGCATCAATTGATAGATTGATCTAGAGGTCGGCTGTGTTAGCTTTGGTGAAAAGAATGAACAGTTGCCCTGATAATCTTATACAGGAAGTGATGTGTCCGATCAACATTGTCTGAAATATTTGCTTGTAACTTTTGTTGCTGTATTATTGGTTGTATGTTATAATGCTAATGTTTTGCTTTTAGCATGTCTGAAAAAGCATGCTAATGTAAAATTCAACCGAAGTTTTTTTATCAGGTTGATAAAAAACAATTCTCATCTTTTTCTTTTACTTTTCATGTGATATTTCTTCTTTTGTGTTTTTTTATTCATTTAGAGGTATTATCTTCTAATTTGACAGAATTCACTTAGTTAAGCTCAAATAATTTAAGACATTAAGGTTTGTTGTTTGTAAAACTGGTCCAATTGGATAAAAGACTTGTAACTTGTAGCACAAATTCTTTAAGCCTGATTTAGTAATAGCAAATCCATGAAGCCCTTGAAGTCAATTTAAGTTTTTGTCCAGATAGGAGAATAAAATGGGATGACATGTTTTTATTGCCCATCATTAATTATTTGTGTGAATAAGTTCATGAATCTTGTCGTGCATAAGCTTATAAAAAAAATTAAAATTTCTATGATGACAAACGAATTTATACCCATGAGATCAAAACATATCAGGGGCATTATGTTTGAAATCTTGTTTTAATACTTAGTATCTTGCAATATAAATGTAATTGATCGACTTAAAAAAAAACTATTTTGCTCAGTAGAATTGAAAATAACTAAACAAGCACCATAAGATAATAAAAAATATTGTGCATATTAGTTTCCAATTGTATAAAAAACATGCAAAATAGAATTGAAAATAACTAAACAAACACCATACGATAATAAAAAATATTGTGCATATTAGTTACCAATTGTATAAAAAACATACATATGTTGTGAAAACTAATATACTAGTCACAACAATGTGTCCTAGAATTCATTCTCATAGCATGCCCGTCATTCTAACAAAATTTTTTTTTCTAGTAAGCATATTTAATTTCAGATCAATAAGGAAATCAAGATTTTATAAGTGTTATAGTCATCTGTCTCCTTTGGGGCAAAAAAGTGAAATTTTCTTAAGAATCTGTGTGGATGATAAAAACAAATAATGACTTATAATAAGTCGACATCCAAATATCTTCTTGAGAAGCATTGCTAAACATAAAGATATCTTTTTGGGATCTACCCGAAGCTAAAATCATATAACAATTCCTCATGAGCCTCATAGAGGACAAATGATGATTTATTATTACCAATATCACATAAAAGTACCAATTATAAAATCATTTTCAACTTTAAAAATTAAAGATTTAACTCAATATAATCAAAATAATATAATCATTAAAAAAATAAACAAATTTTTTTTAAAAAAATGATTAACACATAGTTAACTACCATGGTAAATGTGGCATATCAATCTCATTACATTTATACATTTATAAAATAATATATAAATTATACTGTTATTGTGTGGCCTATTTATGTGCAAGAGGCTACTATTAATACAAAATTTAGTGAATGTCAATGCATATTAGTCTTACTCCTGCAAGTAAGAAGACTTATCATTTCTCAATTCAGATCATAAAAGAACAAACTTATCATGAGACCAATGTGTGTGTCAATATAAAAGAAAGAAAATAAAACTAGATGTGAACTTTTAGACGTTCAAGGACCACCACCACATTATTGTATCTACATAGCTGCAGGGATGTCTCAAACAAAAGACTCAACCAAGATTCAGTGTTCATTGCCTCCAAGAATCAATTGGAAGATTAGATTGTTGATGTCAACACATCCAAAACCAAGTCCCAAAATTAATGCATGCATGATAGAGATGGAAATCGCTCATCTGACTTGAGCAGTATGAGTAATAATATAGTATTCAACAACAACAACAAAAAAAAAAAACCAAATAATTATCTATGTGTTGGAAAGTTAAAATTTTTTCATATGTCGCTTAAATATTTGCAAAAGTAATTTATGTGTACTTATTCAAGAATATAAAATACTTCAAAACGACCTTTTTATGCACAAGTAGAAGTGAATTTTGATTTTTGTTATCCGATATGTCACGGATCATCTTTTTCACAAGATCGATGTTAGAGACGAAAGATGAATTCTAACGAAGCGCACCTTAAAAGATTTTTCCGAGGCTCAAATTAGAATGGATCAAAGTAGAGCGGTTGCACGTATGAAGCGTCGATATGTTCACCCGTTCAATGAACATACTTACCCATATTAAATTATAGAATTTAATTACGAGAAATTTGTAACATCGAGTGTGTTTTTTTTTCCCCCCTCACTTTTCCAATCCTTTAAAAAAGAATATTACAAAAACTTAATAAATAATGTTCGGATGTCTCTCGTAACATCACAACTGGCGCTGTTTAAAATCACAACGCGAAGTTTTGTGACTCGGCCAAAAGAAAATATAAAAAAAATATTATGAGATTCCAACGTGGGTCCCACTTAAAATCAATCATCTGTTCTTCGAATAGTTAACCCCACCCAAATGGAAGCTCCAAAATAATTTTTCTTACATAATCGCTCGTACCCGCAGACCTATCTCGCTTCTCGCCCTATATCTTTGTGGACCCCAGTTGTTGTGCCAATAAAAAATCGAGGGGTGTTTCGAAGGGTGTGAGAGTAGTAGGTCCCGATAGAGTTCAGACAGTAACCAAAACTCACAAAAACCTGCAAGTTTTGGAGAAAAAAAATGAGGGAAAAAGGCACGAAATAAACAGTAAATATCTTACAAAACCATCAGAGCAAGAGGAAACAAATCACTCCCGATCCAAGAAAGCTCCGTCTTTCCTTGCTAATTCTTCTCGGTTCCGTTCCCTTTTTCGCTCACCTTCTTACCTTGGCAAGCTTTGCAGCGTTTTGGAAGTCCATAAAGTGTCGCCCTTTTTGGTTTGCATTAATTATTTGACCACGCCTTTTTTCCGGGGAATTGGAAAGGGGAGCCGTTGGGTGGAATGGATTTGGAGGCGGAGGCGCATAAGAAGAAGCGGGAGTTGCTGGTGCTGGGTTTGGCGGATGCGTACGGCGACGAGATGGCGGTGCCCAAGGAGCTCGAGGTCGACAAGGACGCCCCCGCCGCCGTCGCGCTCCGGTTCCGTGTCCCGATCAAGGTCGGGGCCTTTTTTTTTCCCGGTTGGATTTGATGGTTCCGCTCCTCTTCTTGTCTGTCGTTTCCGGAGCTCGCGTCTTTTTATATTTGAAGCTCGTTCTTTGATCCCCAGTCGGCAGGTTTGTTGGATCTCTTTTCTTTTAAGGATCAAGGCTTTGCCTTTTTGTGATTTCCTTTTGGTTCGTTTAGGCAAGTTTCCATCTTTTAAGGAGTGCAGAGGTTCCGGTGGCGTTCGCACCTCTCGTCGTCATTTGGTTGGTATTGTTACCGAAAGGGTTACGGTTCTTCATGTAAAGCTAGCCTTTCTGTTTATGTTTGAGTGTTGTTTTTTGATCGTGATATGTAATAGATATCTCCGGATTTATTGGATTCTTTACCTTTATGCGAGTTCTGTTCCTTTTCGGAGATCTCCAAGATTTCATCGTTTGCTTTGGAACTCGATATCTACCCGTTGGATGGACGCGTTCCTTTAATATTCGTTGTGTTTGATTATATGTCTAACTGATCACTCTTTTGGGTTCTTGGCTCTTTTCTCAAACTAGGAAACAGTGGTGTTTGTTTATATGCCTAACGTAACACGCTTGTTTATGGTTCTGTTCTGAAACTGGGAATGACTGGTGGAGTGCTTTCTTCACTCACTGTGTCCACAGTTTTTGAGAAAAACTGCAGCATAGTTTCAGACCACAAAACTGTGAATGTTAATGCCAGACGGCAAGTGGCATGATGATGAGACTGATGTTGCTTGTTTTGCTGCAGAACTTCTTTAGGAGTAGAGAAGTTGGTGAATTTGTCAGTGGAGCATTAGCTGGTGCCATGACTAAAGCTGTTCTTGCACCCCTAGAGACTATCAGGTTTGTGTCGTGTCCTCCTCCTCTGGTTTTATGTTGACATATTCAGATAGATGTTGCATCGAAACTCTTCCCTTTCTTGTCAAAAGTATAGCTGCATATAAGTAATTACCTTTGGAGGGATATGTTCAAGTATGAGGTTATATTCTTCATTTTCTCATCAGGTAGTTGATATGGTTTACTTTTCTGAGAGCACTCTTGGAAACTCGTTTGTGCATTTTGATGTAGCACATCATATCTTCTTTGAGATTGTTTAGTTAACTGACATGATACTCAATGGTGGAGTTGGCTGATATCTGGATTGCCACAAAAAACTTACCTTCAGTATGGTTCTCATGCATGATGTTCCTGACTTCCTCCTCTTCCTAATAGTGATTAGTAATTAGAATGATATTTGATCTTCACCAGCATATCGTCACCTTGACTTTATAGAAAAATTTCCTGGGAAGCTTAATGAGTTATTATGTAAATTCCAAAATAAAAATTTGTAACCTAAAACACTTCTGATAAGTGTGATGCTGATTGTCACTTTTGTGATGCTAGTAAATTTTCCTTTAATAGATGAACAAAAGATGGTAAAGTGCCTGCTGCAACATCGATGTGATTCACATTGGCCAATAAACAAGGATGGAGGATTGGAGATGACTAATACTGATCCATTACGCTTGTTTTTCATTCATTGGAACATCATGCTAACTGTTGATGGATACAACTTTTATGGATAGGCTCTGTAGTGTTATGGTTGAGAGACTCTCACATCAACAAGTTCTTTCTAGTACCTGTTATTAGGACTGGTTTGCTTTTTGTATTCACTTAGAGTCTTAACAAGCTATGACAAGTTAGCTGTTTTCATTCTTAGCTGCTGAACTTGTTCCTTTCTCATATATCTAATGTGTTCTTTTCTCTTTCGCAGCTTCTCAAAAAATGCCTGAATTTTGTCTCCTTTTTATTAGTTTTTGCTGTCATAGTGTTACCAGCATAATTAATTTTCGAAGAAACATTGTCAACTGAATTTAATATTAGCTTCTGGTTTTAGTTTGGGGTGAATATTTCAGAGTCTATCTTGTGAATGTTGATCTTTATATGAAAATTTTCCTATAGACTATCTGTTAACATTTGTACTGCAT
The DNA here is from genome assembly GCA_024322285.1 of Musa beccarii. Lineage (NCBI taxonomy): Eukaryota > Viridiplantae > Streptophyta > Magnoliopsida > Zingiberales > Musaceae > Musa > Musa beccarii. The sequence continues at coordinate 14,290,910 of CM044398.1, read as the reverse complement.
TGCAGAACAAGGATGGTGGTTGGAGTGGGATCCAAGCACATTGCTGGAAGTTTTCTAGAGATCATTGAAGAGAATGGTTGGCAAGGACTTTGGGCGGGAAATACTGTTAACATGCTCCGGATTATACCTACCCAGGCTATTGAACTTGGTACTTTTGAGTGTGTCAAGCGGACTATGACATCTGTACAAGAGAATTGGAAAGAGAATGGAAGCCCAAAGATACAGATTGGTCATTTTAATCTAGATTTGTCCTTCCTATGTATCTCTCCAGTTGCCGTTGGTGGTGCTGCTGCAGGCATTATGAGCACACTCATTTGTCATCCTCTTGAAGTTCTCAAGGTATAAGAGAATGACTCTGAAACTGATGGTGATACATTAGTTGCTGCTCTACAATGTTTGTCTGGGTTAAGAAGTGTAGTTGAAGTAAATGCATTAGTCTTCAAAGTTGATGATCACTATTATTTAACTTCTTTTATGTTTTTTCACTTTGCAGTTTTTGGAAAACTAATCATATCAGACTAGATCTTTTATTGCCATCTGTTTGTAACGTTGTCTTCTATAATTCATAATCCTGCATTTATGAAACCAGTTAAAAGATGAAATGTCAACTGTAAGTCCTCTCCATGCTTTGCTGCTGTCTGGGAACACAGAATTTTATTGGTGAAACAAATATTGTGGATTCCATTGCTCCAGATTTTTTGTTCTGAATGTTTCATATTTGTGTTTGTTGCTGAAGTTTTTTTGTTTTAAAAGTGTTAGGTTCTGGATAAAGATTCTTCGAAACTTCTGCACAGTATGAAGGCATCCTTTGAGTTTAGCACACTTTAAAAGGGACCTCAATGCTTTTGGGGGATAAGTATACCTTTCCGGCTTCTGTCAAGCCTAATTGATATTAATTTTCCACTAACAATTATGGTATACATTGTACCTGTTGTCTTTGGATATTTAAGCTAGATGAATAATATCCCCTTGGTTAGCATTTCTTCCATTATGGTTCAGGGACCAGATTGTAGTTCATGAATGTTTTGATGAAGCAATTTATGTTTCATTCAGATTATCTAGCAAATATAAATGTCGTTATCCTTGAAATGCTTATATGTGACTCCTGAATGGTTAAAATGAAAAATAGCTGAGCCCTCTTCATAAATTTGCAGCATTCGTTGTATTGGATTTGGATTTAATACAATATGTTGCGTTCTGATAGATGCTGATACTGTAGAAAAGTGTTCTAACTGACTATACTTTCTAATATGTTACTTTCATATATTCTTTTTAATGTCAAAGTGGAAGGTTAGATGTAATGTTCATTTGACGTTTTCTTATCTTTTTTGCATCCTAACATTACAGGATCGTTTGACTGTGAACCGAGAAACCTACCCCAGCATTACCCTTGCTTTGAGTAAGATATATAAGAACGATGGAATTGGCGGTCTGTATGCTGGCTTATCACCTACATTAATTGGGATGCTTCCATACAGTACATGCTACTATTTCATGTATGATACCATGAAGAAATCGTACTGCCAGACGAAGCAGAAGAAGTCATTGAACCGTGCAGAGATGCTGATTATCGGGGCTCTTGCTGGTGAGTCTTTGAAGTGCTACTGGTTATTCTTGGTTGTATCTTTCAAATTGAATGCAATATGAGTAACAAAACTGCATGTCATGTTGCATGCCAATTTCTGGTGAAGTAATTCTAAGACATGAAAACTGAACACTGATACATATATACAGCACTAGAGACAGTGACTGGTAATCATAGGTTGGACACCTTCAGCTGACTGCAATCATTTTTTTCTGTTTCGTTAGGTTTAACTGCAAGCACCATCAGCTTTCCGCTGGAAGTTGCAAGAAAGCGGCTGATGGTTGGATCCCTACGCGGGAAATGTCCACCCCACATGGCAGCAGCCCTGTCAGAAGTTGTCCGTGAGGAGGGCTTGATGGGTCTCTACCGAGGTTGGGGCGCAAGCTGTTTGAAAGTCATGCCTTCATCAGGCATCACATGGATGTTTTACGAAGCATGGAAGGAAATTTTGATTGTCGACAGACCTCACCTTTGACCTAGAAAATTATTGTTGCCATGATTGCTTCGTTACTGATTCTATGGCTACAGTGTGACCAATGAAGTCATATTTTTCTAATTCCACTTGTGCCAGATTGATACAGAAGAAGACGAGTACCAGTCTCGTGAAAGATCTAGGAACAACCTAATGTGAGAGGATGATGGTGAAAAATCCTGATTTTTTGATACAGAACTTGGCGACTTTGCTACTTCATAATTAGTTGAAATTATCGGATGAAGCATAGTTAGTTTCTCAATGCTGTTCTTGCTTGCTTACAAGGAGAAAATTCTTGATTTCTTGATTTAGACTTGCAGATAATTCAAGTTTTGTTGCTAACAAGCACAAAAGGAGTGAGGTATGGTCAAGGCTCTGAGATGTATTGGTTGCACAGAGTTTTAGATTGCCTGGTAATGCATGCAAGGATTGAATGGAAGCAGAACAAGGACAAGGCAGACAAGTTTGGGCACCAGCTGGATGGTTACTTGTCAAATTCTATTCTTTTCAGCCTTCCACCTGAATTCTGTGTGGAATCATTTCCATACAATTCTCATTTCCATACAATGCTGCACCTTTTGGGCTTCTGTGCTAGTAAACAGGGGATGAACTCTAATTTGAGCAACTTCAGAATCATAGAATGTTCTTCCTGCTTTGCTTTGTTGTTAAAACTGCACCTGGTTTATCTACATCACATTTTTGGGGGGTGAGTGAGACTAAAGAGAGTTCAAAGTGCAAGTGGAAGTTGATCATTGGTGTTTTATCTAGATATTCATTTAATTATTATTATTATTATAATGTGTGAAGCAAAGAAATAGTCTAATTAATTTGATATTCCACTCTTAATTAAGATCTAATGTTGATAAATTAGTAATTTGGATTCCAAGTAGGAACCGGTCACACACTATAAATTTTGAAACGGTATTGAGATCCCTATAAGGAGATTGAAAGATATTAATTAATCATGAATCTTTTTATTATTTTCAATTTGTATTGCAATAATTCTTGCTTGCTCATTACGATGTATTAGTTATTCATTAGTATCTCTTTTTATTTAAAACTCGTTTGAGAATTATTGTTTCTTCTATGATCTTTACCATAGAATCCTTAACCTTCCCTTTAGTATGCATCCTTAAACTCTTCATAGTCTTATCAAGGAAATATGCAAAGATTTAATTAGTCATTCAAATGGTTTTAATTAAAATAGGATATTGTACATTGGAAAGTATAATCAAAGTAATCTACAAAACCTATTTCAACACAAGGTGTTTATTTCTTATTCCTCAAGTCAGCAAATAACATAATTACCCTTCCAATATATATATATATATATATATATATATATATATATATGTATGTTACATACATATTTACCCTTCCAATATATATGCATAATTATCCTTCCAATTTCAGTATATATATACATACATATTTTAAGTGTAATTATGTTATTTACTGTCTTTGGAAGGTGGAATACCATAACAACCTTGAGTGGCCCATAACCGGGCGAGCCATGCGGTTGCAGGCAGCCGCCCTGAATCAAAGCATTAGGCTTTATTCGATCACGGGCGGTGAAGGTGGTCGAGAAGTGAGAAGATGCCGCGACCGGAGGTGCAGGCAAGTACGCCATTTCTTCTCGCATCATCGAAATCCAAGTTCGCACGTCTGCCTTCCCTACCTTTTCGCAAGATCTCTTTTGTTTGCGTTGTTAATGTGTTTTTGGTGATTTGATTCTGGTTCAGGCGAAAATTTCTGAGCGAGCCGTCGAGCTTCTCGCGTTGCCCAACGATGGGGTACCGCGACTTCTACTTGATATAGGTAAATTCGAAGTCGCCGATGATTTAGTTGCTTATATTATGAACTTTGCAGATGAAATTCCTCGACTGCAGTATGTTAATTTAGACAAGAGTTTGAAGCTTTTTCATTGTTTTGTGGCTTCTTCTAATTTCTGTATCCGAATTTGCCCAAAAATTGATTTTCTTCTGTTTTTTCATTTCCGTTGTTTCCGTATTTTTAGGTTGTGGATCTGGGCTTAGTGGTGAAACTCTATCTGAAAATGGACACCATTGGATTGGCTATGATATTTCTGAGTCAATGCTAGGTGAGTTCATTCTTGTTTCCAGGAATGCTTCTTCATTTTTTTTATTTTTTAAAATGTAATTGATGGTTCTTTTCAGATGTTGCGGTGGAGCGTGAAGTTGATGGTGATCTTTTGCTTGCCGATATGGGCCAGCTAGAAATCAAATTATATCTAGCATCATCATATGATTTTGGGTCTACAGGTTTTCATAGCGCAGTACTCTAATCTCTCAATAATTATCCATCAAACTGTAGAATCAACTTTTACTTTCTGGAGCTATTGTAATTCAACTTCATTTTGCTCATATAGCTTAGCTAACCAGAAAAATAAATATAGGCTACTGCCTAATATGCAGGTTTAGAAGTAGTCCTTTTTGAGCACTTCCACAACCAACTTTCTTCTTGCTACTGGTTTGAAGTCCTCTGCTGAGTTTAGTGCTGTTAGAATTTTGGTTTAGGCCAATATTAACTCTGTAACAAATTACTTCATCTTCTAATGTTGGGCTTTGTACCACCAACCACAAGTTTCTCAGTTTCCATCTAGTTTTAGTGTATTACAGTCTTTAGGTCTTCACTTTATGGATCTCAAGTCTCTTACAGATTTTCCAATATACAACATATGAAACAGCCATAAACTTAGTTTAAAAGAACAGTTGTCAAGCTGTAATCATAGTTTTGATTGTGTAGGTCCTTCTTGGAAATATATGGAAAATTTTGAAGGCTGGGTTTTGCTTGTGAAATGATAAATGTCCTTATATATAATTGAAATATCACCTTGCTGGTATTATTTTTTGCTGAGACCCTTATTTCTCCGTTGTGCATTAACAACATGTGGGGTTCCATATGAGTCCAATGAGGTCACAAGCAAGCTGACATGTATAGCAAAGTTGATGCAGATGAGGTGTAGTAGGGTAACTGATTTCATTGAGTTTATGCTACCTAATACAGGGTGATATGACATTAAATCACTGGATATGACGAGATTGAATGTTCATCATTTTAATTGAACTAAAAAAACTTTTGTTTTGTAAGTCATATGTATGGTCTTTATAGCATCTTATCCCTTGTTCTTAAGATATTTTGGAATTTTATACTAGTGCATGTCTTGATCCTGAACTTGCCATTTGACTTCGAGATAGGTTGTTAATAATTTGTGATATGAATTGTAGCCTGAGTGTTATTACATGTTATATAAGGATAGTAAACCTCACAAGTAAACATATAGTTGAGCTGAGTCTATCACAGTTATGGTTATGCTCTTGCCATTTTATAGGCCCTTTTGGTTGTCTGTTTCATCCAGGAGTCTGGTAATAGTGTCGAGGCTTTCACCTAGATCCTTAGCTTCATGGCTGCTGATATGAAGGGTTTTTGGAGAATTTGTATTATATTTGTTGGTGAAGAGTTGCTTTTGAAAGAAATTGGAGCACCTCCTGGTCATATGATTTGTATAAAAATTTGATTTGGGGTATCAATGCCAAATGGACTCTCTGCCTGTAGTGACTTCTTATGCATCTAAATTTTGGCTGTTTGGGCTAAAATTTATGCTTGTTACCTGTTTCTGTTTCTTCAGATTAAACTCAAGCACAAATTTGTGCTTGCTAAATACTAAATTACCAGTTTGCTTCTCACACATATGGGCCTACCTCATAGCTGAGTTGCTTAATTTTTGTGTTATCATGACGTGATGTGGAGATTACGTGAGTACATGGATGTTTGATTAAGGATAGTTTTCTGTTTCCTATCCCTTAAATATAGACTGTTTCCAAAAAGTACTGATGCCCAGAGAGTAGAGCAGTTGCTTGAATACTTCTTCAGTTGTTTTATTTGTCAGTCCAACAATTTCTATAACAAGGATTGTTGCAGGGTTTAGGCTTGCGACCAGGGGTTGTTGATGGTGCTATAAGTATTTCTGCAATTCAGATCAGCAATTTTATTTTTCCTGCTATTTCTTTTGCTTCTCAGAGAAAACATGTGATTTCTTGCTGCTTATTTGAGAAGATTATAGTGCAACAGACATATAACAATTTTCACTAATGATGTATCTTCTGCCATCTTTTCTTGTGCTGTTTTGTCTTGTTGGTATGTGTAGGTCTTGAATATAATTAACTTGGTATTAGCTAAGTGGTTTTCAGTTATTTGTATTGGTGATTAGTTCTTCTCTAAGAAGATTCTATGAGTATAATATGTTTATTAAAATTTCATTTACTAACTTTTTTTTATTTAAATGTTTCAAGTCACTTTCTAGATTCATATATGTTGAACTAGAAGTGAAAGGAGTTTGATTTAATATACAAAAGTAGTTTAATAAAAGTGCATAAGTTCTAGCACTTTAATAAAAGTGCATGTGCAAGAGTTCTAGGTCTGGTTGACACATTGAAATTTTTCATGAGAATCTAGCACTTCCTGGTGGGCAGGTTGCTTGCAGTTACACAAGTTAACTGTTTCAAGCAAAAAGGAAGATCCACTTTTTAATAATTTGATGTGTGTAGATATGAAAAGGATTTTTCCTGTGGGTATGGTCCATCTCTGGTAATTGTTATCTAATGTTTCAATTTGCTAATACATATGCACAGTGCTTGGTGCCCAGGAGAAAGTTTTCCAATCAAACTGCATAGATTTACAATTGAATAAGTAAACAAAAAACTTGATGGCTTAGATCATGTTAAAAGAAGCTCTCTGTAAAGGATTAATACTTGTTACGTACATCTTCATAGTTCTGGACTGAGTTGCACTTTCATAATTTTTGCTAGATCATGTAAAAAGAAGCTTTCTGTAAAGGATTAATACTTGTTACGTACATCTTCATAGTTCTGGACTGAGTTGCACTTGCATAATTTTTGCTAAGTGTCAAGCTTTGAGATCATAGTAGTACATAATCAAAGTTGGCAGTGTACTTTTTCAGTTTAGATCCTTGTGATAGTATAAAGAAAGTAATGAACTGAGCACTCTCTGGGTGATGTTAGTGTTCGTGTATGCTAACTCTTTTGCTCATCTACTAATAAGAGTTGCTAACTTTCATTTTCTTCTTACCTATTAGTTTTCAGTGGTTATGCTATGCTGACAAGTCCTATCATGGACCGAGGATGCGACTAAAGTAAGTAGTTGATTCAATCAATATACAGTAATTGTCTTTTTCTGGTCATTTATTCTTATCTGTCATGAACTTGTTTACACTGTACCTTTTAGGGCTTTCTTTGGATCACTCTATAGATGTCTAGCAAGAGGAGCAAGATCAGTGTTGCAACTCTATGCTGAGAACATGGATCAAAGTGAGATGATTATGACATATGCCATGCGTGCTGGATTTGCTGGTGGCATAGTTGTTGATTGGCCGCATAGGTACTGATTAAGCTGTCCATTGTTAAAAAGTTTAAGTTCTCATTTAGGTCTTGGTTTTCGTAAGTTCATTTCTCTTAGTACTGGAATTAGTTGTGTAATTCTTCTGAATTGCCATATTTGTTCACCTGTCATGGAAGTCTGTTTGATCAGCCGTATTCAAAAGCAATTTTCTTATCTGTCATGAACTTGTTTACACTGTACCTTTTAGGGCTTTCTTTGGATCACTCTATAGATGTCTAGCAAGAGGAGCAAGATCAGTGTTGCAACTCTATGCTAAGAACATGGATCAAAGTGAGATGATTATGACATATGCCATGCGTGCTGGATTTGCTGGTGGCATAGTTGTTGATTGGCCGCATAGGTACTGATTAAGCTGTCCATTGTTAAAAAGTTTAAGTTCTCATTTAGGTCTTGGTTTTCGTAAGTTCATTTCTCTTAGTACTGGAATTAGTTGTGTAATTCTTCTGAATTGCCATATTTGTTCACCTGTCATGGAAGTCTGTTTGATCAGCCATATTCAAAAGCAATTATCTCCATGCTTAAATATTACAAAGCAATGCCTCTTTTCCTCAAAAAATGTTACTCTTTACTCGTAAAATCTGTAGTTTCAGGGTCTATGCTTTTGCCTTTCTTGTGAACTCAAAACGTGCTTGAAATTCTCATCCCCAACTTGGTAGCTGTAGTTGTATGCTAACTGGGACAGACTCATTTCATGAAGAATTAAGAAACAATGTTGGAAATCTGGGCTATAGAAGATGGCATAAAAATATTTTCTTGGGCACTTATCATAAGAGGAGAAAGAACAATGCCCCGATGAGTGGTTTATTCGGACTGAAGTGGACAATTGGGTCTTGCATTTTTATTTTGTTATTTTTTATGTAGTGAGTGATTACTTTGGTCTAGAAATTCATGGGACTGGAATGTGGTTCTGAAAAAATAAAATAAAATAAAAGAAGCTTCTACTAATCAGTTAGAAGTTTCAATCAATAGTTTGACACATTTACATTATATTTTTTGAACCCAGAAGTCTCTCTCAGTACTTTCACTTATTTACATAATTGTTTTTTGAAGATTATGGTGAATTTCCACTCAATTTCTGTTATTTTTCTCTTTGATATGTTAACTTCAAAATGCCAGTACATTGCATACCCCATTTAATGTTTATCCTTTTATTGGTTTAGTATTTAACCTGAAGAATTATGTTAATCACAGCTCAAAAGCAAGGAAAGCATATCTCATTCTGACTTGTGGTCCACCATCAATGCAAACTTCCCTTCCCGAAGGGAAAGGTGAAGATGGCGAAATGTGCGGTGAAGAGGAGAGTGACGATGATGACATCAAACAGTAAGAATTCTCAAAAGACACTTTTGATTAGTTTATTGTCTTCTGGATAACATGCAAAGGATTGATTTGGTAGAATATGAGACAGTGATGATTGGTCTTTGTTGATATTTCCTGTCATGTTGGTGTCAGATATGATAGAAAGCCAAGTATAGCTTTCTTCCATTCCTGATTCTTGTATGTGAATACACTTTTATGTAGTCTGGATGTCTGAGATTCAAAAAATGATTTTTAAGTGGTGACTTATAAATGGGCTGCTATTATGTTCTCTTATGAAATATCTAATTCTAACTAGGTTTTTTTGCTTCCATGTTCAAATCTTGAGATTTATTTTGGTTTTGTCTTCCACTGTATAGAGCCAGTCCTATATAATTCATTGGAACTTGATGCACCAACTGTTTGCTTTGTTTTTACTGCTATATAAAATCAGCAAGTGAAATATAATAAAAATTTCCATTTTTAAATTTGGATCATAAGTTAGTGGTAGCTGTTGATAACGCAGCATTTCAGAATGTTTCTCCATTTTTGGCAAAATATGATTATCTGGAGAATCATTTGGTGCATATACATATTATTTATTAGCAATATTTTTCTCCTGGAATTTAGTTAAATTAGTTATACAGATCTGTTAATTTTTAGATGCTTACTATTTTTTCGTCAAAGTAGGACACTACCTAGAAATATTTGGTTAATTTGTTTGAATCAATAACATATACCATTTCTGCACAAGTTTGCCTAAAGTGGTCTGTGGTCATATAGATTAAGTCATGTAGTTGAATGATTTTCTATTATATTTCTAAATAATTAAAATTATTAAACACAAGAAGACTTTTTTTGGAGTTACCCTCCGACTTGACTTGACCCATTCATGAATTGCAATGGATCTTAGTTCTGATATGATGTAAAGTTTACCTAGTAAAAGTTCCTCGCTTACAATCTGGGCATTCAAAAAGATTGCTGCTGTTTCTATTATAGTTGCATAGAGACGGGTCCCCTTTGTGTGTTCTAAAGAATTTTGATGCTAGCAATATAACTTCTTGTAATAGGTTCCAATGGCACCGAAACATATTTGAAATCTCACTTTTCACATCAGCTATAGGGATAAATTCTTGCTTTATGTTCCAATGCCACGGATGCATTTGTGAGTTGTGGAGACCTTTGAAGTGCTATGTAAAAATGTTAACAAATCAAGCATATCTGTAGAGACTAAATAAATGCAATATTAATTATCTAATCATATCTCTTGATCCATTTGTTCTTGGATGCAGGTTGGCATATATGATCGGGACCGACCATGGAATACACTGCATGTAAACGAAAATACACTGCACGTAAACGAAAAGCTCACTTTTGACCAACTTATGCTCATTGTTCATGAATTAGGTTGATGTTCTATCATCTGAGAATTTTTTTTTTTTTGTAGAATTAACATGTCCAAGTTTTCAACTCTTCTTGTGGATATTATCTAAATGCACCTAATGAAGTCATTCTTTCCATTTGTTTTTACCAAGGGTGTGGAATCTTCTTGAGAATGGAAACCACTTTTCTTTTCTTTTCTTTTTTTTTTGAAAAAATACCATTGCAACTCATGATGGTGAGTTCTTTTTGAATAGGATATGAAATTTGGCATCTGGTGTTATGTAGCTCCAAGTTCTGAGAGATATTTTCTTGTCATGTTTGTTTCTGTTATATGGGGACAGTAAATATTCGTACTATGAAGATTCTCCTATGCGCAATGTGCACTCAAAAGAGTTGTAGTCCTATTTGTTGCGTTTTGGATGTACATATCGATCCTCGGCTGATTACTTTCCTGCAGGTAAAGCATCATATTTTCACACCTCCTAAAGCAACAAACGTTTCACAGATCTTTCCTTCAGTTTAAGGTACTAAACATCTCTCTTTAATAAAAAACCATCTCTAACCGCTGGTTTTGTCCATTCAGGATAACATTAACATTTATAATCGTGTTTTTGCTATTTATAATTTTATTTTAAAAATTATTAATATTTTGGATGAGTAAGGCCAAAGTTCGGGTGGGGGGTGATTATCTGTCATGGATAAATCTGTACATAATATATTCGATGTAATGTTGAAGTCTAATGTAACGTTTGTGTATGTTCCGTTGATATTTTGCATAATATATAGAGGGTTTGTCGATCTTATTTTGGTTGATTTTTATGATCATTTTAGTCGTGTAAACATAAATTATGTATAGTCATTGTGCAGAGATAAAATTATTTAAAATAAACTATGCAAATAGTCACTTTGGGGGTTTTCTAAATGCATAGTGAAGTAGAGTGTCAGTTAGCACCGTATTCTGGAGTTACTCGGGTGGCATATAGTTCGATGGGCCTTTGGGATAATGCCCAGGGTTGATTTGTTATCTTGTTTCATAATAATATCTTGTCGGCACTTGTAGAGATTTGTAGTTGTAGTGAACTACCTTGGACTTTTTGTTGTATGATTGTTCAGAGTTTACAAAGTCTATATTTATAATTTATATTATATATTAAGTATTTGCTAAGATAATTGCTTGTGGGATTATGAGTTAAATACTTTTAGAGAGACTGACCATTTTTGGATGGACACGTAAGGGTGTTACATGATTTAGGCAAATCCAATTATGTTTGCGATATATAGAAAAAATAAATACACTTAGAAACACTTAACATACAAACATAAGGGATCTAACGGAGATGTGTTGAAGGTAAGTAACACGCACTATTGTTTGAGAGAAATAAGCATAGAGACAAGAAAATCAGAACAAGTATCTAATATTGGTATTTAGAGAAATGGTCAACCCTTCTCATGAGAGACATCACGAGAATAAGTAAATTAGGAAGAATGCATAGTACACAAAGTTTGGAATAATTGAGTTTGAGATATGGTTTGATGTTGGTAACGAAACTTGATAGCGTTCAAGGTAGGTGTGGTGCTTGGCAAAGGATGAGACTAAAAGGAGTGACAAATTGTTGATCAATTGAAAAACATCATGAGGACAAACGAATTATGAGAGATATCATGAGGGATAAGTTCTTATGAGAGATAAGTTCTTATGAGAGACATCATGAGGACAAGCGAATTAGGAATAATGTATAATGCACAAAGGTTGGAATAGTTGAGTTCGAGGTATGACTTAATGTTGGTAACCAAATTTGATGGCATTTAAGATAGGTATGGTACTTGGCAAAGGATGAGACTGAAAGGAGGGGTAAGTTGTTGATCAATTGAAAGAGTTGTGCAAAGCTCATGGAGGCGAAGAGAATTACTAACTTGAAGAATTCGATACTTATATAAAGTTTTATATATGAATGATGGACTATCCATGGCCATCTCAAAGTGACGAAAATTCGATACAATTGAGCATGAAAACTTTATCTTTGACATAGGAAGGAAACAACTATAAGAGGTTAAAGTGCACAGTATGTTTAGTATGTTGCTAGGCCTTAAGAGGTGCAGTAGGGGTTGTATTGGCGAAGAGTTACAATCTCGCAAGTGCTTTCATGGCGGTAGAATATTAAACAATTTATTTAACAAGACAGAATAGTTTAAGGGGATGATAGTCTCCAAAACTTTTAGAGGGAAGGATGCGAGGAGGAAAGTTACTCCAATAACATAGATATCCTAAAGGGATAAGTTTCAATTCTCTAAAGGAAGAATCATGTACAATGAATAGCTCTAGATGATAGCCTCATAAAGCTTAATGGTCTAAGCAAGTGATGAAAAGTTGTTGCATAATCTCACATAAGGTAATATATTGATAAATACATTACGAGATCAAGTGGGTGAGCAACCCAAGATAACACTAAACGAAAACACACTTAGAACCGATGTATAGATTAAACTCAACATAGGGCTAACCTATAGAATGGTAGGCACAAGGACCACATCAACTCAATGCAAACTGAGGCATGGATCAACTTAGGTGAAACTTGATAAAGTACTCAAGTTGTATGAAGGGTGTTAACATGGAAGATGAAACATAGAGCAAAGGCACGAAGCTTTTCTTAGACATAAGTCAAGGATATGAGCTCTTGTAGAGATAAGAGTAAGTTCAGGTCATTCCATGGGTTCTTTGTTCTAATAAAGTAAACTCATCTTGTATAGTGCCAAAGTCTAAAGGAGCTTCAAGGCACATGCATCTTATCTCAATGAAGCAATTGATAAAAGGATTAAGATAACTCAATTTGCGGAGGCAAAATTAATGTTAGAAGGCTATGACATAGGGCAAGAGGACACAGATGTGGGTACTATTAAAAAATATGTCATACTACTATTATTCAAGTTGCCATAAAAAGCATGCGCACAGCACACAGAGATTGTGTTAGAGGCAAAGACCTAAGATCTAAATAGTGACACTAATTTTAGTAAAGTCAGTAGACTTGGAGAGTTGTTAGATAGTGGACTGTATTAGAGTTGCATTTTGTTTGCGTGTGACTCGAAAGCGGGTGGACGAAGGTCGATTACTAAAAGAATGAATACAATTAAAGATAGTGTAGGCCCTGCGATATATTGATAAAGGCCATGTAATGTACTGGTGGAAGGCACATATAGAGAGAATACAGTTCGAGTTTATCCCACAAAGATCAAAATATAATAGAGATGTCATTAGGAATAGAAATGATACAATAGATAGTGGTAGAATAGTTCGAGGTAATCTAATAACATGGGTGCAGCCCCATAAGGGACTTATCATATGGAGATATGATTAAGACTGTGCGAGCTGTACTTTAGTGGGCAATATGATAGTAAGAAAAGATATGTATTGAGTGAATGTCGTAGTATTATAAAGGCTAGTCTTCTGTGCATACATTGAATTTTGCAATGGATAAAAACCTTAGTGATCAGCATATGAGGGTTGTGTACTACTAAGAGAAATTCTGAGTGAAAGTACTAGTAAGTCCTTATGAGGGGGATTTAATCATATAGAGGTATAATTATAGTAGTTGAAGAGTTAAACTACTTTAGATCTCATATTTGCTTGAGAGAGCTCAACAAGTCGAAGGACAAGGCCAAGTGAGCGTATTGTTGCAAAGGATACAAAGGAGAAGAGGATCAGTACGAGCTCTACAATATGATGGTAGAGGCCATGTAGGGAAGTTGTAGTCTATCTTTCTGTCAACCAAGTGAAACTACTTGAAGAACATAAAATGTATAAAGTATGTGATCGAAAGAGATAAGGAAGCGATGAGGAATATAAAGAGACTTAACTATCCAAAATCAAACATCGGTTAAAATGAAGGTGGACTTAGAGGGGTGTCATTCTATCGACCGTAAAGGAAAAGATACATATATGCAAGGTAACAGACAATAAGGTCATAGGCTTGACAATGTCATGATACCATAAATGTGAGACTTCCAAGAAGTCATTAATCCCTTTCTCCTATAGAAAAAAAGAGCCTAGTATTAAGATAAGGCATAAAGGTATGAGCTAGAAAACTTTGTATGATTAGTATCGGTAGGGTCAAAATAGTAAAAAATATGAGACTTTGGTTCAATACAGGAGTGCTCAACTAAAAAATGAAATAGATAATATGTGGTGTTATACCCTTTTTGCTCAAAGGAGTAGGTAACAAAAATGATAGAGAAGGTGATGCAATTTTAGAGGCGACTCAAACTAATAGAGACTTATGCTAGTCGAAGCAAAATTTTCCTCTTTGCGGGCAAAACTTCTTACATTTAAGAAATTCGATAGCAATGAGAAGATGAATCACTGTAGCTAACTAAATATAAGGAGTGCAAACACTTTAGGTATTTTAGAAGTGTGAGCAAAGAGTATGTGAAGGCTAATTACTAGTTTAATGTATGAAGTACAACTCTCAAGGAGGCGGACAAAGCCAACCTTTAGCCTTCTCAATTGTTGAGAGAATTGAGACCTTTAGTTATCTAGTAAAAGAGCCTTCCATATATTTGAAGACATTTCGAAGAGACTCAACAGCAAACAACAATTGTCAAATCTTCATCAATGGTGATCAATCCTACCAAGACTAGATTATCCACTTTATTTTTTTAATAAAATATTAATTAAAAGCGAAAGTAATGTAAACCTACTTAAAGGAGGCGACTAAGCACAAGAGGATTTGATGAGTAAATTTTATGAAGAAAATACCTCAAAAACTTTAAAGTCTATGAGGTGATGCTTGTTAAAGCTCCAACATGTATCCATCTGGTTCGCAAGACATTTGAAAGATTGATGCATAATAAGAAAAGTATTTTTCTTCATCTAAGGGATCTATAGGAATTAACAAAGATCAGCACAACTCAACTTATCTCACAATAGAGTTAGTCACTTTCGAGTTAAAGTAGCTTTAACGGATCAAAGTTTGACTACTCAAGAATAGTGGCAGAAAGTAGTTGGAAGTCAAGGGATATGTTTTGTAGCAAAAATAAAAGATTAAAGATTCAACAAAAGCTATGAGATGTAACGTCCTTCAAGAATTCAATGAGGACGTCGAAAAAATAAATGGAGAAGAATGTCATGAACAAGTCTGCACATAATGTGTTTGATATAATATTTGTGTGTCTATATTTTTCGATTTTGTTCATGCTTTGCATAATATGTAGAAGGCTTGCAGTAGGCTTGATTGTCCCATTCGTTTAAAAATAGACCATCCAAGTAATCATCTTAATAGTTTTTTATCTTACAAAATGGTACAAAATGTCAACCAGCATAATATCCTAGAGCTACTTGAGTGACATATGCTTAGATAGACCTTGGGGATAGTATTTAGAGTTAGTTTGTTGTCTTATTTTATAATAATATCATCTAAACACCTGTAAGGATTTTTAGATATAATAAAATACATTGGACTGTTGTGTCATCATTTAAAGCTCATAAAATTTATATTTATAATTTATATTATATTTATTGAAATATTTATTTATGAAATTCTAAGTTAAATGTTATTAAGGAGACTAATTCGAATAAACATGTAAGGGTAATTAGGCAAATCCTATATATGTGACACGTCGATTATAAACACAACGGCGGTGATTGACAATATGGAGCGCTTCTCAATGGCTGTTGGCTGTTGGCTGTCCAGGGACGAGTGGATGTGACTCGCGGGGAATTAAAAAAAAGATAAATTCGAAATTAAAAGGATTATAAATAATAAAATATTATTTTATTAATTCTTCAAGAAGTTATAAATAGTGAGAGACCGTCCAAAGGCTCGGAGAAGTAGACTCCTAACATTCTTTTGAAAACTACGATTCTGCCCTCCCGTCGCTGCCCCACCCGCCGCCTGCCGCTGGTCGACCCAATCCCGGCGGCGAAGAACTCCAAGTTGTTCACCGCCACTGCGTCCTCCACTGGCTTCAGCAGCCGCGCCCACAGCTCGCAGTCCTCCGACTCCGGGCACGAGGGCCAGTTCCGGAGCTCCGCCTCGAGGGCGGCGGGTCACCCACAATTCATGACTTGAATCATGAACTGAGTTGTGGCTTGTACAGGGGACTTCATCGAAGTCTCAGCGCTGCAAGTAATTTCAATTCGTTACGTGCTTGCAGTCCTCTGCTCGTCTTCTCTCCCATCGATGATCTGCTACTCCTGCTGATATCTACCCATTTTACTGTCTCCGTTTTCATAACAAGAGACATGTACGAGATCCCACAGAACAACCAACAGTCGTTGTTATCCCCTGAGAACTCCGTTCATGACTCTCCAAGGCCTCCTCCGAGCGCTTGGCGGCGCTCGGTGCCACGCCCGCGGGAAACTCGCCCACAGCAAACTGATCGTCTCAGGTTTCCTTCCCGATATCATCGTGAGCAACCGTGTCATGATGATGTATGCAAAGCTCGGTCGAGTTGGTGATGCCCGTATGGTGTTCGATCATATGCCCCATAAGAATGTCGTCTCATGGACAATCATGATATCTGCGTATTCCAGATTAGGCCTTGCAGATGATGCTATCGATTCTGTTCGGTTGATGGTGTCGACAGGTTTGGATCCCAACCACTACACATATGTTGGTCTTCTTTTGGCTTGTGCCAGTGCTGGTGCCATTAGGATCGGGAAGGAGATCCATGGGCGGATTTATCGGGTCGAGCTGGGTGCTATGAGTGTTTTTGTTGATAATTCATTGATTAATTTTTATGGTAAGTGTCATATAATGATCCTTGCACGAAGGGTATTTGACGGCGCTACTCATCGTAGTTTGGTTTCTTGGGGTTCAATTCTTTCAGGCTATGTCCATTGCGGAGAAAATGAGAAAGCTTTGAGGGTTTTCTCATGGGCAATGAAGGACGGGGTTGGGGTTAACGAGTTCATGATCACAAGCACCCTGAGCGCCTGTGCTGACCTGGGGGATCCGATGATTGGGAAGAAACTGCATTGCCTTGCTATTAAGACTGGAAATGGATCTGACCAATATGTGGAAGCAGGCATCGTGGATATGTACGCCAACTGCAGTAAGATGGATTTGGCTCACCAAGCTTTTTCTGAGCTAGAGGAGCCAGGTTTGGCAACTTGGGCTGCACTGATAGGGGGTTTCACAAAACATGGTCAAGGGGAGAAAGCTTTGGTTCTCTTTAAAGAATTGCTCCTTTCTGGGTTGAGACCCAATGAGCACATTTTTCCTACTGCACTTGTTGCGTGTTCAAGCACAGGTGCAGTTCAACTTGGGAGGCAGATCCACTCATTAATTGTAAAACAGGGTTTTAAAATGTCTGCACATATTGGCAATGCAGTAATGGAATTCTATGCTAAATGTGGATTGATCAAGGAATCCTCCAAACTGTTTGAATGTATGGAAGAAAGAGATATAGTGTCATGGAACTCCATGGTTGACTGTTATGTCAAACAGAGGGATTTTGAAGGAGCAAGAAACTGTCTGAAAACGATGTTGGTTGAAGGTGTATATCCAGATCCATACACCTATTCAAGTATTTTGAGCCTTTGTGCTAATTTACCAGGGTTGGGGTGGGGATCTCAGACACACAGTAGGGTAATTAAGTTTTCACTTGACAGTCATGTAGTCGTGGGAAGTGCACTCATTGACATGTATGCAAAGTGTGGAAGATTGAAATATGCTGATAAAATTTTCAATAGATTGCCATTTAAAAACTCA
Source organism: Musa beccarii (assembly GCA_024322285.1). NCBI lineage: Eukaryota > Viridiplantae > Streptophyta > Magnoliopsida > Zingiberales > Musaceae > Musa > Musa beccarii. The sequence continues at coordinate 14,273,029 of CM044398.1, read as the reverse complement.
GTCTCCTGGAATAGCATCCTTGTTGGGTATGCACAACATGGCTTTGGGAGAGAAGCACTGGACATATTTAGAAGAATGCAAGAGGAAAATGTCAAACCTAATGACATAACATTCATCGGAGTTCTATCTGCTTGTAGTCATGTGGGTCTAGTGGAAGAAGGTCAGTCTCATTTTCAAAATATGAAGGATTATGACATCACTCCGAGGATTGATCATTTTGCATGCATGGTGGATCTATTTGCTAGAGCTGGTTTGATAAAAACGGCTTATGACTTCATAAGAAGTATGCCCGTGGAACCAAATAAGGTCATATGGCGCAGTCTTCTGTCTGGATGTAAGACGCACAGAGACCTAGAGATTGGGATGTATGCAGCTAAATGCATTTTAGAGCTTGATCCCGAAGACATTGCAGCGCGTGTCATGTTGTCCGGGGTTTGTGCAGACATTGGTTTGTGGGATGAAAAAGCAGGATTGAGGGAGGTTGTTAATCAAGGATCCAAGAAAGTTCCAGGATCCAGTTGGATTTAAGTGAACAGTCCTTATGTTTTGCTAAAGGTTCTGAGGTACATCATTATGGTAGTTCATTAATGTCTCTTCCACGATGTCCATTTCCTGCAGGGCATTTGAAATACTGGAAGAAGTCAAAGTTGACTTTGCTAAACATTTCGGATCTCATTTGGTCCTTTTGAAGTCCTGGCTGTGAGTTCTTGCCTATGGTTCATACTTCCGTTGCCAAGATTAGGTCGTTCTGTGATAGACTGTTATATGGTCTGCACAAATCTTTTATTTTTTTCTTCACATTCCTTGGTTATATATTTATCAATTATCGCTGAGTTCTTTCGAGATACTAAATTATAGTCTTTATATGTTATTTCTGAAGTTTTTTTTTTATGTGAATTGTCATGCTGAATGCTTCTGCATTTTCTTTATGGATTTTCTTTTCCAAGCATGTTTTTCCAGTTTGGTTTACCCCTAATGTCGTAATTGTGTCATAAAAATATGTTAACACATACGGAAAAAAAAAATCTATCCAAAGGTACAAAGAATGTTCGTAATTAATTTCCTAAATTTATGTTGATGCATTTTGTTTTTGAATTCACTGATTAAAGTACAATTGAATAATTCTTTTCTTGTTGGTTTCTTGTCTTGCAGAAATGAAGTCAGCAGAGACCTTTGCATATGGAATGGCATTAAGAGGCCATGTTATTCATCTACCAGAAAATTTATCCATTAGCTCTCCATAGTTTGATGCATTCCTTATCTGACGATGCAGTCATTTAAGTGGCTCATGAAGTTGTCTTTTTTTGGTTGAGCATAAGACTTTGATCGATGTTCTCACTAATCAGTCACAAGTTTTATGCAAGTCTAAGATTTAGAACCATCAAATCTGGCTTGCGAAGGAGGAGATGATTGAAGCGTGGCAGAGTTATGTCCTGTTAAATGCGCCGATTGATCTGAGGATGCGGGTAGCTTGATGATGCATTCTCCACCTGACATGGTACCACTTTCTCTGATTAATAGATTTCTGTTGGGTTATTTTTATCTTATTTATTTCATAATAATTCTGCCATTTGAACAGGATTGATATATAGTGTTAAAAGATTGATATAAATTGTTAATTAGTAAAATGTGATCTTCCATGTAGTAGCAAAATGTGAAAAGATAAAAAAAAAAACCAAGAAAAGACATTCAATCAGAAATCAAACTAAAATCTAAATAAATACTAAATCCAAACTTCTCCATATATTCTTCACTCATGTCCCATTAATTGTTCTTATACTTTGATTTCCTAATTAAACTAAACTACTTGACCCCACTGGTTTAGTCTAATGTGGGCTAATTATATATTATCAGTATAGTTTGGACATGGTCTCAATTACTTATGAACAGATGACACAAGAGCATTGATATAGTCCTGTGATTCGGTATGAGATGCTTTCCTGGCAGTACATAACATGTATAAGAAACACCTTAAACTTGTTTTTTGACACCATTTCATGATTTTTAATAAATCCCTATTAATCAAGAGTCTTGGCATATTAGATACCTATCGACCAAGTTAACAAAAATGCATAGAATCTCAAGAGTGTCCAACCTGGCAACTTTCCAACATTTTGATGATGAATGTAGAATTCCCTTTTTTAGGCTTGCAAAAGACTGGCTACATCTCTAACACACAACATGCACCCGTCCAAGATGCAAGAGATTAAGCACTTGTTGGTCTTTCACAGCAGCGTTGGTCGTTACCATCGGCGGTTAGTTAGATAGACCTTGCAGTAGAAGAAAACCTTGATCACATTGTTGATGGTGGATGGGCTCTGTCCATCACAAAACACTTAATAAAAACACAATATTAATATAAAACTGGTTTCTTAAAACTGTAATGAATCCAGGCTCTTAAAGGGACATGTCGTCATCACAGATAAACCCAATTTACCCAGCATAAAAGCCTTAAAGATAATGATTTGGATAATACTGGCTTGATTGCGTCAAAGGAAAAATGACCCAGCGAGCAGGCCACAAAGATTATCCACAACCTTCCACACAAGCCTGATGGTTAAGGGTCACACTCCATGCACTAGTACAAAGTACATGCGTAAATTTGAACAGCATAAATATGATGTTCAGTAAATTCAACTGCCTGCAAAGCAATGCCTCCTCGTGTACTGGGCATTTTCGCCATGAAAGGCGAAGTACTCAGTGGATCCCAGGTATGACCCTGTAGGGCACCTTATTGCAGTACATCTTCCAGTATTTGCCGTACCTGTAACAGTATATCATCGTAAGAATGAAAAGCTACTGGAGAAATACCTTGATGACATCAAGCAGGTAAATAAGCTGGATAATTATGCATTCCAACAATACCAAGTACAGCTTCCAAAATACGGTCATGTAAAACTAGGCAGGAATGACAAGAGGCACTGCCTGCTGCCTTGAGAACCGACCACATAGATTAATGCATTTCCAGAATGTAATATTCAGGAAAAGAAACCACATTAATTTTATGCATGATGAAGTAACAAATATGTGTAAACACTAAATATTGCATTCAGTTGTGCTGGCTCCTGCAGCATTTTTTTCTTTCCAGGTGGGAAGACCCCATCCACCCATCCTAATTATCATTGGGGAAGCAGAACGCACAAGGAAGAAATTACTAGAATTTTAGCATAGAACACCGGGCTGCTCTTGTTAACTCAAGATTCATAACCAATGACTTTAATTGTGTCCCTACGGGTCTCAAAATAAATGAGAAAATAAGTTGCATGCATCAACTCCTATGTGAAACAAATTATGGTGCGCAAATCTAACCATTTGCCTACTATGCTCCTTGATAGCCACACTTGCATGCCATGATTCATGGCTTATCCTTTATTTCTGCAGGCTTTGTCTAAAAGCAACCAAGAAAATGAATTGCATGTACCAAACTCCCTATAGTATACTCTCAGACAAGTCAAATAAATACCACAGTAACAGTTCAGGCTGTACTGTATACCTTGTATCTTCCCAGGTGACCCACTTGTTCTGAAAGTAGTGGAAGATAATTGTGGTTTATCTCAGAAATATTCACTTTGTCCACATGATTGATCATTTTTCTTATTTCACAGTCTGTGTTATCTTTTATGTAAGTTGAAGTGATACATGGCCACAATAAAACGTGCTGTGCTGTACCACGAAAAGTTTGGAAAATAGCGGAGGATAAATAAGATCAACTCTGGTGAAGTCTAAAAACACAAAAGGAAATGTCATAAATAGAGTACACATTGATAAATATGTTTGGCAAAATGTTACACTTATAAATGATAAAAAATGTCATAAAATTGAGAAGGTTTCAAAATATAACCTCAACTAAATTAATCATTGAGTTAGAGAATCAGAATGACCTAAAATTTGGTTTAAACAATAAATATCTTTGCTTTCACATGTCATAAATATCTTATCGATTCAGGCTGAAATGACCATTTACATTTGCTGATGGGAGCATCATTATTTCTAATAAACCAAAAATTCCTGAAGTTCCTCAACTAACTACAACCAAATGATGCAAAGCACTGTAATTAAGTGCACGCAAAAAGTTCAATCCGAGAACTTCCAAGTAACTGGTTTGACCACTGATATAAATAATTGTGGTTACCTGATATAAAATCTGCAACAGTTCATTAAAGGTATAGCATAGAAATTGTTTCCTTAAGTGCCCTTGATGATAAAATGTGTGACAACTGCAACTATGAAAAGAAAAACCAATCATCAATGCAATTCAGCTTGCTTACTTGCATGCACACCGTTCATCATCCCTTTTTGCTCGGTGGAAGAGGAGAATAGTCAGAAACAACACATAGAAATATGGTAGGAACTGTATTGTAGAAATAAAAGGTTAGATACATCCTAAATAATAAAATCAATCTCTCAAAAAGTGCGATAACAGAAAATGATATACTTACATGGTTAAAAAGGGCTGGAACAGTCCAGAAGAATGCAGCTAATATCTCAGGCACATAGTGGAAATGACGAGATACACCCCACCTGCCAATAACCTCTAAATTAGTAAAGTTTATTCTGAAAACACTCAAATTATCCCAGCCAAAACATGATTTGAAATCATTGTCAATAAATTTATGGAATACATTAGTTTAAATATCTGCAACAAGTCATATAAAGAATGATACAGAAAAACAACTTCGGATCATGATTCAGCACTTAATGCTTATCTATCATCGACTGACCATCCAGAAGTTAGGAGAAGGCTGGTCTTTGTCTCCCCTTTCTCGGTACGATAGGACGCTACTATCTGTCAAGGTCGAAGTGTTCAAAATTTCAGAAACATATGCAAGCATTTTCTGAACGTACACAGTTCTATTGCCACAGATAAGATAGTCTATGAAGAAGTTAAAACCTTCGATGGAGCTTTTCCCCAAATCAAACATTTCCCATTTGTTCTGCGGAATTCTTGCCTTTGTCTATCACAGTCATAATTAATGTAGATGCAAAGAAGTCCAGACACAAGTATGAAAAGTGCAAGCTGCAAAGCGAAGGACCCATTAAAAACACAATCAAGAAGTTCAATGCTTGCCAGTTAAAGAAAAAATTAAAAAAAAGCACACACTTTGAGTAAATACTTCATGTTTCATGCAATTATGAATTAGGAGAAGACAAATTATTTACCTGGGTGCCTAGATTAACAGGATGGTTGACAAGGTACATCCCAGGGGAAGTATAGATTGATGGAACCCATACCAAGCATCCCCAACAGATATAGAATCCAGCTGAGCAAAGAGTGCAACAGAATGCAAAATTGCATGAGATACTTAACATGATTTAGGTTTTGGACTCTAAAACTAAAGAGATTTGTAAAATTGACGCTAGCAATTTAATTGAAGAGAGAATTCTGCAATGATGTTATACAAAAAACCATCCTATCATCTCAAACAAGCTAAAGAACTTAGGACTGAATGAACTTAATGTATTTGCATAGCTATCGGTTATCCCTATATCAGGACATAAATACATTACAAAATATCCTGATCCAAGGATCCAGTCACTTACTAATGTTCATGTGGGGGATCTAATACATATGTAAAGAAACAAAAACTCAGGAGAAACAAAATAATTTACCTACCTCTGTCATGTGCAATATCCATAGTGCACCAGTACCCAGCTTCCCACCAAAAGAATTTAGTGATGTAGACAAGCATCAAGACAGTGTTTACCAGCATAGAGTCAGATACTCGTCCATTCATTTCATACTGCAAAACAAAGTAAAATATGAAAACAAATAAATTCAACACAATGATAGGGAGATAATAAAATCTTGATTTAACTAAAATCAACAATTACAAAGGAGATATCACAAAATTCTCAGATAAAGCACTGTTAGCTTCTGAAAGAAAAAGGAGCAGAGAAAGAAAAAAACCTAGTAGATATACTAACATGTTTTATACAAATGACCAAAGTCAGATGCCGCACTCCAAATGCACATTTTAATGTCACAATCTCATCTTCCAAATAAAAGGGAATATATCTAATCTCTTTTTACGTCAACCCATATATAGTCATGCAACATGACTAAACAAGCAAGTAGACACTTTAGATATATTAAAAGAACTTAAAATCCATATCTTAAAGAAGCAAAACACCCAGAGTAGAGAGTTACTAAAAGGTCTTTTCAAAGACTCATTGACTAAAAGGATCCATGGACACAAGAGAAGAAACATGTTCATTTAGCAGCGGGATCACAGTTCCAAGCGGCACAATGGAGGCTAGCACAAGTGAGGTTAAGGGTCTACACATCTCGTTTATGGTCAAAAGGATAACAAAGGGGGAATGTGATCAACAACACTGATATGATAGAGCGTCTACAATGTCGATACTGAAAAGAGTTAGTCATATTTGTAGTCTTCATATTATGGAAGATCTTATGACTAGCAGATATACGATGATGGTCATTGTTTTTCCCAGTGGTTTAAAAAGGCACTCGGGCGCTCGCCTAAGCGCTCGGGCGAGGCGAGGCGAGGCCCGAGCGCCTCAATTGGCTTCCAGGCGGCGTGCTTCAAAGAGGCGCCGCCTGGGCACTCACCCGAGCCCAGGCGTCGGGCGCTTCGAGCGAGCGCCTGGTTTAAATCGAGCGACCAAACCGGATTTTTACATCTGGTTCGGTCTAATGTGATTTAGTTGGTTTGATTGAACCAACTAAATCACCGATAACAGCCTCAATCGATTTCCCCAACCCTAAACCTCGCGACTAGCCTCATTGTCATTGCCGCTATCATCTCTGCTCCATACGCTTTGCTCTCGCCGTCGCTCGCTCCTCTCTCGCTCATCGCCGCCGCATTACGCCGCTCCGCTCCGCTCCCGCTGCCGCCGCACCAGACTCAAATGCTTTCTTTGCCATCGCCGCTGCTCGCCGCTCCCACCGTTGTCGATAGGCTCGGTCTTCTCCTTCCTTTTGCTTCGAGCTCGACAGTATACTGTTAAGTGTTAACAGTATACTGTCAACAGAATTTTTTTTATTTATTAAAATAATAATATATTATTTTGTTTTTAATATTGTTAATTTTTATTTATTTGAAATTATTGTTAGGTTTTAGGATAAATGGCAAGTGTTTAGAGCAACTCAATTGATTCTACGATGACATCAAAAAGATCAGTTAAAGTATAATTATTTAAAGGATCCGAAAGATCCTAATGCAAGTTGACTTGTATGTTCTGCGACAAGACTGCTAAATGTGGTATTTTTCGTGCAAAACAATATCTAGTAGGAAATTTCAAGAATACAACAGCTTGCAAAAAGTGTCCACCTGAGGTTAAAGAAGAGTTGCTGAGTTATATGAATGAAAAGAAGATAACAATGAATGAATCTTCGAAATTTACTGAAGATGATGTTGAATATCTCAGAACGAAGAAGAAGATTATTCTTTGAGTATTAACCAAAGTGAGAAAAAAGTATCTGACAGAAAAGGAAAAAAAGTTGTGAGTACTAAGAAGGCTAAAAAAGGACCGATGGATCTGTATATGTTTCAAGGATCACAGAAGCAACAAGGGCAAGCAGGAGGCTCAAAATTTAGACAAACAAATATAAGTGATGCTTGTGATAAAGAAATAAGAGGAAGAACAATTCAACACATTGCTCGCTTCTTCTATTAGGCTGATCTTCCTCTTAGTACTATTCGTTTAGACAGTTTTAAGAAAATGATTGACGCTATTGGAAGATATGGTGCAGGATTAAAACCTCCAAGTTATTATGAGATGCGAATTCCATTGTTGAAAAAAGAGTTCAATTATACAAATGACTTACTAAAGGGTCATAAAGAATCATGGGCAACACATGGTTGCTCTATTATGTCATATGCTTGGACTGATAGGAGACGCAGGAGTATAATTAATTTTATGGTTAATTGTTCTTTAGGGACTATGTTTGTGAAGTCAATAGATGCTTCATCTTTTGTAAAATTTGGAGATAAGATATATGATTTACTTGACAAGTTTGTGGAAGAAATTGGAGAACTAAATGTCGTTCAAGTCATAACTGACAATGGAAGCAACTATGTATTAGCTGATAATATTCATCTTTTCAATTTTTTAAATTTTTAATTATTTTATCTTCAATTAAATGTATTAAACTCGTAAGTCTTATCATTTTTGTTATCTTTTGTCTCAGGTAAATTACTTGAATCAAAAAGATAGTACTTATATTGGACTCCATGTGCGGTACATTATATTGATTTAATGTTGGAGGATATTGAAAAGATCCCAGACATCAAGAAAACTTTAGAAAGGGCAATTTTTATTGTTGGATTTCTTTATAATCATACTGGGGCTTTGAATATGATGAGAGAATTCACAGGCAACAAAGAATTAGTGAGATAAGGTGTCACCCGATTTGCTACTTCATTCTTGACATTACAGAGTGTGCATCGTCAAAAACATAATATGAGAAACATGTTTACTTCTGAGAAATGAGTGATAAGTAAATGGACAAAAGAAACAAAAGGCAAGAGGGCTACTGATATCATCTTAATGTCATCCTTTTAGAATCATGTGGTTTATATATTAAAGGTAATGGGCCCTCTTGTTCGAGTCCTTCGATTGGTGGATAATAAAAATAAGCCAGCAATGGAATATATTTATGAGGTTATGGATAGAGTAAAGAAGACAATTAAAAGGTCTTTTAATGAAAACGAAAAAAAATATGAAAACATTTTTACAATCATTGACGAAAGATGGAATTGTCAACTTCATCATCCTTTACATGCAACAGGATATTATTTGAACCCTGAATTATTTTATACGATTAAATCTGTTGAGTTTGATGCAGAAGTTTTGAATGGGTTATATCGATGCGTTCTGAATTAGTTCAAGCGTTGAGGTGCAAGATAAGATTATTTGTGAATTATCTCTATATAAAAATGCCGAAGGTCTTTTTGGAATTCCAATGGCAGTTCGATCCAGGACAACTACGTCTCCAAGTATTAATAATTTGAGATAATTAATTTTCATTGATAGTATGTTATTATGTTATTGCTAATAATAATATAAATTTTGCAGCTGAATGGTGGAGTCTATTTGAAAATTCTATCCGAACTTCTGACAAGATTGCTTTATCAAAGTACTTAGTTTGATATGTAGTGCTTCGGGTTGTGAGCGAAACTGGAGTGTCTTTGAGCATGTAAGAATCAATAAATATTTTTGTTTCAATTAATTTATTTATTTAGATAGATATATTAATATATTTTAAAATTATATGACATGATAGATTCACTCAAAGAGAAGCAACCAATTGGAACATCAGCGATTACATGATCTTGTTTACATAAAGTATAATCAAGCTTTTAAGGCTCGTCATAATTTACGAAATACAATTGATCCAATCTCATTACAAGATATTGATGATTCAAATGAGTGGTTAGTGGGAGAAATGGGTGCCAACTTGCAAGATCTGAAACAAGCTTGTATTTGAAGATAATAGATTGATACGAGGAGATGTGGCAAGAGCTTGAGTCTTTGGAGAATTCTGAAACATATACAAGCATGATGGATAAAAGAGAAAAATGAGTACAAAAGCATCAAGCTCGACTCACTGCTATTCTTTGAAGACATTGAGAATGAAACATATTTTGATGAAGAGGAAGGACAAGATGAAGAGGATGAATTCAATGAAGATGATTTATATGAAAATGACGATAATATTGATGATGATGAATGACTTTGATGTAAAATTTTATTTTTTGATTTTTGGAACTTTTTAATAATGTGACATTGTGAGTTTGTACCTTAGATTTTCTTCATTTAATAATATATTTTTATTTAAATAATTATATTTTTTATTATATTTATAATTTTTATATTTTAGTGCCTCGCTTCGCTCGAGCTAACACCTGGGCGAGCGCCTAGCGCCTCGGGCGATTTTAGACCTTGGCGCCTAGCGCTTTTTAAATCACTGGTTTTTCCAGGTTCAATCATTCTTACTCTTAGTGATGATTACTGGAGTTGTAGTACACTCCAACCTCCGCAGCCCTATATAGTCCAAGGTATGCAATCTGACAGGCTGTCTGCTGAGATGCGCAGGCGATGCGTCTTGATCCGACAGACACCTTAGTCTGTGGATCGCCCACTACCGTCGGTATGAATTTTTATTTTTAAATAAAAAATTAATTTTTAATACTCAGCGGCGTCCCTCGAGCTCGGCGACGTCGCAAAACTCGGCGACGTCGACGAGGCTCGGCGGCGTTGAAAGCCTCGGGTGACGTCGTCGAAGAGTCGGCGTCGTCCCCCGAGGCTCGGCGACGTCGCGAGGCTATTTTTAATAGATTTTTTACTTTTAGGCGGCGTCGCCTGGGGGCGACGTCGCCGTTGATATCTCGGCGGCGTTAGGAGTGCGATGTCGCCGAGGAAAGAAAAAAATATATCTATTTATATATATATATATAATATTTATAATTATAAATATATATATACCGAATCGATCGTCGAAACGTACCATACCAGAGAAACGTCGAAAGCGCCTGATGACGATGCGGTAATGCATACCACCTGCTATATACCACCATCATACTTGCCTTAGGAGGTTCTTCGGACATGTGTTGTTAATGACGATAAGGTCAAGGTAACAATTGTTATCATGTTGATGCATCAATGACACACATGCGAGCTATTCAAGGATTGAATCTCACAAACCTATCATATCAACATACGACTTCATAGGATCGAGGATCTTGATTCACTGGCTATGGATTCCCATCATTCATTTTGGTTGTAGAATAATAAATGTTATCTGGATAATTTATTTTGTTCACTTCTTAAAGTTTCAACACCTAATTCACCGTATCGACTCTTTTCTTTATTAGTGATTCAAGATCAATGGAAGTAACTTCCTTAGATGAAAGATCATGTGACAAAATTATTCCTGGATCAGAAAAGATAAATTCAACTTTTATCTTTATAACCTAGAATTTCTATTCATTTTATGGCTTAGACACACTTTATTCTTATTTAAATAATTTTTATACTAATAAATTAGGATAAAAACCCTAAAATAGTTTTTTTTCTGAATTTTGGGCCATTTTCAACCCTTTTTTGATATACCAGTACATACGAGTTCCAACGTACATATGGTACACTGGTACGTACTGGTCCAATTAGCGACTAATACGATCAGTTAGCACAAAATAGTGTTCCTTGATTGTATGTAACTTTCTTATTATTATATGATAAAATTAGTTGACATATTGATTTATTGTCATATCCTCTGTGCATTGCATGGTTCAAGCTAGTTTAAAGGAGTATCATAAAAGACTAACCTGCTTAATGCAATATGTCACAGCAAGAACTGCCCAAGACATCATACCAAATCTACAGTTTGTGAAAACCTTGATATCAAAATGTTTACCAATGCGAGGATACAACTCCATTCCCTGCATGAGGAGAAATCAATTTGTCAAGGCATTATGTAAATTGAAACTTCTCATGCAGCAGAAAGACAAAAAATAGACGCTGAAAGTTTTTTTATCTAAATGATTAATAAAGGAAATTATTCTTTACAATATGAGGCACAATACTCCATAAAGTATTGCAATATCTCTATGATACAAACAAGCTAGGAATATACCAGTTCATAAAAATGCCATCAACCAGAGCACATGAACAAACAAAAGTGGAACAAAATCATCTCATAGAGCATGCTAAAATACTAATATGAGTACAATCTTAATTTTTTATAAATAAGAAAGAAATTAGCACAGCATGTTTCCACCTAATCTTACCTTGACTATGATATCTTTAAACTGTCTTTTTTCTACAAGGAAATTCAAGTAAACATCCACCAGTTATAGGATATAACTTCTAGAGATACCATCCACCAGACAATTATGTTTAAAAATCAGATAGGGATGACAATCTCAATCCAAACCATGGTGCCCCTCCACCTCACCCTGATTGGTTTGAAGTCTTTGGTGCTAGACCCAGACATCAGTTGGGAAATGGGTGACTCTTGGACATCCTTGATAGACATCAAACATGAAGGCAACGCTTGGTGCCATGCCCCAGCCTGACTTGTTACAAAATCCATTTCTTATCAGAATTTTCAAATATATGAAAATAAATGTGACTTGAATGATCTTGGAATACTTTGAATGTAGAGTAATTTTTATGATTGGATATTTCACACAAGGTTTTAAATACTAGTCTGATACAAATTTTAACAGTCTATGGGCTCACTATGATATCATCAGGTATTATGTTGAACTATACTGTCAAAATATTACTGAGCAACACACAAAATATATAAAAAATAAAGAATGTCCTGAACAGGACCAAGCAGCAAGGTCCATTGCTGATGCTTGGTCAGACATATTGGTCCTGCCAGTATTTTTAAACCATGATTTCAATATATGATCCATAGTTCTTTATTAAATTGATTTTACATGAGGTACCATCATAGGAAAAGTAGCTTGTTGTTGCAAGCATATATATATATGTATATGCATATATATATATAATTTTCGTTGAGGCGTCGCTTTTCTTCACCCCACGACGCTGATGCCTCTTCTCCCCGCGGGCGGATGAGGAAAAGTAGCTTGTTGTATATATATATATATATATATAATATTTTCGCTCAGGCATCGCTTCTCTTACCTGCATCAGAAGTTGCCAACAGACGAGGAGAGCGGCGCCGCTCTCCAGGTTCTCCTTTTTTTCCTATTTCTTTCTTCCCCTTCTGTCTCTTCTTTCTCACATTTTTCCTCTTTCTTCTCCCTTGATCACATCGATGATAATGTTGGCCTCAATCGAGCCAGATGCTTGCTCAAATGCGAGCGGTTCGTATCTTGTTTCTTGACGGACGGTATATACCGCCCGATCTGAGCAGTATCATTCGTATTAAAACCTTGTGTGTGTGTGTGTGTATATATATATATATATATATATATATATATATATATATATATATATATATATATTAGAGTAGGGAAGAGCAAGAACATAATCATGTGCAACAAAGATGAGTCAGGTCTTCCTTGGCATGACCAGATAATGTATAACAAGGCAACACTCCATATGGACGGGACTGAAAACAGAAAGATAAAACCCCTTCCATCCCATGGGTTGCCATCCATACAAAAAGGCTACTCGTTAATTCATTAGCACCACTTGGCAGGAACATACATTTTGTCTGACATTTTAGTGATTTAGTTGGTCTACATGACTATATATTATTTAAGAGAAATACCCACATGAGATGACCTGTCACATTCAGGGTATTAATTACCAATTGAAGTAAAATTTATTTCCATTGGGCGGAGCAGCTCTTGGTCTCTTCTTATGGGGATTGTAGATTTTAAAACTCAATGGCAGGCCAGCAAGCCAATGTTATTACCTGATTTTTGTATGACATATTCAAGGTAGTAACGACTAATATAGGTAGCTGTGCTAATTAACATTAATTAATAAACAAGTCTTCACTGTTGAGCAAAACATATGGAAAAAAAAATATAATGTTTTGTGCTGAAGAAGACAAATTGTTTCACATGCAAAAGGGGAAAATAAGTTGGATCTAGTGATATTCATGACATCTAACTTGCTATATACAAATGAATATTTGGTACTTCAGACATTAATTATTTGAGATGGATTTGAGTGCATCATTAAGAAGCATCAGAAAATTTACTTGTCAAAAAAATAAAATTAATAGAAAAAGAGACAGAGACTATCAAGACATGCTGCCAAAGTGTTATTTTTGAGTGTTATCAAAGACAATTTTTCTTTACTTAATTACCTATTGTTCAGGAACAGGTCCCTATTGGTCCAGAAAATGTAAGGAAACAGATCCACACATGCTCATGTATATACATTAACACACATATCCCAAGGAATTTACTACCAAAAGAGTTGAATTTAGAAAAAATGTGGTCTGAGCTAAAAATTGCCATTTTAGTGAGGTTAACATAAATTGAAAAACCATTTAATAAAAGGTTTATTTACCTCATAAATTATTAACAAGACTCCACAATCACATACTAAAATTTGGTTTTCATTTGGAATTATATGTTTGTAATGGGTTAAAAATTGCTCAGTATTTATTTGCAATGAATCAAGAAAAAAAGAAAAGTCATAATACAACTATGAACATGCATTTTCATAAAGTGCTTATCTCACCCAATAAAAATCGATTATGAAGTTCCCTGATGAACCAGAATCAGATGATGATGGTGCCACATGACCCTTAGGAAAAAGACAAGAGGATCTTAAATTAGGAACTAAGCATAATGATGACACTACAAAAAGTTAGAATGTAAACAAGAGAAGCTCACCTTTAAGTATAAGAAAAGGCAGAAGACTAAGCTTCCCATTACAAGTGCAGAATAAATTTCTCCCAGGTGGTCATAAACAATCACAGGATTGAAAATTCCAAACCTTTAAGGCCAAAGAAAAAAATTTTAGTCACAGTTAAAACCTAGTAACTATGTTGAAGTGAAACAGAGGGGCAGATAAAAATTCAAACTATCAATGCATAAGATCAAAATAATAAAGCATGCAGTAAAAGATCATAAATAAGATATAGTACTTTGTCATTTGCCTTAAAACTCTTTCTTAAAATGTTATACAGAATGCAGTAGAACAGTTATATGCATATAAAAATTGTGGTTGACATTTGTTTTAGAACTTATATTAAAGAATTTTAATTTTTCAAATCTTATGTTGTATTTTTCAAAATATAATTTTAAATATTTTTAGCAGGAAAAAGCTCATTAACTTAATCAATCACACCTTCTTCAGCAGAAATAAAAGTTCAGAAAAAAATTTAAGCCTAATGTTGAGAAGGAAAAAGATGAGCAGCAAATTATATATTTGAACTTCAGTCTGTAAATTCCAGTTTGTAACTTCAAACATACATTACACTGACACTTACCACCAAAGGCTGAGATACGTTACTAATGTCACGGCATAAGCTTGTAAGCCATTTGCCTGCAAAATGGGGAGAAAGAAAATAATATGTAAATGCCTTTCTATGGCTCAAAACATCAATTCAAAACATAAAATGTACAACAAAAAAAAAAGACGAAGAATAGGCCTTCAAGAGTCTAAGTAGTTGACATATAAGCCTCAGAATGCGGAGCCTTCTGTAAATGGTAAAACACAAGTGCCCGTTACTCAGGGTAGTACTCATCTTTTGGTAGCTTGAGGTTGATACTTCATCTTCCAAGAACAAAGATCATTCAAATAGTAATATAATTGCCAGATCACTCTCAGTTTCTTTTTTTATTTGTTTTTGAAGATAATTATCATAAGTCAGCTAAAGCAGTGATGATTTAATTACCGGAAAAATAGGAAAAAGTAGGTATACAATTTGTGCCATCATAAGTGCGCCAATAAATAATAGACACCACATAGGTACTCAGAATTGTCACAAGAAAACAGCAAGCAAAAAAGAGGCTTAATTGAAAGAGTCATCAGCACAACCTTTTGCATGGCTGACAGAACATTTTAGGCTAACAGTCATTGTTAACAGTGGTTTCATCATTGACTGTATATAACAAGTGTAGCATACAAATATCAGGCAGGCTCTGCAATATTAAGTTTTCATTTTGCTAACGAATATTATTTTGACAACTACATATATGCACAGCACATTACATGTGCTGATGTGGTTCTTGAGGTAAATTATGCCAAGACAAACCTTATAGATGGGTATATTTCCATTACGAGAAATGGGACCTTCGACCCTTTTACCAGGCAGTGCCAACTGGAGTACGGCTTCAAATGCACCAAAACAAGCAATTAATTTCCATGCAATGGGGGAAGGTGCAGGCCAGATATCCTTAAGACCCTGCAGCCCATGTTGCTTCAGATATTCAAAGGTTTGCAAGACTGAACCATCAGCATGAACCATTGTATACCATCTGCAGCATAAAATAATGAGATGAGCACCATGTAATCTATCCAGGATAGTCAAGCCTAGAGTTTTCAAGGTATAAAAAATTTTAAAAAAAAATTACAAGCTAGAAAGAGCACAGAGGTATTTAATAACAAAAGAAAATTTTCGCATGCAAAAATAACTAACATGTCAAATCTGATTTATGATGACATGGATAGAATCATTACCACCTGAAACATTAACAAAAATCTGGACGAGTATTATCTTTAGTTAATTATAAAAATTCATGATGAGAAAGCAAACTGACAGTTCCAAATATGGGCCAGAGTAGAAATCAAAGCATGGTAGCTTGAAGAACTAGAATCAGCTGAAACTCTAAACAGATACTCTGTTATATAGGTTAATCTACTGATAAAATACACACAGAAGATTTGCAATCGCAAATTTCTTCAATTTTCCTTTTGATAATCTGATAAGTTATCACCAACAGTAGTAAATGATTATAGCACACTAAAACGTGGGAGAAACGAAGGGATGAGGGAGTTCCAGTAACCCACGGGCCGTGAACAAATGCTTTGACTGGTTACTTAATGCTGTTCTCTATTCAGATTAAAATCACTATTTCTAGAAAGATAACAAAATCAACCAAGACAACAAATGTATTCACTCACTATAAACAAGTGCAATTAATACACACCTAAGACTACTGAAAACACACTACAATAGCCTTTTCAGCACTCAATATAGTGAACGAAGTGCAAAAAGATCACATCATTTGGGTACACAGAACTAAACAAATGTGAAGCACAAACGACAGTTTTAAGAACTTTAAAGAGAACTAATGCACAGTCATATCAAACTAAATGTTGATTCCTTCGTAACGAAATAGAGAGAAAAAACTTTTCTGGTAAACAAAAAGATGGATTTTTCTACTGAAAAAATCGCAAAAACAGGAAGAAAAGCAAGAACCTGTATCAGAAATCACCAAAAGAGACACGGAAAGAAAACCGCGATGTGGTCAAATCAACATAAAGAACGAAAGGAAACGAAAAAACCAGAGGGACTCAAGAGAAATAGAACCAGTGTCGAACAAAGTTCTCTTATTTTAAGCCAAACTGACGTTTTCCCTCGAACTATCACAAGAACACATAGGAAAACCAGGATAAAGAATGATAAGCTCCGAACATAGTCATAATATTACCAAATTAGGTACGGATATCGGAAAACCACAAGGGGAAAAAGGAAAAGGATCCGTTTCGAAAAAAACGAAAGGCATCTCAAAATGAAGAAAAAGCGATCCAATATAGAAGATCTACCAAACAAACTTGTAGGATTTCCAAATCAAGTACGCTCTTCTTCCTCAAAATACCGCAGAAACACAAGCGAAAGCAAATATCTACACTAATGACAACCAAAAACAACCGGAAGAAGAGGTAAACACCGGGCGGTGGGGTTTGATCTTAACGATGAGACAGAAAGAAGTGGAAGGAAGATCAGATCTCACAGCAGGATGACGAACGGGGGGCACAGCGTAAGGAGCGATATCACGGAAGTGTAGGTGACGAGGGCCAAATGGACCGTCTTAGGTTCCCCCATCTTCGTAGGTCTCCTCCCTCGCCTCCCACCCCCTTCTGCTTTGCTTCTGCTCGGGCAGATCCTGGAGATATTAATCAGGAGCGCGGACAGACCAACACTCGATGCAAGTCTTCGGAGACGTGACTTTTCTCCCCAAAATGCCCCTTCTATTTAAGCTAATTACGGTGACAGTCATCACTCGATTAACTGCACTATTGCAGGCGACGGTCACAACTCCAAACCGTTATAATTTATTGTCTCGGATGTAACGGGTTACTTGTCGTTATATTATATAGTTATGATATAACATTATATATAAAATAACTTAAAAGGTCTAAAGTAAACATATTCAAAACTATGTTCAAAATCACATAGTTTCTTCTTTTTTTTAGTAAATCAAAATGTCAAATACTATCTTAAGAAAAAAATAATTCTCAATTGCTTAACCAATGATGTGCGTGACATGCTATCTATCGCACATCTTAACCTTCAATCTTGTGCGTTCAATTTGATAAGAGGGATTTCTTTATAATACCTTTTCGTTAAATATTATATTCATGAAAAATCGTTTTAGCCGGAATGGATCTTAAATGATATCCCGTTTCAAACGTTATAATGGATTGGCGTGCGTTACAAACGTTATAACAGTCTTCTGAAACAGCGTGGTAGGTGAGGGAACAGCACCTGTCAGAAGAAACGGTTTCCGCCCTCTAGAGATTCGTGCGGATCACGTGAGACTGGTTCTTCACCCATGATCACGTGGAAAGCGACAGATGCACGAATCACGTGAGACTGGTTCTTCACCCAGTTCACTGCAGTGGGATATGAATCAAATCCTTTCCTAATTTTGATGCATAAGACTGCAGTCAGAACTAGAAAGAAAAATAAGTTGATCCATGCACATTCACTGTCACCCTTCGATTTGTATCTTTGCTTCATAGGATAAGTATATAGTAAAAGATTTGATTTTTTTTTCTTTTTCTTTTTGAATATAGGCTAGGAGTATTTTTTTTTATTTTATTATTAAATCTCTTGGTTATTCTTTTGGTATTAAAATCTACTTCCCTTATAGTTTGTAGTTACTTAGATCAAATTTCAAAAATTATAGAATTATCGATATTTAAAACATAGTCAATTATTTTGGCGTTGGTAAATCTGGATGGTATGATCTGTCTATTACCTTCTTATGATATCAACCACTACTTGAATTCTCTTGCAAATCAATTGTAGTGCTCTCTAAACTTCCAATTTGAGCTCCCCTAGTTATCTATCAGTCAAGTACTCTTTCCTGATCATCATTTTTTTTTTACAGACTGAACTTGAAATCCTTTTGAAGTTCATGAGCAATCTATCTTCCCCTCTCAACTTACTCTTCTATGTTCAGAAAATTTAAATTTTGATCAGGGATGTATGTTGGTATATGAGATTTGCAACATAAACAATCGACCCCCAAGTCGCATGACCATTTTTAGAACACTCGATTGTAAGTTGCTTGATTCGGTTCCTGGATAAAGCCCTTCTCACCATCTCATTCTGTGTGTTCTTAAGAATTGTGATTCACATAAACATATTCAGTGATCCTTCAAACACAAGCTACATGTTTCTAGTGTCACCAAAATCAACCCATATTGCCACTGTTTTGATTACTAGATTTATAGATCTATCTTTCACGACCTGAAAGATTTAGAGTACAAATCCCAGCCCAAATATCTCTTGGAATCAACCTATTTTTGTTCTGCCCAAATATCCCTGCCCAAATTCTGTTAAATAGAGAATTTGTTCTTTAACCTTTTGTTACCAAATTATTTATATTTTTTATTAAAAACTTTAATTTATACAAAACTTATTTTATCTTAAAGTAAATTAGTATATATTTGCAATGATATAGTAACTTGGAGCATAATTGATTATTGAAATTATTTATACAATATTCCTCAATATGTCTGAATATAACTTTTACTAGTTTTGCATATTCTTATTTTATCTCTTTGAAATTAAATTTATTTAGAATTTTTTTTCATCAATTGAGCCTTATATGATTGTCTTGAACTTTGGTATACTTTTATCTTTAATTCTTTTCATACTTGAATGCATGATGCAAAAGTTTATATTTGAATTGTATTATTTCATATAAGCACATGTATATTTTTATTATTTCACACATGCTTCCAATATGTGTCAATTTAATTATTTATAATATTTTTTTTGCGCATGTATGTTTAGAGCTTGTAATGCTTTTGTCGACTCCTAGATGAGAAAGATTTATGTTCGATGATCATCCAGAAATGAATAGATCATACTTTTTGATATAATATTCAAAGTATTGTTTATAAGTTTTTATTTACATTTTGGATAATAATGAAATAAATGCAATGTCAAATATAACATTTGAGTTTATGTTTTTTATTTATTCTTTTGATATGCTTTGAAATATTTTATACAATATGCTCCGAAATATTTCTTATACTATTGATATGCTTCAAAAAAATTTATATGACATTAATATACTCTAAAATATTTCACATATCATTGATATATTTTAAAATATTTCATACGTCATTAATATGTTTCAAAAAAATTATGTATTATTGATATACTCCGAAATATTTTATACAATATTGATATGTTTCGAAATACTTCTTTTATTATTGATATGCTTTAATTACTCTTTACTTCATTTGTTATGAACTAAATATATTTTGAATAAAATGGTATTTGTGATTCAGTAGAAATGAGATTATATCTATGAATTCTTGTATTCCTACCCTATAATTTGATACAATGTTTATTTGAAACTATCCTCTCTCTCTATAGATATGTTAGTTGCTTGTTGAATTTTATAGCTCACTCTATTATTATATAAATTTTTTAAGTTAACTTATCACTAATTGAATTGTTAGAATTAAGCTGAGGCAATAAAAACCTATTCAGACTTTAGACAATTCTTTTAGAGTTATTAAGTTATTGTTGTATAAGTACAGTATAATGAAATATTATCAACAAATTTGGATTGATGAATCTTGTAAACATTTAAAAGTATCTCTCATGTTTGAGATTTTAGAATGTTAAGTTTAGTTTTATGATGATATAAACTTATGATAAATGGTTGATTATGTGATTGTATAGATTCTCGTACCGGTGAATTCATAAGTGTTGTTAATGTTTTGTTAAGTTGACTTTAGATTTCGTGAATTATCAAATGATATAATGTATGATTATAAACTGTATAGAGTTTATGGATATGAATGATTTTTGAATGTTTTTAAGTATTTTCAAAGTGTTAGTTTCAATCTTGGATTAAATTATAATATTCTTAATTTAAGATAGGGTTATGCTTCTTAAACATGTTAATTTGGGGGTGTGATAGAGTGGTATCAAAGTGTTTTGATTTACCAACAAATCAAATATTAGAGACAGAGGTTTGTTGTAATATTTAGATATTGGAATGGATACTTCAGTTGTTAAAGCATAGTTATGGCTGGCTGGCTCTGTTTTCAGCCTCTCTGTGTGTGACCAGAATCAAGAAAGCTATGATTGTTGTGTATTGCCTAAAACTTGAGGTTGCTATGAGCTCAAAGCGGTTTGCCTGCCACCTTGTTTGGTCAACATGATGTTAGACTAGTAAAACACATGTACAGCAACTCAAATGCAAAGGTTGATCTCATGTTGGAAGCAAGTTGAACTGGTCATCCTGCAGGCGGAGCATGCAAATCCATGGCAGCCAAGCTTTGGGCCAAAGGATGTGTTTCTTAATCTCTGGAGTAAACAATTGATACAAGCAGGCCAAGTCCCACCTTAATCTTTGGCGAGTATCTGAATTGATCTCAAATTTCAACCAATCTGCTAAGGAAGAAAGAAACTAAAAGGATTCAGTGACCAAAGCCCAACAGTCTTTCTTATTCCCGTGGATATGAACTATTAACATCAAAAGTTCTGATCCTTGTTTGTGTTTTCCATAAGCTAAATCATAAACAGCCTTCACAAATTACATATAAGTTTCAGTCACACTTAAGAAAACAGATTGCATCCTCCCAAGACTGATGTCTGCATGACTTTGACATAAAGTTTGAGCATCACAAAAGTTGAACCCTTGAAGCACCTTCTCGAGCCATACCTGTCTTCCTCTAACAATACACAACTTGTTTCAGAATGTGATGTCTGGGGAAACAGACAGGTATTATCATCATCATCATCTAAGCAAGAAGAAAGCTTCTGAGGCCAAGACAACTTCATGGGAACCCTCGGTGTCAATTACTGGATAGAACTTATGGGGTTCCTTGAGCCATAAAGTTCTGAAATTGCAGTCGTAATCTTTTCCTTCAGCTGAGCACTGTCCATTTCTTCAGTCTGCATACAACTAGCTTACTTCAGTTTGATTACTCGTTAGACTAATTCACTATTCATGCTCTCAGTATTAGGTAGTGATGCAGCAATTAGTTCAGCTCCACAAAATTTTGCTAAAGATTGAAGAATTTTACTGATGATTTGCAGAAGCATAGGCTATGAAATCTGAATTACTGAATTCTTTGGCTCATGGTTCATGAGAATCGAGCAGAAACCAACCTTACTTTTCTGTCACAATCGTTCTAAAAGGGGCAAGAAAGTTATGTCAAATGAGAATACCAGTCAAAGTTGTTGTTAATGGTGTGACGGAATCTAATTGCTCTAGTTCTCACCAATCACATCTGAAGTATGGACTAATCCACAACTTCAGTGACACCAAACTTTAATCAGTGTTCACAACCAAGTTTCTAACTTCTACAGGCCCATGCAACAGTGTCTACTTGTGACTTTAGAAAGAGATATATCAACTTGTCCAATGACTGTGGTGTGACAAGCAAAAATCCTTTTGAAACATGGGAAAGTTGTTATGGAAGCAGCTCCTCCCTCTCCCTCTATTTATCTCTCTCTCTCTCTCTCTCTCTCTCTCTCTCTCTCTCTCTCTCTCTCTCTCTCTCTCTCTCTCTCTCTCTCTCTCCATTCATCTATATCTTTGCCATGTGAATTAACACATGCTTAATCATGTGATAAACACATATTCCCAGTAGATGATGTTGAGCACAAAAATCATAGAATATAGACCATGTAGAACAAAAAAAGTTTCAACAATATGTGAAAAAAAAGGAGAAATCATTGAAGAAGAGTCATGTGATAAATAAGCTGAACATGGTTCAGAGACTTTTAGCATATAGAAGCTGAGTCAACTGTTGTGTTATTCTCCTCTTGATCAATAAAATGAACTATAATATCTAATAAATGACAATCTTCCAGAATAAAAAGAAAGAAAGGGAAGATTCAACATATCATGTCTTTAAAATGATACCATGCTCACTGAAGGATGGCAGGTTTCAATGACCATGACACCAAGATCTGTAACTCAGGATTCATATCCTTTATGATATTAATTTTAGTTAGATGGCAATGTCTTGTTGATTTCTCTATGAACAAAACAATAATTAGGAATAAACAATAAAATTATCTTTTACATCTGTGACTCCGTAAAGATTCAACAAAGAAATTGTCTACTTATTTACGGAACCACTGCTGAAAAGTTGCATAGGTGATGTCCCAAAGAAAGCAAAATATAACATGATTATAGCAGAAATGCATAATCTCCCACCAATTACACTAATTTGGGTCAATCATTCTCCCTGATTGAGCATATTGTGATCCTTCTTTTTGGAAGTTGTTTGCTCACATTGTTTCGGACTCGTAAACAGTAATCATTTTGCAGAGTTGGATGCTTTACAGTCACAGACACAGAGAAGGTGATGGAGAGGGAGAAGTATACCTCAACCAACAGTGTGTACGATAAGTTTCCAGAGACACTGGTGATGTTGGCCGTGATGAATTTGAGGTCAAGGGATTCAAAAAGCTCACAGACCTTGATCATGGTGTGCCTCTTCTTGGTGCAAGTGATGCTGACCACCATTGTCTTCTCATCCATTTCACGCACCCTGAGCTGCATGCATTCCAAGCAATAACACATAGAACCAGAGAGAGAGAGAGAGAGAGAGAGAGAGAGAGAGAGAGAGAGAGAGAGAGAGAGTACTTCCACTACTTCAATGGGCGAAGAGATCGGGGAACCAGGAGCAGTTCTCTTCTTCTTTCGCTGCAGGAAAGGTAGATCATCGAACTCAAGCTCACCAAGCGATGCTTTCTTCTCTCTAAGTGACTCGAGCTGAGACAACTCTGCCAGCACCGTCCTCTCTTGCTCCTGAAGCTGCTGAATATAATCGATGGCGTCTGTGATGATCGACGCCTTATCGAGCTGAATCCACAGCAAACAATCATTCATCTGCAGCGAACATCATCCCTGTTGTTCATCTACGGCGGTACTTGTTTACCTTGGTGACGTTGGGAACGACGCTTCGGAGAGCGTAAAACTTCTCGTTGAGATTCCTCCTCCGGCTCCTCTCCATGGAAATGTTCCTCGTGGCTCCCAAGGAAGTGGCAGCTTCAGGGAAGCTTGACTCACAGTAGCCACCTGACATGGCCGCCTCAAGCCCCCAACTGCATCATTGGCAAAGAACAGAAACAACCTCAATCAAGATCATGATTGATTATGGAATGAATTGAAATAAAGATTGTGGATTTAGTCATGGGTTCTTAAGAGACCCAAGGATCACGGGATTCTTCTGTTGGGTGGATTCTCTTTATCTTTCTTTGACCCATCGCACATAGAAGCACTTAAGAATCAGCAAGAACAGATTCCAGTGTGAGCCGGAAGAGAAGACAAGAAGAACCAAAAAGTAATGGTTGGAAGCAGGGAAGAGGAGGAGGAGGTTAGTGAAGAACCTCTCGAGTTCATTTGCGTCGATGAACAGTTTGGTCTCCCCATACAGGTTGTACTCGGTCTCCATGTCATTCATGAAGCTGGCGACACTTGGATCTCTTATGCGTAGTCTGCTGGAGAGAGAGAGAGAGAGAGAGAGAGAGAGAGAGAGAGAGAGAGAGAGAGAACACTGAGCGAGTGCTTCCATATATAGAAAAAGGGTAAGGTGAAATTACCAAAATGATGAATTAGAGTCCATGTATCCTCTCTGGCGTCCCATGATATCCAGTCCAAGCTTCATCCAATTATTTTAGGGCAGATTTGTCTTGAATCCAATAGACTCTTGGATTCAATACCAACTTTGAAGTCTCAATCTGGATTCATAACCTTACATTCAAATCAGATTTGGATCCTAAGTGGATTCAACATGCTACTAGTATTTCATATTTGGGCTAATTATATATTATCTTTTATAATTAGCTATCTTTAATATTTTAATTTTTATATTTTTAGAAATTATATTAGAAATATTTAGTCTCGTTGGTTCTCACATCGTCGATTCTATTAACAATAATATCACAAGATTTATCATTAAGTATGTACTGACTCTATCTCAATATTTTCGTTAGCAGAATCAATGATGTGTAAAAAAATAAAATTAAATATTTTAATTTCATAAATATAAAGATTTCAAAATAACTCTTAAAGATATAGGGATCGAAATGCTAAAAATAATTAATTATAGGAAAATGGGTAATATGTAATTAGCTCTTTATATTTTTTTATGAATTGTGCAACTTTGGATGTCTTATTAGATATCTAGTGGCAAAATATATTATTAGATTTAGTGATAGAAATCAACGCATTCGTGGTTTAATTTGTTTTACTCTTCTTTATCTGATATAATTTTTTTTCCCAATAAAGACAACAACAATTCAAAATCTTAAGCTCGTTAAGTTGTGGAATAATACTTGATTGTCTACTCGAAGTCCCTAAGATCTCTTCTTAGCAAGACACATAAATGTTTGTGCTCCTAAAAAAAATCTCAGCTAAATTTATTATAATTAGCTATACAGGTTTTTTATAAAAATAATAGTAAATCATGATGAATTTTGGGTTCAACATATAGATTATTCAATTATTAACATTTTCTTATAATTTACTTTACCTTTGTTTGTATCACTATTTCTTGCCTAGTTTTCTTTGATCCATAAATTTTCTTTGAATTTATCTATATCATCTTGAGACATTAGAACCAAGTTTATACGCATGAGCATATAAAAGCACGAGTGTTCTATAACAACCAAAACTCTATTGAGAACTAAAATATGATATTTTGACTATTTTCCAATAGCAATTAAACTTTCCCATGTAATTTGTTGATCACCATAGTGTCAATATATGAACAAAATCAGAGATTTAGTTTGCAGTATTTATCATAGCACATGTATATATATATATTGAAATTTCTCATAGTGTTATCGGAAATTTTCTAAAAGCATTTTTTTTCACTGATTCTTACTGTGGACATGGAACTATGTCCATTGATCAGAAAACAACTGTTGTAGATTTGGATTTGGTTTTGGACATCCTGCACCACATAAAACCACAACTAATGCAAATCCATTTTCTAGATAGGGTGGCTGATGGTGAGGCCACATCTGTCACCACACAAACATAATGTTTGCATTGAGTATAGTAATACTTTATGCACTCACTTCCACAGTTGTACTATTGTTGTTGCTTCGTCCCCATCACCCTACAAATATATAGTATAGTGAAACATCATCTGGTGATGATAGTTTTATGATGTCGATGGACATTTGGCTTTGGGCATGCTGCACCACATGAAACTTTGAACTGATGTGCTTTTCTGCCATCCATTTTCCAATAACTCGCAGAAGCCTGGTGAGCACTGTTCCTTGTGAAGTTAACCTGGATGATCTTTCACAGTAACTGTGATGCACCTGTCTCTGCTTGTAACAGTTCTCTTATCAAGGTATTCACACACACACAAACACTTCACTTTCTGCAAGTCGATGCTGATTGAGAAGTCATCCGCTCATGTGATCCTTGGGGTGGATGATTGCAGTCCGAAGTCATAGCATCGGCCATGTATTCAGCAAATCACATTGGTGGCAGTCGACAACCATCAGTTTGTCTGCGCAAAGAGCATCCACATATGACCATGGATAACATTCGGGTGCAAGTTTCTCCAATCCAGCCTCTCAAGGCTTCGTATTCCTCCTGCTATCCTCGTGATGGATAGCACACCTGCGTTCTAATTCAGGTCTGCCAGCTCTGACATGGCGAAATCATTGCTTGTGTTTGTTTTCCCACCTTGAGTTCATGTCATGGTGCCATGGCTTCCAATTTTGTATGATATTTTTGATTAGATTCATATTAGAAGCAAAAGGACGGTTGTCTGAGTCAACTATCAACAATTTAGGTCTATGTATCTTTCGATCATATGGTTTGAAGCCCCAAAGAGACAATTATCGCAGCAGATATAGAAAAGAATTAATGTGAATTAGGTCAGAAGCACATCATGAAGTGGAAAAGTTAACTGAGAACAATGCTCAAGTCTTCCACTGATTGCTCCCAAATTCCTAATCTGTATTGCTTGTGTTGGAAGAAACTAATGACAGGAACTGACAGCTTCAGTGATGGCCGGTCGTCCCGTACCTGCATTATTTTATGGTTAACTTACTCATCTGGTTGTCTGCACTTCGATGAGCAGTGTGTGCAACCCCGATAGATTCTTGGCTTGGGAAAGGCTTGAACTCTTCGTCTCATCTTTTGACTAATTCAAGTTTTATGTGTATTTTAACGCACTTAACATGTCATAAATATTCTACATTGCTGCAAGTCAACAGGGTGACTTGTAAAGCTAGACTAGATAAATCTACTTATGTTTCGGTAGAATTATTTTCCTTCTGATTTATAGGAAATCTTGCATGCAGACCTCTCCAAGTCTTTTTTAGGATATCAATTTTTTGTTTCAAAAAAAAAAAAAAAAAGAAACATGCCATGGGTAGTCTTCTACAGTTGCAAATGTCACTAATTGTTCTCTTACAATTAATGAACCTTCATAAACCACCTCGGAAGCATCACAATTTTGGACTATCTCTGTTTTCTGTTTGGACTAAATCTCTCACAATTTTGCTCGTGCAGATGGCGGCCATTTCCCAATCGAAAAAGAACCGAGTGTGCAAATGCAGTGAGAGGAAGAATGTGTTAAGCCTTCTGATGAATGACAAAGATGTTTCTTTCATGCACTTAAAACTGTCCATAACCTACTTACAAAACCAGAAGGTTATGTGGTATTCAGAGCTTAGCATATGAAAGTTGCAGAAAGAGTGGGTAGGAAGGTTTTATGCATACATTTTCCTCGTGTTTCCAAAAAAAAAAAGGAAGTGGTGGGAGGGCTGAAATGAGGAGGAAGACTGTGTGAAGTCGGCTAATGAGAAGGATGCTTCCTTCAAGCTCTTGGCCTTTGAATTAGAATAAAGGGACGAGAGTTGTGAAAGCATCAAATGGAATAGCAAGTCAATATACGTCAGCAATCATAATAGATGTGCTGTGCTGTCACACTTTAACAAAAGTCCAATGGTACGATGTACTATGTGATAGTGACACTCGTTTCCTGCACATTTTAATTGATTCTTTTTCTCATCAATGCCTCTTTTTGATTCATATTAGTACCCATATGTCTGAGTTATGATCCTAGATGTTGTTTTCTCTTTCTTTTTGTTTTGACACAAGTGAAAAAAAAGGGAAACATGTTGCATTTGACTTCCTCACGGAGGAAGTTGATGAAAATTGTTCCAAATGTAGAAAGAGGAAATGAACAATCCTTTTCCTTGGGAGTGTAGGAAATAGCATAGCTGAGAATTTACAGGATTTTTATCCATGATTTAGGCTTCGTGATCAAAATCTTCTCAGCAATCCACCTCAGGCTGTCTCGGTCACCACATCCTTGTCTAGCTCATCACTGTTTGCATCCTCATCCTTTTCAGCTTCTCCATCAAATGTCTTGGCTCTTTTTCCTCTCTCCTGTAAATCCCCCTCTCAGACTAGGCCAAGTTGAGATGAAAATTCGAGACAAATATTACTGGAGACTCGAGTCATTTTTCATTCCACATCCTTGCAATTTTCTTAAATTTCCTTTTATTGAGATATTTTTGTTCAATTTTTGAATATTTTATGCCGAGCAATAGAATTTTATGGTCGTCATAATTCTTGTCATATTATTTTTTGAAACAGAGAAGTATAACCTTTGAAGAGGGTGTCACACTCAGCTTCATTATCAAGGAGTAGGCTTATTAATGTTTACAGTCAGTCACCTGTGACGATAGATGCTAAGCATCAAGATTAAGGATCCAAAGGATCCTCGAGATAAACATAATTCAACTTAGATGATCAACCTGTTTTCTTATTTCCTTCTTTATCTCAATTTAGGTTCTTTTTTTTTAATTCTAGTAAATTGGATTTTAGCTCATTTGTTGCTAAGCTCAAAAAATAGTTTTCTTGTCAAATAATCTCCCCCTCTTCAATTCTTAAGATCCAAGATAGTGGAGGGATGGCAAATCCTTATTTTGATAATTGCAGTTGATCACCAAGCTGTGAACCCTCCACCATTGAATATTGAGCTGAAGCATTGCCCACAAAGTAGAGAAAACTTGGTTTGTTTGGGGGTTGATGATCCGTGGTCTAAATCCATTAATTTGTATGAAATATATGGAATATGAGAGGTCAACCAAGCAACAGTGAGTGCGGTGGCCAATGGCCCTCATCAGCACATCAGGTGTGACATTTGTCAGACCTTAGTTTGGCATGGATTTGATGTCAGATTGTCCCAGCAATGTTTGAATATTACAAATGACTAATGAGTGGTTTCAAGTGGATTGTGTTTCTAGGAAGGCTAGAATGGCATGGACCCCTTGGATTTTGATTGAGGGTTTCATGCTCCACCTTCCTTTTCCTTTGGTAGGTGACATGAATTGTTGGTCATGCTTCAGCCACCAAGGACAAGAGCAACAAGAAATGACTGCACCTAATAGCCTAGAAATCAGATGAAGAAGATGACATCTGCTGGTTTCAAGCAATGATACTGTCAACAGGATAGAAATTGCCTATGAAACTGAAACCTTCATTCGAATCAAATATATGCACTTCCTCAGTGCAAGAAACAGATTAACTGACCTCAGATTTACATCTTCTCATATTTTTTGTGTCATGCATCTGCTGCTGGAAAGTCCCTTTGCCAGACTTGTATGCATATGAAATGGGAAATTATATCAAGAGTAGTCTTCGTTTTGTTCTAGCTGCATGTTTGTCCAACTAGATCGAGTGAAGAAGCTCAAATTGTTCACTCTAAAGAGTTTCCTAGTTCAACGGTAATGTGAATCAAAGAAACCAAAGGACAATGGTTATGTGAATCTTTTCCAATAACTGAGCTCTGCACTCAAATCTCTTTTTTGATTGTTTTCTCGCAGAATCTCAACATGAGGGTTGATGGAGAAAGAAAATTGCTATATTATGAATTGTCATGGTTTGAAGTATATGCTTTGTCATGGTTCGGTAAGTCCCATTCACCTTGATATCCAATTTTGGTATGCTTCATCATGCTTAATTATGAAAATTATGAGCTTCTCGAGCATACTAACCATTCATGGATTCAAGAATTCCTTAGAAAAAGAACTGAGATGCCATCTGGCTCATCTTCTTCTAGTTTAGACTCAGTGAACGAGTGACTAATCCCATCACCTCCTTCGAAGGGGTCGAAGTTGCAAGGTCCGACTCGTGCATCTGTGTCATGACATATTTTATATTCCCATCAAGTTTCCCAAATACTTGTCTTGGGCTACTTGGAAGTTTACTTATGCACCTCCGACAAGGATCAATTCTTTCGGGTTGCTTGCGGTCATGTTCAAATCCATCACCATCCTATAGATAAGTGAGCAATGGATCGTTGAACCGGGGCATACTCCCGTGCTTAAGGGTCGGTTTTTGCGACCATCCCTTCTGTACTATTGAGTTTTTGGGTCCAAACGCTCTTCCGTATGTCGTGGACATGAACATGCTTTAAGACCGCTTCCAAGACAAGTGGGTTGTGCACCAACGAAGACAAAGAGAGAGAATCGGACCCCCTTTTGCAAATTAGGGCTTCGTAAGACCTAAAGAGGAGCAATGGGCCTTGGCACAGAATCCAAGACGCAAGACCTACCATCGACTCCGGAGGACCAAGGAAGCATCATCATCAGGACACAAGGCCCCGCTCCGTCGTCGTCGCAAGGGAAGAGTCTTTCAAGGGTCGCTGAGTTCCCTCTCGTTCAAAGGGGGACTTCGACGATCAGAGGTTGCAACAACAACCGAGGCCAGCCATTGCTAGAAGATTCTTCCAAAGGCCACCTCGCGAAACCAAGTTGTAATGTGCCAGAGGTTGGATAAGGGCCGGTGGGCGAAGAAGTCCAACGAGTCCTTCGTGTTCACGGGTTTGTTTTCACATGCAATAATAATTTTTGGTATACACCCTAATCATCCATGCAACAACTTCGCAACACGTACAATATGCTAAATAACGGAGTCCCAAAATCATAAAGTTGGGTAACAATTCCCACAGCACACGTGCAATGGCTGCGATGAATCCTGTTATCACTATTTATCTTGAACAAAATAAAATAAAATAAAAATTATAAAGAGAGAGAGAGAGAGAGAGAGAGAGAGAGAGAGATCATTTGCAGAATCAAAACATTCGGTATAAGAAGGAAAAAGCGTGGACAAGTTTTCTGAAACAATTTCAATTTGCCACAAGGTATTCTTCACAGGATCATACCGTGTCCTCCATGTATTCCCAACAAAATCAGATTGCCGGTTGACTTCCAGGTGCACAAACTAATCAGTTTACTGGAACTGAAATAAAATAATATGACAAAAAATAGTACTGTGCTGACAGAAACATCACGGCATCCGAATAAATCTAGACCAAGTTCAACCTTGCACAGTATCCAATTGAACGTCCAAAACATCAGATCATCTTCTCAACTTCTACCTTTCCGCGACCGCAGCATAGTTTGATATCATATTGACATAACAGATCCGACTGAGTACAATCATAATTTGTTTAACGTCTATTTCACATAACAGATCATACTGAGCGCAATTATACCGACTGATGTGTAGAAATGAAACAACATATGCTACCACAATAGGCTAAATGGGAGGCAATCGCAGGACACGAGAAGCATATAAAAGTGGGACACAAATGAAACACCACGAAGCAGCACAGGTGGCAAGGGTGCCAGATTTTGCTGCCCAAAGCTAGGAAAAAAATGAACAAATCACAAATAGTACTTGCAAATGAATGATATTTACTTGGCACGATGAAGGGCAATAGATCTCTTTCTTTTACATCCCCAGGAGGATGGCATCTGGTTTAACTTTCTCTTGCTACCCAGATATCCTTGGCAATTGGAAGCTCCACAGTGGCATTTAACCATTGGTCCAAAGTGCACAAATCTACATAAACAATCACAAAACACCTATTTCAGAATTACTATTCTGCATACTCCATGAAAAAAAAGCTAACAAACAACACTTATAATACGTGCTGATAACCACTCAGAAACATTTGCCAATTCACTTTTTAAAACTGAAGGGACACTAGGAATGGAACTTGACAAAGAGGTTATTGGTGGAAATATGTAATTACACAAACAAGCAAAATACAGCTAGGGAACTGAAAAACAATGGCCTGAAATAGAAGAAACTAATTGACAATATCATACAGCATAACAGAGGGTGAACTGAGTGAATGAGACTCACTAATGCAATATCTGAGGAGGGTCAATGTATTTAGCCATACCCTATCAATATAGAGAATGTTTCCATCGTGACTCCCTGAACACCCAGGTTACAAAAAAGAAACTTTATCATTATCCCAAGGCTTGGCCTCTATATTGTACAATACTACAATATAATATAAAAGGGAAAAGAAAAGTCAAGTTAGCATAGCAATTACCTTGCAATAGTAATTTAGGTGGGCCAACATGCCTAAGCTTTATGGTGAGGACAGGTGAGTCATTAAAGTGGCCAGGTTAGACGATTGATTCATGAAGGCAGGACAGGTCTGTATCTATTCAACCAGTGCTCCCAGGAGCCCGACAGAAAACCTCCAATGCTCAAATTTTCCTACTTTGTCCACTCACACCTGTGAATTGATTGCAATGGGGCAGCAAAAGTAACCTGACTAGTGAGCAGCAGAGTTACAGTTACTTTCACTTCACAAACATGTATAGCCTTATATTTATTACTTTATACATTATTGTCATTATCATTATCACCTTCATTGTTTGCTGGATCTGCAGGTGGCAACCCAAAGCTTACAACTAGGCAGCCACTCAGCTGCCTAAAGACTGCCTCATATCATTTAAAGACTCTGGCTTTGTCCAAGAAACGTATCAATATACATCAATACCAGAGGAAAACTGATGACTGAAATTAATAAGTTAATATTGGATAAGTTGCAAAAGAAGATAACTCGTCAACAATCGGAAAAAGCTCACATAACCAAATATGCTACGATATTGCTTCATCTGATACTTCAAGGCATTCATAGAAGTGTAAACTTCAATACAAGGACAAATTCAAGTTGGTCAAGAACCAAAAGTGTGCATCTAGTTCAGACCAAAAGGTCTACTGAGAATACCAGTTCTTTAAATTGTAAGCCTACTGATCACCAATAAACAAGTAGCATCACAAATTTTTTGCTATATCATAAACGTGTGGATGTGTGCACGTGTATCACAAAATTGGACAATGACCTAAGATTGCCAGATCTGAATATTAGTTGTGGTCTCTGTCAGACTGATTGAAGGCAAGGTTAACATCTGGAGAAGAAACGGGGGCTTAGGTATGGAAATTCAGTGGCACTGCTAAGCTATGGCAGTAAGTTGGTGATTGTGACTTGAAAAACAAAATCTTACTAAATACATAATCATCAATACACACCATTTTAGACAAAATTGATCTCCACTGTCATGTAACATGAATAAAAGCAAAGATTTCTTCCCTAACTAAGATTCTTGGTTACTCAGCTTCTCTGCACCTTCATCTTTTCTCCCTTATCCCTGAACTATATTTTCTTTCTCTACTATTGCTTTATGTTCTCTCTACACTATAACTGTACCTTGAATTTACTTCATAAAATGTTTGGTGGTTCTTTTATAACAAAACAACATTTATCACATACCTGTAATCATATGTTAAAGGCTCCCCAATGTCTATTGAACGTAAAGCAAAAACACCAACACGTGTCTCCCCATCGACTTGCCTGTACCAAAACATAAGTAACATGCTTCATGATAAATGTCATTTTACACAAGTAAAACTCTGGATAGAGGGCAGTTAGTAGTGATTGGTAAGGCGAAAGAAGTGGTTGATGAGGAGAAATTCAGGAGATCTACCACTTCTCTAGTTTACAGTTTGGATCACAATTGTGGTTTAGAAATCGAGAAGCATTCCCTTTGAAAGTTGCATCAATTGTGAAGTCTTTATGTATTTCACACATGTAGAAGTTCTGATCGCCTCGATGTTTCATATCCCACAGCCTTTGTTCGCACAAAGCATCATCAATAACTGAATCAAGATACAACAGGAAAAGTACCATAACTTTATGAAGCAATGAGACATTGATGCAAGCCATAAGTATCAGAAGCAAACAATATATCAAGTGCATTGCAGATCACTCTTAGTAAAATAAACTAATAGGCCACATATGATAATGCACATATCATCTTGATAGTGTTTTTGTAGCATGCATGGAAACAAATTAATAGAAATGACGAACAGAAGCATAATGTATTATTTATCAAAACCACGACTACCAAAGCTTAGTTAAGCTACTTATATGCATGTCCTAATATCAATTTTATGGAACAGCTGGATCAATTATCATTATCTTATGAGTCACCCTTCCTTGATTTATCGAACAGCTAAATAAGCATCTTCTTGCTAGTGCCTTTCCCAGCGTTACAGAAGGCATTTTGGCACTCCCCTAGGTTCTTTGGTGAAGGCAAGTGCCAAGCACCTCCAAATGAGCCTAGATGGGGTGACTGGGTCAGATAATGCTTAGGTAGACACCTGAGGCCAAGCAGCCCAAGAACTAGCTGGGTCCAGACTGCTCAGATTGAGCCCAAATCAAGAGAATTGGTTCGGTTGAGCCTGATCAGAGTTAATCAATCTGGCCTCCTCTCTGTCTTTTATTCCCCTTTTTTTCCTTCTGTCAATTGGAAAGAGTCCGAACCAAAATAGATGGAAATCAGTGGAAATCAACCAGGATCAATCAAGATCAATCAAGATCACTTGATTTTTTGTTTTTGTTTTTGAAAATCAGCTGATTGAAAAGGTTTCTGACAGCTCTCTCTAGACACAGTAACATACATTCTAGTTGCACTTTGTACCTGTCTTGATGCTAGCATTTATGAGTAAGTCATACAAAACTAAATTAGCACTTGATCAGAGTGTACACAAAAAGTGTCCAATAATACCAACCTGACAACATGTAATTTTAGAAAAGGTCTATATGTAAATAGTATGGGGAAAAGAAGCATCCACCAATCCTATTGCAATCTGGTTGGTTGATGAATTTAGTCCATCAGATTCAGACTAAGTGAGACTATGAAAGTCATATAACACAAAAATACATGTTGAAAAGTGTAAGCCAGATTTTTTATGTGTTCCTCAGACGAAACTTACAATTTGTGCACATGTTTTATACCGATGAAGATATCTTCCATATATAATATTGCAATAAAGTTGACAAATAGATACCCATTTGTGCATTAAAAATTAAAAGCAAGAGAAGAAAATGCTATGTACCTTCTCCAATATATTCTATCACAAAGTCTCCCTTTTCCATAACTTCTAAGGCTACAACTCCCCATCCACAATATTCAGTCTGAAAATATCACACAATTAATTACACAAAGTAAATCAAATAGAATTAAATGACATGCAATTACATGCGGTAGATCCCCTGCATGATACTCTGTTTCAATAAGTACAAACTATGAAAGCTCCTTCTAGAGTTATATCCTAAAATTGATCTGCAGGCAAGTTCTTTGGGAATCATAAGCATGATGGTTTAATGTGCAATGCATGTGAGTCTCTGTACAAAGTAGTGTTTGATTGCAAACCCAATCTGCTCAACAGACTATAGCTCTAATGAACCATCTCATTTGCTGGTCCAGTGTAGCCGGTCATGAGAGCAACATCAAACAGACCTCTTTCCAATTCTACACATTAGGGAGCAGCTTGGTGAATTCAGAAAGACTTAGGAGTCAATCAAGAGGCTATGGACCAAAGTTTAAACAAGAAAGAGCCATCAGCCTAAGTACTGTTGGCATCCAACCGCATTCATACAGATGAATGATATGGACAACATACATCAGACAATTCAGTCTTCTTCTAAAAGAATCTTTGCTAATTTAAAGCATTTTTTTCTGAATAACAAATAGAGATTTCCATACTAGATCAAAATGCAAATTAAATTAGAAGATTTCAGACATTGATAACCCTATAAACAGACATTCTTCTAAAAGTACTAATTTAAAGCAATTTTTCTGAATAATAAATAGATATTTCTATGCCAGATCAAAATCTGAATCAAATTAGGAGATTTACGACACTGACAACCTTATAAATGGACATTCTTCTGAGCCTTTAAGGTTCATGATTGGTTTGCTATCAATCTTTCATTCAATAAGATTATTTAGTTCTTCTACTTAATAGCTATTGGGAGGTTTTATCTTGAATTTAAAAAGAGAATATTAGAGGTGACACAAAGATCATTTACATGGTTGAAACCTTGAGAAGCACATAAGTATAGAACTTAACTGCCTGATTAAGAACCTTAGAAATGAGTGCAGAAAACCAGATCAAAAAGATACTATGGTTACTAAATGACATTGGATACTAACAAGACAACACCCAAGCTTCACAGAAGTTAGCACATATTGTGCAAAGATTTACCTTAACAACTTTAATCTTTTTCTCTTTGCGGAAGGGTCTGTTTCTGCACATATCAGAACAACGACAGGCCTTGGAACAGCTCACTGAAAGACCCCTGTTGTTTACAGCATTCACATGGATTATTGTATGAGGCTTTTAAAAATCTAAAATGCAATTGCAATCATAAACATAAAAGAACCATATAGGAAAAACTTTACTTCATTTTGCCATAACATCCAAGACAAAATAATAATGAACATATTGTGTATCTTGTAACATAATGTTGAACAATAGAACTTGTTGGACCCCCACATTTGAAGAAAACCACCAAATGTTATTGTCAAGTATTTAACTACTGATAACAAAAACATTTACAATCTTTCATAGATGATGCATTTATGCATAAAAAACAGGACACTTTATGAAAATGTTTGCAAATATAGTGATGATAAA
The DNA here is from genome assembly GCA_024322285.1 of Musa beccarii. Classification (NCBI taxonomy): domain Eukaryota; kingdom Viridiplantae; phylum Streptophyta; class Magnoliopsida; order Zingiberales; family Musaceae; genus Musa; species Musa beccarii. The sequence goes on along the minus strand of CM044398.1, from coordinate 14,236,352 downwards.
AGCACCCTAGATAAAAGTAATTTCTTTAACTAAATTAGCAATATGTAAGATTCCTGTGCATGGCCATACTGGCACAAGCAAATGTCCATTACACAAATAATTATCATAGACTGATACATTTAAAATCATATTGATTGGATACAAATTATTTCAGTAAGACCCTTTTAGGGTTCTTATATAATCAAAATGTTACAGTGGTACACTCAGATGATGCTGAACTAAGTTCCACTCTAGCCCTATTGCTCACACACCCACATCTCTAGAAATCGGGATAATTTCCTTCGAACTGAGATTGGCAAGAGCCACTCTCATAGGTATAAACACTACTGACCACCTACATCTTTACGGCACTCTCCATCATCACTAGTCTCCCTTTTTCTTATCACAATAACTCTGATCATCATCAGTCTCAGAAGGTATAAACATCTCTCTACATCATGATTTCTCTTGGAAAGTTCAATACATATGATGACCCATCATACCTTAATCAGGTTCTCATGGTGAATGACCTTGCCTAACACACACAGCAGCATACCGTGTCACTTATTTCATCACTTGTATTTCCTCTATTAGAACCTTCACCACCCAAGAACCCTCTCATCCTAGTAGTATTTATAATACACTAATTTTAATTAGGGATAGTTTTATAATTTAACAGCGTAAGTGGAACCTAGAGTTAGGGTTAACCCTCCCCCTTCATTTATAGCCATCATCCCCTCCTTAATCGTGGTAGAGAGCATGGCTATCAAGGAATAGAGAATGATGCTAGGACATCATCTACAAAAGACAAAGGTAAGGATCCGAATCCTTAGATTTCCATATGTTCTGTAGATGTTTTGATATTGGTACCTCTCTTTCTCTCCTTGCTATCTTTTGATATTTATCTTCTAACATTTTTTCTTCAATTTATGGATGCTTATGTTGCTTTGATCCATGTGAATATCTTCCATGAGTCAATATTATTATTTAGTGTCATAGCCAATATGTAGGTCATAGGTATTGGTGTAAAACTAAGATTGATGCATGAACCTATCTAATGTTTGAAGGGTTCCTAGAACACAAGATACTTGCTTTAATTTTGATTGCTAGTTTGAGTATTTCTATCGTATTTAGTCATGTGTAACTCATATTGCACCTAATTTCCATTGTATTGTTGGTGAGGTAACTCTTATTTGATCCTACTTTCTATTGCACTTACTCATGTAGAAGTAAGCATAGTCCTTACAAGTTGTCATCACAATCTGATTTGCTGAACTGAAAATGATTTATATTATCATAATAACTAATTTATAATATTCGAGGATTGATTCATAAAGACTAGGGATCTGATTGTAAAATTCAGGAACTGACCAGTAAGGTTCTAAGATCTGTGTGAAATTTCCAGGACTGATTAGTAAATCAATTATATCTTTTCCATTTTCCAGTCCAAATTTAATTATTTAGATACTAGATATTTTTCGATTCCTTGTTTACAGTTGTCGATTTTAAGAATTCAACATGTAATAAAGCTTCCCATCCTTCTTTTAAATGATTCCAACAGTACAAATTAGTTTCAATGAAGGATATAGAACTTACCTTCGGAAAGGATCAAGACTTGGACATTGTATCACACTCTTTTTTTAATGATTATGATGTTAAATAAAATTGAACATGTGTTAAGTTTGATATAATGGTTCTTTTAGGGTAATAAAATCATGATGGATGGAATTATTTGGTAGAAAAGGTATTAGGGTTTTATATTTAATATTTTTCATGCATTTATTGTTCCAAAAGAAGAGAAAGAAAAAAAAGAACAAAAACAAAGTCTATGACACAAAATTATAATTAATAATAAATAAAGTGAAAAAAATAAAAAATAAATAAAAAGAAGAACGTTAAAGAAAAAAGAAAGAAAAGAAAACACAAAAAATAAGTAATAACTAAACATAAGAAAATGAAAAAGAGATAAAGGAAAAGAAAAAAGAAAGCAGAAGTAAAAGAGAAAAAATAAAGATTTTATGAGAGCAATATATAATAAAAATAAAAAAAAGAAAACGAAGACCTACATACAAGAAGAAAATTGTAATAATAATAAGGGATATGTAAAATATAAGTATAACAATAAATAGCAAATAATAAATAATGACGAACAAAAAAGAGGAATAACATGATACTTACTTCCTTGGAATTAATCATTGTAATGACTAAGGTATAAAAGTTCGCTTGGAGTCAACTAAATGTTAACAACATAAATTTATATGTTTGATCCTTGTAATCCACCTCATCCCCTCATCTTTCCCAACCTGGTACTAAATTTATACCCCGATGCATTTTAATTAATTTATGACATGAACAATTTATGAAAATAAAGAACATGACTAAGAAAATGCACCAAAAATAATGAAAAAAAGGATTGTAAGCTTAAATCTGGTACATTAGGATGGTTAATAATAATGTTGGTAATATAATAAATAATTATTGAGGAATATTAAATGTTGGTTAAGTAAATCTAATTTAGTAAATCTTCCTAATATACAATATTAATAAATATCATGCTATTGCGATCTTACATTTATTGAAGTCAAACATCAAGAGCTTGTTTACCTAGGTAATTTGCTAAATTAAACCAAGAGCTTGTTTAACTAGGTGATTTGCTAAATTAAACCAAGCACTTGATTATGACTAATAGCAATATTTAATTTATTTTCAAGAGTGTTTATAGTGTATATAAATGTATGAAATAAAAAATAGAGGACTAAGTTAAAGTGAGTTTAGACTAATTTTCAATTAATGATTAACTTGACTAATTGAAATGGAAACATAGATTTCAATGACATTTAATACTTTAATCATTTTAGGCACAAGGTTTAAACATATATTTGTGACATGAAGAATTGTTATGCTTGAAATATTAATTTTATTTTATAAAATAATAAATATTAATATTTTGTGTGTTACAAAATCCAAAGTAATTAATTATTAATTTCAAATCATGTATAAATAATCTAAGTTATATTTTAATGTTTGAAGGCTTAATATTGTCATGCTATTGAATTTTTACAAAGCACACATTAAATAATTTATCTGAATATGATGAGTCTTATGCTAAAGTATTAATTTTATTATACTCGACATGCAATATGATGAATGTTTATATTACTTGTGTTATGAGATACTTAAATGATTAATTATTTAGTTTACTATCAATATTAAAAATCATGAATCATAATTTGATGTGTAGTTTTGACTTGAGGTTGAAGTTAGGTTCCATTAAAAACATAATTATATTTATTATATATAATTTTAATTTCAAGTTAGAGTCTCAATAATTCTTTTATCAGATGCTTATATACCATTGTGAATTTCAAGGGTGGTAAACCTTTGAATCGATGAAGGGTTAGCATTTAAATCTACATCAATGAAGGCAATGAGACAGTATAAGTTATATCCGATAATAGATTTATTAGCAGAATTTAAAAGAATATTTTTTTTACTAAAATGGATTAATTTTCATGAATATTATATGAACAAAGGTAACTAAGTATCATCCTATGAGAAATATACCGTGGTAGCAAACCCATGACTAAACATGTGAGATATGTGAGGTATACTACATTATTTTAGGCCAACGTGGACTCTCAATTTACAAGTATACATTCTAATTTTACAATTGACAATAAATAAATCAGACATCAACTTAGTTATCATTTGCAAACTTTGAATGATGAACAATTAGAAGTTTCAATAGAAAATGAGAAAATGCTAACTAAAGAGGGAAAACAACATGCTAACTGAAGAGGGAAAACAACATGCTAACTGAAAAGGGAAAACAACGGCATCCTGAACAACATCATGCACATAGACAACAAATGATGATGGAAAAACAGAAATTTAATTCAGAAAAAAAAGCTTATTCAACAATTATCAACAGTTATTTCAGAACAATCAAATGAATATGGGCATAGATGAGTGAATCATAGAGAAATCAATACCTGCATTCACAATTCTCCTTGCATGTGGAATTACTGTCGCAGTTACTGCATCCAATACCAGCCTCAGCACCATCACGCTTCTTCTTAATTAAGTAAACATCTATTCTTGTTAAGGGTACACAGCAGAAATAATTAAAAAGTTCCATGCTTAGTGGCATACTATGTAACCAACAGAAAAGTTCAGAAAATTCCTGGTACAAAATATGTTACATTCAGCATGACTATGAATTCCCAAGTAATATTCAGAATTTTGGAAAGGATACTACGTCGGATATGTACATATGGAGCTGGCTCAGTCTTGTTCTCCACAACATCTTTCAAGATGTTTCCCATCTTAAACTCTTCATCAACATACGGAAGAGGCAAGCGGACAAATGCTTCCTGTAAATTAGCAGTTGTACAAATTATTGGCAAAATAACATTTCTAAATAACAAAAAATTCCTCCTTGTAATCCAAAAAATGGAGGATATGTTCAGAGACCTTTGTTTAGCAATTTCCCCTTTTTTATGAAAATTCTAAATTGTAGGTAATAGATATTTTTTAAGATTTTGATTGTCTACAAAATTATGAGAAAATTATTAGGGGCTGATGAAAAAACTCGAGTTGGAGAAATATGCTTATGGTAACTCAACTTCCCTATTGAAGATCATAAAAAATGGGGGAAAAAAATCACTAAATGTACAAACCAATTTCTTGTACTTAAGAATAAATTCAAACTTACAAATATCATGATTTTATTTAATGTAATGGATACAACATAAAGACCCCACTTGACTGTCTATTAAGTTTAACATGACCAATAACATGGAAGAAGAAGAGTAAGAGTACAAGGAATCCAGTATGGTAATTAATTACCTCAACATCACTTGTAAGATCTGCATGCTGTTATCCACTCAGAAGAATCAGTCCTGTCAGCCAACCTGATCAATATATATTAAGAATAAAGAAACACTATCCTAAACCAAGAGAAGAAAGAGAACAAGAAGATGAGTCACATGGAAGCAACTACATGTTTGTAAAATTTGGTTAATCATTATCATGAAAAATCAGTCAGATATGCTCACAGTGAGAATATAGTAGTAATTCAGTCTCAAATCAAGCAAAAAAGAAAGCCATTGTAAGGCCATCATCTGCCATATAACAGAGAGTACTGGACTATATAATAAACCTATGAATTCCTTTTAGAAGGCACAAGATGTAAGAAGTAATCAACATAGACAAATCAACATGCAAAATAAATCATCCTGAAAATAAACCTTGAAAATCAATTGACTAAGAGGCTTCTCTTTTGAGCACAAGTAGCAACTTTCCATTGTTTAAACCAAGGATTAGAAAACCAGGCATACCAATCAACAAGGGCCAGAATTAATCAGTTGGATCATGAAATGGTATGCAAACCATGGTTCTATATTTCATTCAGATCAATGCATACCATGCAGTACGCATCAGTCTAATAGCCTATCAGCTTACTATCCAACATAATTATCTTACTGAGAATACCATCTGATTTTAATTGATAAAACCAAGCAATAAGCCTATTGAAGAACTGACAATTATAATAGCCACTTTTTTCATTTTACTTCTTTCTCTCCTCTTGCACACTATTTTTCTCTCAAGCGCTCTCCTCTCCCCTCTTCTTCCTCCTAGCCACATCACTAATGACTCCAACCTCATTGTCATCTCCTCTTGCTAGTGTGGGACTCAATGTTTTTAAAAATGCTAGGCGCCAAGGTCCCAATATGCCCAAAGTTACTAGCCCGCCCACCCAAGTGAAGCAAGAAGCTCCCAAATATTAAATTTTAAAAAACATTTGTATTGTTATGTTCCAAGCAGTGTTGTTTCAGTTGTTACGTTCTAAGCAGTGTTTTCATATCAATTGATGTTCCCACCTACGTAAACTTAATATGTCTAAGCTCTAAGTCCGAACAGTGCACCACCTCAAGCTGGTGCAACACATTAATCGATGAAAGATTATTACTTACAAAATGAGAAACAGCAGACTCAAGAGATAGAGAAGTAACCGATGAAAAGGCTGTGGAGAAAGGTGGAAACCATCGACAACAAACGAAGTTGCAAACGACAACGGATGAAGCAAACCAAGATACAACGGAGAACAAGCAATAGGGTTTCGCTTCGCTGATGACGGATGAAGTCCACCCAATTTGGCTTGAGCGCACGCCCGAGGTGCCCAATACCTAGGTTCAGGCATGCGCACGAGCGGTACTTCATTGAAACACCTTGCTCGAGCGCCTTTTGAAAACAATAGCACAACCTAATCATTTTTTGGTAATTCCACATCCTCTTGCCCTCTTTCTTTCGTCCAAGAGATGTCAACCTATACCAAGTATCAATACATTGAATTATCTTAATACCATAATGATCCAAGATTTTAAGCCTTGGTCTAAACCAAAGTTCATAATTTCATACCATACCGACGTTTTGAGCTTTGCTCGATACAATATGGTACAAGCTTACTGAGCAATACACCACTCGGTACGTATATATAAAAAATATAAGAAATTAATATATAAAAATATAAAAATAATATTAAAAATTTTAAAAAGGAGACGTACGCTGCCTCAGTGACATCGCCTCCTTTTCTTCTCCTCGTCACATCAGACGAGAAGAAGAACACGGTCTTCTCCTCATCTACGACGTTCGACGAAGATGTCGAAGGCCGTAGACGTCTCAGGCCTTTAGCAAAGAATGCGGCGAAGAAGAAACCGAGTTGTTGCCTCTTCGTTACCTCCTGGATTGAGATCGTCAAGGGAGGGCGACGTCGAATCGAGAAGCGTTGAGGTTTTCTCGATTCTCCCTCTTCTTCGAGTGCCTTCTCCCTCGACGCTTCTTCTTCCCTCGCCACACCCAGGCTGCAGCCAGGCTAATACCACCCAGTAGCAAGCGACGACAATCGAAATCGATCGTTACCGACCTGTTTCAAGTGGTAACAATCGAAATATCGATCGTTACAACCTCATATCATCCGATACAGGACTAGATCAACAATACCGCCGATACAGGCGTTATCATTCGAAATTAAAATCCTTGGTCTAAACTACCAAGAAATAAATGCGTTGTCCAAACAACTAAAATAATCATTTTTCCTAAAAGATGGTAGCCATCATTTATTTGAAGACTAATATAATACAAGTATAGATTAGTCAAACTCAAGAATCAAGGAAATCAAAGAACATAAGTGAATGGATTTTCTATAATAAGATTATAAAAGATATATGAAATATATTAAATAAGAATAATGGATTGAATAATCTTTATATCTTTTAAGATCAAGGTTGATTCACCAAGATTCAGTGTGCAATCACTATGTTAGTCATAGCTTGCATCCCATATTATCAACTTACACATAGTCCAAGATATTAAAGCATGAGAACATCCTCTAATTAAGAGGCTCATTTGCTTGAGTTTCTTCCCACATTCTCTTTTTTGCCCGTAAGACCCCTCTCACTCTTCAAGAATAATCAAAACCTGACATTACAATCCATGCTTCCTAACTACATCAAAATGAACTATTATACAAAAATATGCTAATCCAATATCAGCCTTCCCAACATAATTATGTAACAACATCATGACCAACTGTAAACCTCAATCTTCAGAAAAAGCCAAATTTCCCAACAAAGGCTTCCTTCCACTAAACTGATAACTGAAAATAGTTTGCATATACAATCACGGATAAAAGCTCCCCACTCAGCAAATTCATGACAAGACAACAAATTTAAAGCACCAGATAAAACATTTTGCAAGCATGTGATATGCCACCTCCCATTATATGCAACCTAACTCCTTGTGTCACTAGATATTAAAATTTTAAAATAAATAACAAGTTGAGATCTTTCTTTGTGGTGAAAGTGGCCTAGTAATAAAAAGTGTAAAATATAGAAAGGAAATAACAATGCACAGAGTTAAACTTGAATAAATCCAAATTGGAAAGAAGATAAACTAAGGATTGATGCTGTGAGAAGAGGTAGAGGAAGACCAATGAAAAATTAATAAAATAATAATTAAAGGAGATATTGTAGCTCTTATTTTTATCAATGATGTTGCCCTCAACAAAGAATGGCAAAAAAACTCCATGTCATTGACCACATAGAATTGGAGCCTAAAGCCTTTATGAATCACCAAAAACGGATTTAATTTTCCATCTATAATTAACAAAAGTTTCACTTTGCCAACCATCCAATTGGACTCAAAAGAAATCCAACAAAAAATGGCTAAAATGTCTTAAATTTCAAATTTAATAAATATTTCAAAAGGGATATTTTTCTGATTAAATACATGATAAAAAATACTGAACTTACTTGTGTGAAAGAAAATTCTACAACAGAATAAATTTGCATGTAATGTTAACCATTCACTATGTTTTTCTATAACAAAGCATTACTTCAAAGGTATGAAATTCAGAAGAAAAAAAAAAAAAAAACAATTGCATTTGGACATCCAATAACTAATGAAACAAAAGAAAGGTGAAATTAAAAATAATTAGAACTATTGAGATAATTGCATCTGTTCTGGTGAGAAAAGAAGAGATTGACCTTCTTTTCAAGATGCCAATCACAAGAATGTCTCCAGCAAATGGCTCTCCCTGGTCGATTTTTGAAGCAAATGACATTTGCTGGCCATGGTGCACACTTGGTATGTGCTGTCATTGTGCATCTTACACAACGCCAATATGCTTTCTGCTTGCAAACAAAACAGCTCTGCGTGGAAAGGAGAAGATGAATCTAGTACTTAAATCTAGCTCCTACTTTTCACACCTTACAGACTTGCTATAAAGATAAGAAAATTATTAAAATATAAACAAAGGGATGATATTAATAAAGTCAAAACCATTGTCTATAACCAATTATTATTTTAAGCATATACTTAAACATAATTGCAACAAGAATAGGTATACGACCCATCAACAGAAGCTATTGTATATTTACTGACAATATGGCAACTATGAGAAACACTACACCCAACTGTAATAGGATTTTCTAAAACTTATGAATGAGTCATTGCAGGTTAACAATTGGTTAGAACTAAAAGCATGGTTTTCAGTGCAAGGAGGGACTTATGCTTAAAGATGCTTCAAGAAAATCATACTTCTGTCTCCACTAAGCAAGCATATATATAAAAACATTAGTTAACAAACAGAGAATTTGTTTTGAAGTAAGAAAACCAGTAATATCCCATTCCACAAGCATCAATGGCAGAAGAAAATTGAGATAAAGCTCAAGATATTTAATTAAATAGGTCAAAAGAATTAAATATCTACAACCTACCACCCATTTTGGTTTTACTGATGATAGACACAAATGATACTTCCACTGTGCAAGATATTTGTTAACAATATTATTACCATTGATGCCTGTTTAATTGGAACTAATTACAAAGTCAAGATGGGACATTGAAAACCAGAAGTTTTCCAACCAAGTCCAAAATGAATAAGAGTGCAACTGCACAAGACAAGAGAAGAAACAAGGGTAAGTAAAAACAGAAGAACAAAAATTTTGAAAAAACAAAGTTTTAGACTAATTGGATGTATTATTTTGTGGGAGGTTAGACTGGAAGAAATATTGTTCATAAGTGGAATAATTGAAGTGAAGAAAAAAGCACTAAGAAAAAAGGTTTAGGACAACTATAAGCTAACCATGCTTGATAGATCAGAAGTCAGAACACAAATTAGTTAGAGAACAACATATACAAGAAGCAATGATTTAAAAAGCACTAGACATCAAAAGACGCCAAGGTCTAAAATCGCCCGAGGCACTAAAATATAAAAATATATAATATAATTAATAAATATAATTATTTAAATAAAAATATACTATTAACAGTATTAAAATAAATAAAAATTAACAGTATTAAAATCAAAATAATATATTATTAATTTAATAAATAAAATATTCTGTTATTAGTATATAATTAGCAGTATACTGTTAACAGTATACTGTCGAAGCTAGGACTGAGAAGAAAACCGAGCCTATTGAAGCAATGGCAGGAGGCGACAGCGGCAATAGGCGACAGCGACAGTTGGAGCGAGAGTGGCGAGCAACAGCAACAGCAGGAGCGGGAGCGATGAGTGACAGCGAGCGCGGGAGCGGCGAGCGATAGCGGGCGCGGGAGCGACGAGCGACCACGGGAGCGGAAGCGACGAGCGACAACGAGAGCAAGAAGCGGGAGCGAGAGCGGGAGCGACGAGCGACAGCGTCAGGTTAGGGTTGGGCAAGTCGGTGAAGTCGTGAGAGAGGCTGATATTGGTGATTTAGTTGGTTCAATCGAACCAGACCTAAAATTCTGGTTCGGTTGCCTGGTTTAACACGGGCACTCGCCCGAAGCGCCCGACGCCTGGGCTCGGACAAGAGCCCAAGCGGTGCCTCTTTGAAGCACGCCGCCTGGAAGTATAGCGAGGCGCTCGGGCCTCGCCTCGCCTCGCCCGAGCACCTAGTCGAGCGCCTTTTTAAATCACTGACAAGAAGCAATATTGCTGATAAGAAAATAATAAGATGCTAGATGGAATTACTAAAAATATAAAATAAGAAACATTTACATATGTAAACAATTAGAAATAGTATTGATTAAAGATAAAATGAGAAAAAGACCTTAAGGTGATATAGATATGTCTAAAGAAGACCTAGAGATATACTATTTAACAAAAAAACATCAATTGGAGTTAATGGTGTGACAAAAAAATAGACAAAGACTTAAGAGTTTAGAAATAATAAAAAGAATTTGAACAATCTTAGATTACGTAGTGATATTTCTCCTTTGCTCTCATCAAAAATCAGTAACCAGAAAAGGAACCATGTTGCTAACCAGATACGGTTTGAACCTTATAGCTTACCGTAGACAAAACATAGCTTGCATCTAATGAGTAGTCAACGGAAGGACACACTACAAAAATATAGGCAAAGACCAAAATACATAATTGTTGAGAAAACTAATTTCTTATAATCAAAGACTAACATCCCATGCATTGTTCGAATATCAAACAGAACATTCACAAGGCACATACTAATGTGCACACCACAAGTCATGACATGCATCCGCTGGCATGAATGAGTGCCATTTTTTTACTTATGCACAGTCCATTTCTTTATTTTGTGTTAAACCCTTTATGACAAAAGATACATGAACTTGTCTTATAGCAGCCTCTTTGGTCCAAGGGATAACAGATGTGAAAGCATACAACTAAGCTGATATCAAAAATCAATAATGAACAGAACAGAAAAGGTTATCTAGCTCTCAAATGATGGAACAATCTGAGGCAGTTAGATGAACAATAAGCTATCAGAGCATGGAAGATCAAGAAAGGATAAGATGAAGTCTACTAACCAAATACAAACCGTGAAACTGCATTTGCATACAAAGCATGCTTAGGCTATCAAATTACACAAGTAAATGAAGAGAATTACATGGTATTATCCTGTCAAATTAAGAAATTTTACATGTTGAGGGCACTTGAAAGGTTTTGAAGTGGAGGGTCCAATCAGCTTCTTGGCACATGTCAAATGGTAAGCTTCTTGACAACCAAGAACTGAGCATCGCAATTCTTCTCCAGGGTAGATACACCTATTGCACATGTGGCAATCAACCTAAAAGGGGTTTCTATGATATAAGAATGTACTTTTATTTTAATCAAGACAGATAATTATTCTCAAAAATCCAAAGCAAGATATATGCAAAAGTATAGTTGCAAAAATGTCATAAAAGCCTTTGTCAGATAAGCTGATGTTGCTTTAGAATTTCGCATGTCATGAATCACATGTGATCAGTAGGAAAAGAAGTAAACTCATCCAGATATTTGACATTTCTATTATTTTACATTTCATCAATGCAATGTCGAGGACATAACTCAGGTGTATTAATTGTTCAAATGCTACGTTGCAGATGGAAGCTGCAATTAACACCTCTCCCCTGATGGAGGTTTCACACATTCAAATATTGTGGATAGCAAAGATGTTCTGCAGCCTAGAGATAAAGGCATAGGCAAGATCGGGCCTCAGTGAAGCACCATTCTCTTCAAAACCATGCATGAAATTAATCTAAAAGATGAACACAAAATCAAGAACATGCATTATTTATTGCATAAAAAGAAGCAGGGACTGGAGCTCCAAACTTCGTAAAAGTGGAACAAATAAACTAGAAAATGTAAGGGGGTGGTCATAAAGCTAAACCTCCATTGAGAAGAAGCCTAAGAATGGTTTCAAGAAGCCAAAGATCACCTCCATTTTATATAACCTTTTCACAAGAAGCCAAAGTATGGTTTCAAGAAGCCAAACAAACCATTTTCTTGAATTTGATCAATTATTAAATCAAGTTTTATTCCATTTGATCCTACATTTCATTGTAGGATACATGAGCATTGCTAACAATACATAAATGATATAAACAAAAACCGAAACAAGAAGCTTATAGACTTTTTCAAGTTCGTAGATTTCTCTATAAAAATTTCATTTCTTGTAACACAATTTTCCTTTTAATTTTTCAAGAATACTCTGTTCTGATGTAAACTCGTTCTTCACAGCCAGCCCACGAAGCTAAATCTCAATGAATGCCAGTGGAAACCAAAATTGGCTACAATGTGACCAGGTGCACAAATTCCAAAACAAGATTCCGAATAAAGAATCCCATATAAATAACCTAAAAAGTAGAAATTACCATTCTTGGAGCATTAGTGAGGAAAGGCAAGAAGCACTCCCTGTCGGGAACCCCGGCGGCCATCTTCTTCTCCCGCCAAGCGCTCACGTGATCGGCCAGCGAGGCCTTTCCATCAGCTGCCTTCTTCCCTGTCTTGCGCTCCTGCTTGAAAGCCGCGCATGTGTCCCGCGTCGAGACCGGGAACCGGAACGGGCGGCTACACTTGCTGTCGAGGCCGGCATCCCCTGCATCCAGGATCTCGTGACGGGGGGAGGAAGAGGTGGAGGAGGAGGACGGATCGCCACGGTGCGGGGGGTGCGCCACGGGGAGGGGCAGCAGGAGGTTGCCGAGATCCGGCATGGCAAGCACCCTAGCAATCTAGGATTTGGGATCGACGAACAGGGACGAGTAGAGGAAAGGGAACGACGGGGTTTGAGCCTTGGGGTTCATTCCCTGCCGGGTTTCTTTTATTATCGTCTTCGTCGTCTCTTCGTTAGAGAGAGAGGGGGGGGCGGTGGAGGGGTGTGAAAAGAACGAGGCGCGAGAGGGGAAAAAAGGTGGGCGTCGTGGGCGGGAAATAAAAGGGAGAGCGAGCATTTAAGAGGAAGAAAAGAGGCGCTGCACGGGCGGAAGAGATCGGGATTTGGCACCGAGCAATCGACTTCCCGAGCACAGCGTTTCCTACTCGCCGGTGCGGCGCCGGTCTTGCCATGTGGGACCCGACCTGGGGACCTTCTTGTGACTTCCAATCGGACGCTTTCGTCGGTGACGGGGGTGCGCGCAGACCGTCCTCCCGACTGTGAAAGGGAGGTGTGGGACCCACACGGGCCCCGCGAATTTACGAGAGACCGGGACGGGTCGATGCATAGGCGCCGCTAGAATTCGCAGGAACCCCCCGCCCCGCTAAATCACGGACGGGTCCCCGAGGCGTACGAAACAGGGCATCGTGGTACGTTCCCAGCCGTCCACCCGCATTTTGAATGAAAAAAACTGTGGGACCCACCTCCGCCACTTCATCTCGGTTTACCATGCCAACGCCACGTGTCCCCAAAAAGATGTATAAAATCATCAAAGATATTAGACTGTTAGTTGGCTTCAGAAATTTAGATGGAACAGCGATCGGCACGAGGTGAACGCGGTGAGGGATACCAAAACTATGGAAGCCCGCACAGACGACAGCACAGTAGAAACACAGATAACAGTAGTCAAACGTAGTGGCTGATAATTTCATTTGTAGTCCCACGAGGCAACTGGTACATAGTGGCCAGCCTTCACTAGGAGCAGGTCCCAACTCGTGTAGAGCTTGTTTTTGCTATCGTTAATAGTGTATTAGTCTTGACCACTGGTTTAAATCATAACCGAATCATGCTAGAATAGAAATCGAATTGATTCCAAACCAACCCAAAATCGATTCTAAACGAATCAGTTCCGATTCTTGATTTTGATAAATCAAAACCAGCGATTTCGATTCCAAACCAACGATTCTAGTTTCAAACAAATTACACGTCACTTCAGCAAACTGAACGTTGATACCAAAGTGAAGGGTAGCATTTATTATATATTCAGATGAAATACGAAAAATATCCACCTCCAATCGTAAGTCAATATATGACATTTTAGGTAGCAAAATAAGACAATAGTCCTCAATCACTAACCAGCATAAACTATTTAAAAAAATTTGTCATGACTGCTAGTGGCCGAAAGAGAATCGATTAGCAAAAGCAAACCAAGGCACCGTTACATATTCTACTGAGGCATCAACTGTACCAAGTTAGAAGTCCTGCCCGATATTGGTTTTGAGTACACATCGACCCTTATATCGAACATCAGGAAACACATCAGACAAACCCGACTTCTAATGCAAGTCGAACCAGGACCGAGCCAGGCTGGTTATGCGTTTTGCGTATCCACCGACCTCTCTCTCTATCCAGATTTAAAAAGGTTACAAATTCCATTATGATAATTGGGGGATATACAAAATCAAATATGTACACCGATCTAGAGAACCGTAGAGAGATATATTCTTCGACATTGCTCACAGCAGCTTAACCAAATAATTATAACATTTGTGTTCTGGAACCTACAAAGAATGAGTCTTAACTCCAGCTAAAAGATACCTCTGCAAAATGTTAAATTACTAAAAAGCTAGCATTAAATGAGGTGATGAGGTCTCAAATAGCATAAATCTTGTGGCATAGCGAGTGAATGAACATTGTTCTTAATGTGCTAAGTTTGAAGTGGGACCTCTCTAACATGTGGCAACAACATTCTTGATGTTCGGAAGGGGCCGCCGGAGTTCATGTGGCTCAGAGTCCATGGTCCAAGTTGGCATCCATATCCAAGAAAACTTACTTTTAAGTAAGGACAGTAAATATACTAATTCAAAATCGCCACTCTTTTTGTTGCTAAAGATATGCTTCCTCTGCTCTGGTAGCTTTAGTTAACTAATGTGGAACAACCTAAATTCAAGTAAAACAATCACTACAAGACAGACTATCAAAGTTTTTAAGAAATACCCAAAGATTCATAACATCACAGGCCAAGCCACATAAGCCAAAATAATGAGAGGCAACGACAATCTACAGCTAACACATGTAAATGAAAACTATAAAACAAAAATCAATCTGATCTATTTCTATTTTAAAAAAAAAAAGAAATAATTTTCATTACTCAAAAAGGAGATAGGGAGAAAGAACTTACCTCATCTTCCATACGAAAACGGACCAGTGGTTTTCCCCAAGTAAGCTAGCTGATGAACTATAAGATTAGAGGATCTGGAAATGAAGTTGAAGTTGATGGCCCTAAAAAACAAAGGGGTGGGAGAGGCGTCGTTGATGTAATTGATGAGGCATTCAGAGTGGGACCGCACAAGTTAGTTCAATGGTGCTCCAGGACATGCAGGAGACATTCCAAAAGAGCCAAAGCTTCAGCCACGGAGGGATTCTTGGCAGATGAAGGAGATAAACCAACCACCAGTGTAGAGTTGGAAGCAGATTTGAAGAGATACCCAGAACCTGCAAAGTTGTCAGTATGTGAGTAAGATCCATCAATATGTAAAATCAAGTTTCGGTTGGGGGAACTGCTCATGAGTGTGAGGACAACCACATCTCTTGTCCCCTCGTAATGCAAAGAGTATGGAGAAGTATCTTTCAAAAGATCAAGTGCTTTGAAGATTAGTGTGGATGGCTTAGAATAGTTGTTGTGAAATCTGGCCTTGTTTCTGTTAATCCATAAGGTTCATAGTAAGCTATAAAGCCACTAAGCAGTTTGGACGAGTGTTTGTGAAGTTCTTTGCCCTCACTAAGCCAAGATCCAAGATACCAGAAGACATGTATTTAAAGGTATAGCGGATGCTTTGCTGGAGAAGGTTCCAAAAGGCACAAGTTGTAGAGAAAAAGCTTGGCACAGGCTACTTGCAGACAGGACAACACTTGGCTATCAAGAATAGGTGAAATGATAGTTGAGGCAGGGAGTTTGTTGCAGAAGTGTTTCCACAAGAAAAGTTTATCGTTAGGAGTAACAGAGAGTTTCCATAACGCCTCCTAACCAGGCCAATAGTCCAATGGTTTGGGCTCCATATCCATCAATCCTTATAGGAGACAACTGAGGTTTAAGTGTCTAATTTTCTTACTGAGCAAAGGGTGGAATAGAGAGTAAACAATGTTAAGAGTCCCACTAGTTTTGATGTATCAAATCAGACACATTGGAAAAGTAAAGCATTTCATCCATGTTAAGCAGAGTGGACCACTTAGAGAAAGGAGTGATGTCCACCCAAGGATGGTCCCAAATTGAAGAGGAAGGACACGTGCCAGTTAGCTTCTTAAAGCCCCTGGTACTATGAGAGAATTTAGATATGTTTCTCCAAGACCAGGAGCAATTCTGTTTGGGAGAGTTGACCCAAGGATCAAGACCACCGTACTTTGAAAGGAGGATTCTAACCCAAAGGAAGCTGGAGTTGTTCATAAGGGGAGAAGCCTTTTTGCAAGGATAGAATTTTCAACAAAAATAAGGTCCCACAATGCAAGGCCACCAATGGGTTATTTCTAATTTTTTGTTGAAACCTCTTTCTATGGACATCATCAACATCAAAGTTTTATTGTATTTGGTTTGGGTGTTAGATTGACTTTGATAGTGAAAATTGCAGATGACTACTCAGCATTCTTTAGGGCCAATTGTAGAGGAGTTTGAAGAAGGGTAATACTAAGGTATTGCTGCAGCAGAAGCACGAGCAGCACCAACAACGATGGATATAAAGTGTTCTATGGACCAGTTGGAGAGCTTCTAGCATGGTTTTGACTTTGATATTAAAATAAAATTCACTGTTGGGGACAGAAAGGTTTTGATGGCCACAAGTCATTAACCAGAAAAAATTTCAGAGGTGCTGTTCAACAACTTAAATGGGAAAGAAGTTTAGATGATGACTGTATTCTTTCCATGGGGGCAAGCTTTGACATGTGTGTATTTATCAAGGAGGAAGGGGAGCAGAGATGAGCGGATTAGAGTATATTTACCTCATGAAGTTATGCCAGAGAAAAATTAATGAATCGGGTATGATAGAGTATATTTTACCTCATGAAGTTACACCAGAACAGATCTTCGATAATCCAGATGATCGAGCCGCAATATCACCAAAGTAGGCAGTAATCGCTTTCACTTTGGTTTCTACATGATTCACTTCTATCTGCATGACGAAAGCTTGAAACAGTAAGCATGCTTCAAATACTAGGTGTGAAATCAAGAAAGATGGTTAGGAGCAGTTCACGGAGCAGAAATGCCTGGGTGAGATTCAGCATGTGCAAGAGCAATCATTCAAAGCATGCAGGTGCTACAGGCAAAGACCAAAAAACATCAACAGCTCAACATCTAGTAGCACAGACGATGTAGAAATCAACTGATTGAAATGAGACTAAGTTCAGTATTTTTGCAAAACTAGTGGTATTTAGACAAGAGCTGTTTGTCAAAATAAACAGTTGCCATGACCTTCCCCATACATGATAAACAATGAGCAATAACAACAAGCCATCATTTCTAGCTCTTCTAGTCAGCTATATAGATCTTTCTCACCCTTAACCTTTATAAAAAGGAAATGTTGCCAGACAATTCATTTTATGATCTCCTTACCATTCATCAACATATCCTAGCACCTCTAATGTAATTTAACACACCCCAGCATCAGTACATTTGATGATCTTTTTTGGACAAGTCTATAATTTTTATCTTTTCATATTCACCTTGATTGGCAACTCACCTTTAAGATTTCACTAGTGCAATCATCTGCTATTTTATGTTTTCTTATGTCACAACATCATTGTTATACTTTCATTTTCAAACATGTTATTTTCTAATTCGTTGGACATATTGATCAACAAATCATAATGTACTTCTACAATCAGCTTGTGAGGTTTTCATAGTGCAAAATGACACATTTTAGATATCTTCTCTTCATGATACTATAGCTGCATTTCATTGCTGATCTATTTAGGTTTTCTGTGTCAATGAAGATCATGTTCAAAGTTTCTTCTTTTGTTTATATTACACCAACTCATTATTCAGTTAGTAATGCTTATGTTGTTATTCTTCCAGCATGAACACAAATTGTTTCAGTGATCTCATATCCTTCTAGCATGAAGGACTATTTGCTGCCCTCACTCAAGTTTCTTCCAATAAAACTTGGTCTACCAGTTTCATTTATGTCAAGGTTTCATGGAAGATTAAATAAGAAACTCCTTCAGACAAAATAAAATTTTGCATATAATATATTAGACATACTAAACACAACAAGGATAATATCCATGAGAATAAAAAAATATAAAGTCAAAAAAATTTGAACTTTTACCTCAAATTTTAAGGGAGGGCTGGACAACCAAGAAAGCTCCTCCACTTGGTTAAGGTTCACATTGCGTGGCAGAAACATAATGATATTGGGAGTTATTTGTTGTGCAAGTTGAAAGATGGAATACCTAACATTATAGTTTTTTTAGATTCTTCTAAAACCAGACCAAACTTTCACTGTTTAGAAACAAAGAATAACTAATTGCAAAAGCTTTCTGAATGAACTATTATAACAAGTGCATTTGATGACTCACTAATAGATATGTATTTTACAGGTATATATAGTCAGGATCTAAGTATCAATCTCAAGTTTACAACCAAAACAATGTCATAGATTTAAACAGCAGAATCTATGATATAAATAGCACATAATGGATAAACATGGATCTTTTAGGTCAAATACTGTCAGGCATAACAGATACCTTCCAAGCACTTTTTACCCCTTGATCACCATGGATCTGATAATAAAATATATGCTGATATCTTCCTGATCACAAACAAGGTGAATTTTCAAAATAGTTATATTAGATAAGTTGGTTTTTGTTCTAATACAAGATTATATAACTTAATATGTCAAAAGGGACACTTTTGCACCATTGGAGAAAGAGAAGGAAATTAAAAGTGATTCATGTATAAAACAAATTACATATTTGATAGTTTGCATGGCCAACAGAAACAAATGGCATTCATGAAAATTCTTTACAAATTAATTAAGAAAGTGTGCATAAGAAAAGTAGTTTGCTTCTGACATAATATTAATGCATTTCTTCGTGATACACCCATCAGGAATTTGTTAGTGATGGTCATTGAGTAGATAGAGCGCAGAATTACAATGGTATAGATTACTTGCCCCATTCATTCTCTCACATGTACGATGTAAACATGGATCCACAAACATGTATGTTCTGCTTTCTAAGTTCTAGCATGCCCCATGGTAATACCAAAGCAATAAGAAACACATAGCAAATCCTATAATGTTTCTGCAGTCCAATCCATCCACATGCATGTCTGCAAAAGATGATCAGCTGGAACAATGTTTTGCAAAGTAAAAGTAGTCAAATAGTCAAATATTCCCGCATGTAAAAAAAATCCTGTTGAAATTTGATAATTTTGATTTATTGAACTGTAAAGGGACCAAAAGTTTCAGAAGATACCTTATAAATAATCTGAATCACATGTAATCCCGGATGTTTTTGCTTACATACTTGACCATCTATCAACTAAAATAATAAATTGATTTCTTATTATTTATTTTTACCATGATTTCTTATTGTTAAGATAGTAGATTGCTACTGGTGTTCTCATGAGTTAACATTGTCTTAGACAAAACTGCAAGGACCTGATCCACATCTGGAAAACAGGGTTGAAATTAATTACCAGTATTCTACATAAAGGTTAATATTTAGCATACATGACACTGAATTTTCAGAAAGACATATGAGAGCAAACAAACAAAGATTTCAACTAAAACCAGAGAAGAGAGACATACCCATCTCTTGGCTTCAGCAAATCAAGAGTGTAGCTTCGAAAGTCTCTATATGATGGGCCTCCCCAAGGTGGCGAAAGGAAAAGAACATCACCCTAATAAATTTGAAATGGTCAGCATAGCAATAGAAGAGAATCTTTAACGAGGTGTGTGTGTTTTGAGAAATTATTCTCCAGTTAGAATCAGAATATCAGCCTCAAATATTCATGACCATACTCTAGGATTTGTATTTCAGTTGGCACCTGCATTGATCCATAAATAAAATAACAAGTGCAATTTTCCAACCACCAGGCATCAACTACATTGATATTTTCCCCAATGAGCTCTATCTAGGCATAGCACCAGATCAACTATGAGTACCCAGAGCTCTTTGTATTGTTACTGAAATTTTCTTAAAACTTTCTCTGCCTTTCTGCACACCAAATCTGATTTAATCCAACTAGTCTAACCAGGCCATGTCCATTTGGGTACACTGAGCCATTTTCACCATTTAATTCCATTAAGGGAAATATTTTTAGCCAAGTGAAGGATCCATTACACCTTTTCAAAAGACTATGTCCAAATCTCATTTTGTTCTCTCCATATTCAAAATCTTATAAATATATCAACTCAATTTCCCTTGTTTATGTAATCAATTATTGGTCTTCTTTGAACATGTCTGACCCATGTTCATGATTTTTCAACTGCAGCCATCATTATATTAGTTTATGCACAATCATTTCTTGCTGCACCATAAATTTTAGATGTTAATGAACTTCTAAATTTTTTTAGTTAACTTTCCATCATTCATGCACTTAATTGTTAGTCTTTCTTAACATCTGTGATACCACTTGTCCAAAGAGTTCACTGACGATATTTGTTCTTATATTTAGATGCAACACTGAGGACCAGCATGTACAAGATTGGTGGTGGAACTGCTGCAGCATAACCACAATTTTTAGTCCACATTTAATTCATAGATGTAGGTTGAATCTCTGATAGATAATCATGTATAAAGATAATCATCACAAGTATAATAAATCAATGTTAAAGTGCAATGTTTGATACATAGTTCCATGTGAAGATTGAACAATCCATCAGTCAGTGATGTGTCCATGATGCCACATCTTAAATGTAAAAATCCTACATATTTAAAATATATAAGAAAGTGTAACTTGAAATCTGACTCTTAGAGCTGGGCTCTTACTCACACACATACTAGCCCCCCATAGATATCAACCTAACAAAATTACATATCACACAATACAACAATTACGTCGAAAATATGCATTTGAAGGTCTTGTTAGAGTTAACACTCGATGATGAAATTTTCACTTATCCAAAAAAAGATAGGAAAGGGCTCAATCTATAATACTAAACTCTAATATTCCCCTTTTACGTGCAAGTCGAATTAGGCTTGACATGTGAAACTGAACCCAAATATATGGTGCAATCTAATTAAAGAGAAGGACATTGCACAACTATTAATTAAAACACCAGACGAAATAGAGAACCTGCTATATATCTGATTGGGTTACCACAAATCTCAAAAACTTACACTAAACTCTTAACACTTAATAAGATGCAGAACCTTTGTGTTCGCTTTCCAAGCACACGACAAAATCATTCAAAGCACCCGAATGAGAAACAAAAGAGAAGAATACAAGCGAAAGAACCCACCTTTAGACGTGGCGCAAGACGAAAGAAGTCCCCAGTAACAAAATCAATTCTGTCCTCCACACCATAAATCTTCGCGTTATGGACAGCAAACCCAATTTTCCGCGGATCAATGTCTACCGCAACCACGTGACAACCCCTAAAACACGCCACCGACCCTTAGTGAATCTTGGACCACAAAGAAAGCCACACCTTTCTTCACCTACGAATCAAAAGACCGCACCTTGAGGCGAACTGGATGGCGTTGCCGCCGACGCCAGCGAAGCCGTCGAGGACGAGGGGGCAGCCGCGACCGGCGAGGGAGGCGGCTCGGGCGGCGTGAGCGGCGGCGATTGCCTCAGGGGTGACGGAGTACCAGCCCTCCTCGTCCACGAGGATGCCGTCATCAAAGCGGGAGAAGAGGGAGTAGCGTTGGCGCCAGTACTTAGCGACGGACGGGCTAAAGAAGTCGAAGCCACGCTCCTCCTGCCGGGAGTGGGCCTTTACGCTACGATCTCGTCGCCTCCGCCGCTGCCGCCGTCGCGTCACCCGACGCTTCCGGTTCTTGGGGCTGAACATATCTTGGCCTCCGAGCCGCCGAAGGCCGCATTAGTAGAGTTATGGACGTTAATTGGGCTGGCAATTAGGCTTACCAAGGACGCTATTAATTAAATGGAAGCCCAAATCCCGTTCTTAAATGAAATGCCTCCTCAAATCATGCTCCCCATAAATTACACTAACAGAGTCATCTTCATGTTCAAAAGAACTCTGAAATCAACTACGGAAAGATGGAAATGTAAGCCCGGCTATTTATCTTTGATTTGATTATTTTTTAGATAATTAAGCACTTAAAGTAATTTTAATCTTTTTTTAGAAAAATAAAATCACTTTATTCTATGATTGTAACAAGAACCAGAGAATAAGAGTTTCTATAAAAAAATTATCTGAGAAATTAGCCTTCATATACCAAAGTTAGTCAAGAAATGTGTCATAAGATTTAAGTCGGATATAGAACCACTGAATGGAGAAAAAAAATGGACAAGATAATTGATGTCTTGGAGAATTGTACGACTAAACCACGAATATATTTCATGATTGATGATTAATGATATTGTTTGCTGGTAATCTGAGCGAATAATAAGATGTTGAATCGGACAACTAACAATTTATTTTGCAGGAACAATCGTGTGTGTGTGTGTATATATATATATATATATATATAATTTTTCTTGACACGTTTCGGCAGATACATACAAAATAGTTGGGATCAGAAACAGTCCGAACATTAATGATTTGGAAGCCACCATGTTCTATTATTCAGATCATATCGATGCAAGCGTCCATGTCAACACATATGAAAACAGTAGCGAAGACTATTCTTTCACCATCTTGTGCTTCCGATACGTCGTGGGCGAGGAACATGCCTGTGTTCAATGCTCATGTGGGATGGACGTGCGTGGTCACAGGTCCATGAATGTGGTGCAGCCCCAAAAGTTGGAGTCTTCTCCCTCAAGGCAGAATTCACTGTCCTGGCACTCGAAGTATGTCTGTATGTCCTCTGGGAAGCTGCACTTGGAGGGCCTACTACTACTCAGGTACGGTGGCGGTGGTGGTGGTGGTGGTGATTTGCGTTCTGCTGACCTCCTCTCCAACTTTGACGATGACTGCAGTAACAGGCCAAGCGCAGGCGATGCAGTCGTTGCTCCCTCGGCTGTTGTATCGGCAACCTGGGACTGTAAGGTGGTAGCATGGTCGTCGGTGCTCGGGCGAAGCCACTCCACGTACCGGCTGAGATCGAAGTTGGTGACGGCGCTAAGGCCGCGGTGCTCGATGGCCGCCATGTCGTACGCAGCCGCCGCCTCCTCCTGGGTCGCTGCATCGAACAAGACGACGGCATTAGTGCTTCTTCCTCTTCTGTTCGGAAGATAAGGTGGTGAATTAACATTGGACGTGGACGCAGCAGCTTAAGACCACTGTGGCAATGACGCCGTTGACATTTAAAGATAGTAGATGACTGTCATCTTCTAGGTTGAGTCTGAAATGGACTCAAGCACTTAATAGTAGCTACAAAGTGTAGGTGGATATGGGTGGAGGTTGGTGTGGTATATTTGCTGGTCCCAACCAAACCTAATTATGATCGAATGCATCGGCATCGTTCTCTCTGTTTCCCACCCGATCCACCGTTGGGTGGATGGGCTCGGCAAGGTCACCAAACCACCACCATTAAATGGTATATGTTCCTCGAGTTCACCAACGGAGCAACCTCTTTGTTTGAAAGAGAGCCGTATGGGCAAAACTCGCAAGCGGTTGATTCTCCACAACTACTCTTCACATCCATAATAACGCTTGAAATTAGAAGTCTTTGTATATATTTGCATGTTATATTTGATGTTTCTTTCTTTCCAAAAAACGGCAACTGTGATCGTGTGAGGAAATTAAACTACGATCAGTGGTTATTTTAGATCATGAAAGTCTGTAGTGTAGAGAGAGAGAGAGAGAGAGAGAGAGAGAGAGAGAGAGAGAGAGAGAGAGAGAGAGAGAGAGAGAGACCATATGTTCCAAGGTAGAGATACTTGTTGCCAAACACGCGGCCAAGCCGAGCTTCCCATTTCCCACTGTGATGATGCCTACAAAATTTGCAGATAGAGAGTTTTGTTGATCTGATTGCATCTGAAGGTAGCTAATTGCATGTGTTATGATAACGTTAACCACATTTCATCTTTATGTTAGATTTACTCTTTCGGGAAGAAAAAGAAAAATCAGAAGAACAATTCTAATCAAGATCCTAAATATCTGAATGAAAACAAAGGTAGGAGAATATTTTGCCTGTTCTCAAGGCATCGCATCTCAAGCTGTTGCAGTAAAACTAGGACTAATAATTACATGTCATTGACTTAATTACAGTGTTGTTAGTTACCTTGCAACACCTCTATATCTTGAGACTCCTCTTGAGAACCCACTGCTTTTCCTGTAACTCCAAGCTTTAAGAATGAGCGGTTCGTCAGCTTGTTGCACTCAAGAAAATATTGCTTACCTCCTCAGTGATCCAATGTATTCCTCCTTGGACTGGCCTTCCATCTTCTCCAGCTCGTCTTGGTATGTTGATATCTGCAACAATAATTCATGGATGATATAAATGGATGAAATGGTGCACCGGAAATAAATGGATGAAATGACATACTGGAAAGTTGAGGATTGTGTTATGTCCCCAATACTTCAAGGCTGCCAAGTCATACGCACGAGCTGCTGCTTCCTCATCACCATAAGCTCCTAAAGTTGAACGAGATAATCAAATGCTGTTTCGTTGACCAAGCAGAACGAGTTTGATGTTTGTATTTGTGATCAGTATATAGCTCACCAAGATAAACTGCGTTTCATTTGTGATCCATCCACCAGAGAATTCAGATAAGAGAGAGAAAGGCACATAAAAGTTAGGCGAGAAAATGAATCTGCCAACACATGTGGGTCAAGAAAGGAGCATAACATGCCTTGTTTCCCTTTCTTGTTCTGGGATTCATTCCAGCTGTTCTTATCCCACAAATGAGCCTCGAATCGTCCCGTCCACCGATGCCTATGGGAGAAGAAGAGAACTAAATCAACGGTACTCTCAGAAGATCTATAAGCAGCAGCAGCAGCAGCAGCGAGGATATGGAAGGAGATGACGGACCGACCTCGTGACGCCACGGTAAACTGAGCTACGCTGCGAACGAGATGAGTCCCTTGCAACACTAATTTTGGTTCTCTTCACCTTCACACCATCACTGCCATTGCTGTGACTGCTGCTGCTACTGCTGGTGTCTTTCTTTTGGTTCTTGCCCATCGCAGTGACAACCATGGGGAGGAGAGAGAGTGGTGTGTGGAGGAGAGGAAGAGAGGGTCTTGGAAAGGAAGCTACCATGGCAAAAGAAGTGTGTAAGCCCCTCTTGTTTTTATACCATAAATTAGCTTTAATGATACGATCATCAAATTGCATCTTCAAATTTAATTGTTTGATATATATATATATGTATATATTGAGAATTTTTTGGTGTCAAGTACTTAAGTAATAATATCTATTTAGGTCAAGAGAATTTTGCATCCACACAGAGAATCTTCTTTCTCTTGCCCGATGAAATTGATAAAAACTATAAGGCTTATGCATGTCTTTTTCTTTATCTTTTTTTTGTGTGGATTAGGCTTCTTTGTTGTGTACTATTGGTCAATATATATTAATGGCAAAATGCAAAAGGGCGGGGCTCAGCCCATCATGGCCGGGCCAGGGAACACGGAAGCAGCTCCCTCCTATTGGTGGATAGCTGGGGGACCGCAGGACTCCCAATATCATTGGCTGGGAGCGAAGGAGAGATCGGTGTGGGGAGGGGGAGGATCACGTGTTTCGGCCGAGCGATGAAGCATAGGAGGAAACCTCTCCCATTGGACGCCAGGTTGACCTCATCCGCTCGTGCGTGTACCGCCGTGTGTCGGCCGAGCAACCAATGGAGGCTGGAACGTATTAAGTTGGGATGATAATAATTCGAGTTTTTTTTTTTTTTTTTGGAGTGTTCATATCCATTCAGATTTCAATCATTGAAGTAAAATAGGCAATAGCAACAGGTCGAATTCTTTGGACCTTCATAATTACGGTTTTTTAAACTATATTAAGATATTTATTAATTGAGGTTGAGGACGAAGATTGATTTAACATGAATTTTAAGCCTACCAACCCAAGATTTAATAGACGATAGTTCAAAACTACGTTGAAATGTTTCTAACGAATACTCTTTCAACTTTCAAAGAATGAAGTATGTTTATGTGTTGATCGACTAGCTCGGATCGTCCATAGATGACCTCTTAAGTTGAACCAAGGGTTATCGATCGGCAGTGAAACTTCATCATAAGGATATGGTGGTAGTAATGACGTGTTAATTGTGACTTTGACATGACTTCCTCTAACATGCATGATCTATTGATCATTGTCAATTTCATCGATCCAAATTTCCCATCACTTCGACCTACCAAATTCGTCCACAATTAACAACGACGTACTCCAATCCAATCGCGAAGAACAACATGGCATTATTCACACTTTCTCTTTCGTCCAATATACCAAACTTCTTCCTCAGGGCAACAAAGACGTATTCCAATCCAACCCCAGGAAGAAGAACTTGTCTTGGAAACATGGCTTCCATCTCACAATAATTTTGCTTCTTCTAATAATAACAATAAATGATGATGACATTGCATAGTCTAAAACACGATCAAGCAATATAATACGAAAATGACTATTCATATCGTCATATCATCGACGATCATAGTCATCAAAACTAGACTGAATCAGATGATCAGATTTGAAAAAAACTTATCTTGATAGTCTGTCACCGAATTCATACACATATCTTAAAGTACGATGATGAAGAACCAACAAAATCAACTCCACCAACTCTACCTAGTACTTTGTGAGGTGCGTTGTTATGCTAATTTTAATGACAGCATTTGTTGAGTGTGTTGCAGTGTTCCAACTTTAAGAAGTCGTGTATACGGATTGTGTACTACATGTCCTCATTTGGGAAAGTTAAGATTTAAGGGTGGCTTACCAGAGGAGATTTTACTGTAAACCATTTCTGTTCCCTCAAATATATCTTAAAACAATAAAAATCGATTTTGAAATTTTTTTTCTTCTAATTTTACATAATTCTTATAGCGAAACAATGTATTATCATCATTCTATCAATCAACGGTGTAACGTTTGGTCATCTTTAGTAGTTGATATGAATTGTCCGATAGATGATAATTAGATTTTAATGTGTGGAGTTCCGATTGATGGATAATCATTAAAAAAATATATTAACTTTGCAGAAATTTTTTTACCTCTAATCTAAATATTTTTTTTATTATCTTCTTAAATTTAGAGATTGATCGTCTTAATGTGAAAATTGTTTTATTTAGTAGTGACTTAGGAGGAAATCTATATTATCATGAGAAGTTCGTAGCTATAGACATGAAAAATCTGATCTACAAATAGAAGAATTATTGGTATGCCTCAAAATAATGAGACGGTGTATCTGAATGATTGTCTATTTTGTATCCAATAAATAATCTTCGAGAAATCATCGTTTTCTTGAGACTTTTCTTTATTCCACTTGGACAACATTTTGCTGTCATTGTAGACATTCCATTTGAAAAGCATTCAATCTTCCCATCTCTTCAACATACCAAACTTGAGTAACAAGCAAAAAAGATCTCCAATGGTTGAACCAGTTGTCTTCATGGCTACCAGCATCAAACACATGGAATCTGACAGAGGTAAAATAGCTAGGATCCTCTCTTTTTTTTTTCCCCCCATTTTCTCTCTCATTTTTTGAATTATCGGGTAAGCATTTGTTGGTTTGAATGAGTAAAACTAATACGAAAAGCCGAGCAAGTGTGAATAATATTTTGTTACATCAACTTAAATAAATAATGGAGTCAAATGTTTCGTTTTCATATATATAAATATAAGAATCTAAATATAATTTATGAAACTATAAGGATAAAGATACTAAGGATAACTAATTATATGAGATAATATATAATTAACTCCTTCTGCCCACCTAATAAACTTATAAAGAGCGAATGTTATCGGTAAACATCAATTCAAGATGATAAACGATCTTATTTTGGATTATTCCTATAAACTCTATGATAAAATTTCTTTCAATTATTTTGGATACATGATTAATTATTTTTAATAAGAAAATATTCTCATGTAGATGTGAGATGCATAGATAACACATCACTAATTAAGTAACATGATTAATTATTTCAATAAGAAAGGATTCCTCAGTTGATAAATCATCGACTAATTATACTCTCAACATCCCGATTAGCTACAAATAATTATCGTGTCAATTTTAGATATGAAAGAAAAAAATAATAATTACACAAAATTCACGGTAGAGCAAGTCGGATGGGTGGGATAGGATAGGAGGGGTTTGGGACAGAGATAAATGATCCAATTATTATCTCGGGTCCTGCTTCGTTTCTTGTTGGAGCTCAAAACGCCGGTGAGACACCTAAAATAAGATTCAGCCTGTGCACTTTGAATGCTCAGTAACAATCAAAGAGGTGATCGATCACTTGAGGAGATTGAAACGCGGCAGTGTATGGCCGAAAGGTCAATGGTCATTTATGATACGTGAGGTTTACGTCGTCCGCCTCGGATCGGCCTCTAACGTTGGACGAGTATGCGTCTTCTTCCATGGCCTCGGTCGTCCTGAAATCGACTAACGGCGCGTAGCCGTCCAAAGACCGGATATCAGCTGGATGCTGCGCTTGCCGAGAAGCAACAAAGATGTTTGACCAGGTCACGGCATTACGCGTCCTCAAGTAGAGCACTGTGATCGCCATCCCTCTTTGTCCATTCTCTTAGGCATGGTGTTCGTACCAAACCTCGACAGTCCGCCTCCTCCTGAGACCCCTCCTGGAATCACCGACGGTCCGCATATTCGATCCCTGCTGATTCATCGCTCCATTCATCGGTAAGAAGCGGCTTCATGCACTCATAAACCCATCTCTTCTGCAACGATTCAGAGCTCTCATAGTGTCCCTGTGATGCATCGATCTTGCAGTGATTGCGGTGTTGTCTGTCATCGGGACGATCGTCGTCGCCGTCTGCAGGTACTTCAGCAAACACGGATTGCCATCGATCAACTTCTATGCACCAACAACAGCCGCACCACCGACTGCGATTCCGATTCCGAATGGGGTAACGACGGTGGAGAACTTTCTCAATGAACTGGCCGGAGAGAAACCCATCAGGTTTTGGCCGCAGCAGCTCGCAGGCTTCACCCGCAATTACGCCACCAAGCTGGGATCCGGCGGTTTCGGATCGGTCTACAAGGGGGAATTCCCCACCGGTCTTCAGGTGGCCGTCAAGGTCCTCAGTGGGAGCTTGGGTAAGAGAGTGGAGGAGCAGTTCATGGCGGAAGTGGGGACGATCGGAAGAACTCACCACATCAACCTCGTCAGGCTCTACGGCTTCTGCTTCGATCCCAAGGTGCGAGCGCTCGTCTACGAGTACATGGAGAACGGCTCGCTCGACAAGTACTTGTTAGACAGGGTTAATCGGAGGGTGGACTGGAAGACGCTTCATGGGATCGCGATCGGCACAGCCCGAGGAATCAGATATCTGCACGAGGAGTGCCAACATAGGATCATCCACTACGACATCAAGCCGGGGAACATCCTCCTCGACTCCAACTTCAACCCGAAGGTGGCGGACTTCGGGCTAGCAAAGCTGATGAAAAGGGAGAAAACTCACATGACCATGCCCGGAGGGCGAGGGACGCCCGGCTACGCCGCGCCGGAGATGTGGATGCCGTCTCCGGTCACTCACAAGTGCGACGTTTACAGCTTCGGGATGCTGCTGTTTGAGATAGTCGGGCGGCGGAGGAACTTCGACGGTGATGCGACGGAGAGCCAGCAGTGGTTCCCCAAAATAGTCTACGACAAGTTCGAGAGCGGAGCGTTGGCGGAGATTGTGTGGAGCTGCGGAATCGAGGAAGAAGTTGACAGAGAGAGGGCGGAGAGAGCGTTGAAGGTGGCTCTGTGGTGCGTACAGTACACTGCAGAAGCCAGGCCTCCCATGAGCAAGGTAGTGATAATGTTGGAAGGGGAGATGGAGATCACTCCACCAACCAATCCATTTCAGCATCTGTACGCATCGGGTGCAGGTCTCGATCTGTGGGGTGAAGGTAGCTCGGATTTCACATCAACAGGCGTTAGTAAAACTACTCCCACCATGAGGAAATATGATATAGAAAGAGACACTGCATAGTGAAGTTTCTTCTCTTGAGAATATTAGGCATCATCCCTAGCAGCCTCTCATATATTATCAACTAGTCTATAAGATTGTACGAAGCTGTGGAACTAAGAAGTTGTCATGAAGTATGATCTGTACTGGGCAAAGGTTGATCAGAACGCATATATGAAAACTATAATGTAAAGGCGCAAAAAGATAATAATATAATTGAGATGCGTGGTGAGAACCGAGAAGCTTATGTTGCAATAAGTAACACGATAAGTTTGCTTAATTGGTGTGCGTGTATGTTACGAAGGTGTAACTTACTGACGTGTGCATATTCTACAAGTGGCTTATTTGCCAACGTCAATACCGAACAAACTGACCATGTTTTTGGGCCCCGCAACTTTGCCCCAAACCCAGCGGAGGTAGACGGCGGGTAACGACGAATAGGGCAGAAAAAGTGCTGCCATAGGAGCAGGACACACACCGCGCGTAGTTCGGCAGAGCGGTAAGCATACCTGTTCACGTCCATTAGGGTTTCTATCGAACGCCAAGGGTTCGATAAACCCCCCCGATCCGGATGCTGGATTCCTTACTCGGTGGCGGTCCCCATGGACGGTCCCCTCTCCGGCGCTGTGGAGACACTGGATTTGATGCTGAAGCCCTTCGTTTCGGTGCTAGAGAAGTCTGCAGATAAGGTGCTGGTGAATAAGATCAAGCTGAATGTCTTTTGTCGGTTGCTGGATAACGGAAGGAAGCTGTTGAATCTCGAAAAGAATGGAGTTCAGGTCGATTTGGGCAGCGAAGTCATCATTTTGTTCTAGCTGCTACGTGTTGTGGTAGCCATTTCTATGAGTAGGCCCATGTTTAAGCCTTTAACTAATTTTGGTTCATAGATGTGTGGGTATAATTTAAAATAAAATGAATTCAAGCTATGTTGACAGTGGCAATTTTTGATCTGAGAAACTTGATAGTGCTAAAGCAATAATGATTCAGTGAATATTTGTTGCATTAATTTAATTCTTGGATTACTATGTATCCCACTTATAAGGGGCATGGTCAATTGTACAAAAACATGTTTTTATATTTATTGGTCATACCTTAAAGGGCATCTTGTGCCTGGATTTTTTTACTGAAAATTTCCACAGGAATTATTGAATATTTTTTTAGCTGAACATTTTAGTTATCAACATTCCACCAATTGTAGTTCAAGGAAGCTAGTATAAGTAGCCAAATGGTTGTGTTCAAACCAAGGAATACAATTTCGAATAGTACCGCCCGGTATGGGCGGTACGTACTGATCCAACAGGATACCGATACGCGGACCGTCCGCTACCGGGCGATATCGGGTTTTGTATTTTGTAATAGAAAAAAATTATTATTTTTATTTTTTCAAATATGCAGGTGACGTCGCCGATTTTTTAGATTTTTTAATATGTGGGCGACGTCGCTGAGGCTCGGCGACGCGTTCTTGGAGCGAAGTCGTCGATTTCTTTTTTTTTTTTATCTACGGGCTTACGTTGTCGAGGCTCGGGTGACGTCTCTCGAGTTGATGTCGCACGAGGCAACATCGCGTCAGTGACGTCGCCGACGCCACAAGGCTTTTTTTTTTTTATAAGCGACGTCGCCTCAACGACATCGTCGAGAAAAGAAATATATAATATATATATTATTTATAATTATAAATATATATATCGGACTGTATGTCGAAACGTATCGTTCGGTATTCGGTACGGTACTACCGGAGAAGTATCGAAACTCCGGTACGGTACGGTATTGCAGACATCGGTTCAAACTCTCTAATAGTCTTATTTGATGTCCCATTTAAGATCTTGAGTAAATCATGTTGGTCTTTTCTGGTATCTAATTCATTGAAGAGGATTTAGTTTTTCAGCCATTACCCCATTGCTCTTGGCTCATATAGATGAATAGTTATAAATTTTGGTATAGCTCATAAGCCATGCTCATGCTCTTTATTTATAACTGAAATATGTTAAAAATTTTTTTAACAATTTATGTTTTTATGAAAAAGATCATAAATTCCATACAACCTATCTATGAAATCAACAGTTGCTTGGGCGAACAATCATAGTGAGTCTAAGATCTCTTAGATTTATGATGATGTACTTCCAGATAACAACCGTTATATTTGGTAGGGGATTTGTTGAGGGTAAACCCTGCCATCCAAGCCCTTTATGAAAGTTAAGATCATTTGCTTTTTAGCTCCAAGAATTTAAATGTCTTTATGAAACTTTTTAGCTCCATGAATTTATTTATTGTCCATCTCATTTGCTTGTGCATTATCACTGAACTTGTTCCAAGAATTTGTCACTAATGATTGCAAGTTCGGCTTTTGTACCATTAAAAAGTTTCGATTGAAGATTCATATATACGAGATGAAGGGTAGTGTATTAGGATTGCAAAAACCAAGAAACAGCAGAAAAGAATGACATTTTGGTACTTTATGACTCCTGATTCTTGGAGTTGGCTTCACCTCTTGAAAGTTGTAAGAGAAAATAAAGGACTATACGGAGAGATCCAAAGATTATCCGATTGCTGGGAACATCCTTGCCTTTGTTTCAAGGAGATTGTACGAGAACATAGAACATAGTACATCTCTAATTCTACATTCTAATTTGTTGTAACTTATTTGAAATGTTTATTTTTATACTGTAGAAAATCCAAATTTTTCTTAAAATAACATGATTATCTCCCGTTGTTTTGACGATGTTGGAAGTTGTTCATACTTTAAGAGATAAGTTCTGAAAAATCACATTATTGTAAAGGGGCCAAACCGAGGAAAAGATTATTTCTGTTAAAGCTCTTTTATATTTTCTAGAAAAATTTCCACACTTGGGTTGACCATTTTAGCCAATTTCCTTTTTGTTGCTTGACTTGAACTTTCTAGTCATCAGTAGCGATGGTTCACATTGTTAGGGCTATGTTGACAATTTTATTTGAAGTCAATTGCTTTTGTTCAAAAATAACAGGGGTATACGACAAATGTTTATGCAAAATCAAGTTTCAGGAACTTTACTGAGAAAGACTTTTAGGATTGTCAAGTATGCAGTCAGTTTGATATGAAGATTTTTCTGCACTTACAACCATGTTCTGAATATTTTGCAGGTATATACAATCTATGGAATACTTGATGATCTGTTTCTCGTCACCGAGTAATATGATTTCATCCTCAATGGAGATCATTTAACAAAATCAGTTGAAGAAATCTGCAAGACAAGAAGTTATGATGCATCTTTAAGGGCAACTCTATTTGCACAAGTCAAATATGTTTCACCTTTCTCTTGATTGATTCTGGATGTTAGAATGAGCATCAGGAATATTTTGAGGCAGCCTCCACACGTTGAGAAAATGTTGGCACGAGTACAATTTTCCAACCACATATGAACTTCTGTAGCTTTAGATCCTGTTATTTTAATCTAATGCAGCTTTGCTTCAGACACGCTTATTGACTAGCAATTGGCATAAACCATTTCGTTTGTTGTAGCTATGAAATTGAATTGCAAAGTAGTCCTTCAGAAAAAGTTGTCTATTCAAGGCAAATTCTTGGACTGCAAGAATCTGATGTTTTATATTTTTTGACAGAGATTAATTAATCTAATTTTTCTTGTTCTACCTTATGGATTACCAATTTTGAGCTTATACAAAATTTTATTTTCCAATAAAGAAATCATTTGAGAGAATGATTTTAGTAAGGCAGTAGATAGAATTACATGCGTCAACCTTTTTCCGCGCTTTGAAGTAGTATAGTCTTTTTTTTCTTTTGTTGTGAAACAATCAATATGTTATTGTAGTTATGTCGAAGGAACCACAATTTGTTATGGATGATTGTTGTTGTAAGTAGAGAAGACAACTACTGTTTTTTTTCCTAAACAGAAAAAATATTTCATTTCTGAACTGTGTAGGCATGCATTACTTACAGCAATCATGAGGTTTTAGATTTGCTCATTCTCATTCTGGCTTCATGAGAAAGTTACTTTACAAAATAAAAATTATGTTGAAAACACAGAATGAAGTTACTTTGCACCTTTCACTAACCTGGAACGAAGCAAGTGTTGAGGCTTCATATTCATACAAAGAAAGTGAGTTTAGTTACAAATTCCTTTGTAGAATACTAGTCACAACTCTGTTGCAGATGTTTGTAGAAAAGAAGCTGCTTTAGTTGGGTGTTGAATCTCTTCAGAATTATGGGAAAACCAGCCATTGCGCTAAGCATGCCTCTTAAAGCAGTTCCATTGAAATTTTCCCTACAAGAGGAGTTTAAATTGAATGTACTACTTCCACTTGCAAACTACATGTCTCTCTGTAAAATATTCTGTGGATGCTTGCACAGGATTTAGCAGGACAACTCGAAGTTTGCAGCAGCCAGATTCACCCAGGAAACCAGCCCAAGATTTAGCAGGACAACTTGAAGTTTGCAGCAACCAGATTTGCCCAGGAAACCATCCAGGTATTGATTTCCCTGAAAACACTTATCATGTTGTCAAATGTTGCTTGCTGTCCTCCCAATTTCCTCTTGTCAATTACAGCTGATTCATTTTGCTATGGGCTTTGATTGTGAAGAGCTAATAAATCAGCATCAGGAGTAGTAGGACTTGGTTTGGTTGCCTTACTGGAGGTCAAATTCTGCATTGTCAATCTGAGACATCAACTGGCTATTTTCCACTAGAGAAATAACAGCTTTTTTGACATAGATATGGCATGGAGGATAGATTTAATTAATTGGAGAGGTTAATTAAAGAGCCAAGAAAAATGATGACAATTAAGCTATCAGTTTAGTTGGTGACTTGGTGTTCGATAATGTGTCAGCAAATAAATTGACTTGTAGCTGATAATAAAGTAACAAAACAGTATACTAATAGCAATAATTATAATTCATTATAGATTTAATAAATTAAATTACTCGAAAAGTAACTAAAGAGCAAAGAGACAGGTAGTTGTTGGTAATTAAATCAATTGCTATTTGGGGGATCCGTGGAGAAATAAATGATCTTTACACCTACAAACAGAAAAATAGTAATCCTAATTAAATCAATTACTATTTGGCCGCTTTTTTTTGCATTTGCATTAGCAGATCCAACTTAACTTTTTATATGTGAATTGTAAATTATGATTTTTGTAAATGCAAAGTATATTGAGATGCTTAAACAAAACTTTAAAACCTTATAATACGGGTTTCAAACAAATTGATAGTTGCATGTCAGTATAAACAATATTTGAATGGATTTGTCCCATAGAATGTATGGTTCTTGGTTCTTGGATTCTATATAATATTATAATATATATTATACAAGTTATAAGTATAAATATAGATGAAGTGTGGGTCGCACTTGGTGCATCTATTGGAATAAAGAAATCTACTAGGACAAAACAAAAGACTTTGTCACATTCTCCTTCTTTTAAATGGTCAACTCGCTCCATTCTCATCCTTGCTCCACATCATACTGGAATCATCAATTTCCACCATAACAATGATCCTGGTCAATTCCATGCCACGGATTTCATTTCCATCTGCCATCTCAAAAAACAGTGAAGTTACATTCGTATTCCTTCAAAATTAGTTATTTTCGTATTTGGTCCTGTAAATATCAGTTTGATATGTTATACCAAAAATCTAAAATTTTGAAGGATAATATACGTAAGACAGAAATATGCTATTTCCAAAGTTTGTGAGAATAGATATTAAACCCCAGATGGAAAACATTTTTTCTATTCTTCTCTTTTGTGGTTGCCTTTGGAAACTCAAGTCAAAATCTACCTAAACAAATCAATAGCGTCCACAGTGACTAGCAGCCGCTGGAAACATCGTTCTGGAAAGCAGCCCTACATATCACTGGATCCAGCTCATTCCTGGTCTAAGTTTCTTGAGTCATCTCCCACAAGGAACTTTCCTTAAACATGGCCATGGCCATGCGCTCTCTCTCTCTCTAGATATACACACACACACACACCAATCTGACCACAAAACAAAGCTCCTTCATGGGCATGGCTTCCTGTGCTTCCTCCCCCAAGGCTTCCTTTCTTCTCTTGCTTGCTTTGCTTGCCACTTCTGCAAGCACTGCGCTGGCCGGCAACTTCTACCAGGATGTAGACATCACCTGGGGTGATGGCCGTGCCAAAATCCTCGACAATGGCCAGCTCCTCACGCTGTCCCTGGACAAGTATTCTGGCTCCGGCTTCCAGTCCAAAGACCAGTACGTGTACGGGAAGTTCGACATGCAGCTCAAGCTCGTTCCTGGGAATTCTGCTGGAACAGTCACTACCTTCTACGTAAGTAAAGTCACCGTGGTATCCCTCTCGTCATTGCTGCATGCATTGCCGCTGATGTGGTGGAGTCATCCTGTTGCAGCTGTCGTCGCAAGGAGCGGCGCATGACGAGATCGACCTGGAGTTCCTCGGCAACCTCAGCGGGGACCCCTACGTCCTCCACACCAACGTGTACAGTCAGGGGAAGGGGAACCGGGAGCAGCAGTTCTACCTCTGGTTCGATCCCACCAAGGACTTCCACACCTACTCGATCTTGTGGAATCCCACACACATCGTGTGAGTCATCTTACGCTTCATCGGCCGCACGCCCTGTGGCGAACAGAAACTTGTCCTAATGTTTCTTCCTCCTTCGACTGCAGCATCTACGTGGATGGCACGCCCATCAGGGAGTTCAGGAACAGGGAGTCGATCGGCGTGCCGTACCCGAAGAGCCAAGCGATGAGGGTCTACTCCAGTCTGTGGGATGCGGAGGATTGGGCCACCAGAGGGGGGTTGGTGAAGACGGATTGGTCCCAGGCACCCTTCACGGCTGCCTTCAGGAACTACAACGCCAATGGCTGCGTGTGGCCTTCAGGAACTTCCTCCTGCTCCTCGGGGAGCACCAACTCTTGGATGTGGGAGGAGCTTGACGCCACCAGCTTGAAGAAGCTGAGGTGGGTGCAGAAGAACTACATGATCTACAACTACTGCACTGATGTGAAGAGGTTCCCCCAGGGGCTGCCTCCCGAGTGCTCTGCAAGCTAATTGCATCAACAAGCATTACCATTGGCTGTCTCTAAATGGGATAACCATTTCATGTTACTATGCATCGTTTATGTATACGACAAAGATGTTTTGTTGTTGGAACAAATAATAAAGTCATATGGACGGATACTTTTTGATCTCTTAAACTCTTAGTTATACGTGTCATGTCATGGTTGGTAACTATGTTTAATTCCCTTGTTAAAACCAATGTTAATTAGAGAATAGGAAATTTAAGGATGAGTAGTCTCTGCATTTTCTATGATGATCTGTTGGCAGTGCAGTTTCCCTGTGCATAAGCACTCACGTCACCTCTGCCATCAATGCCAAATCTATATGATTCATTGTGGGCATGGCACACGAGTTAGTGGTATTCAAGCAAGTCAACCACAGATCAAAGCTCTGAACAAACATTAAAATGGCATCCACAGAATTCAATCATAGCCTGAGCTAATTTTAATTCTTTTTGTGATGAAATATGTGACAGTGATTACTGTATGTTCATTTTTATACACACTAATGGCAGTGGTTGGAATAAGTTCAGACACATCATGTATGGATTATTGTGAGTGCAAAATTGGCCAAGGCATTCAGAACAGACCCAGGCATTCATGATTCAATTTTGGCGCAGACATCTGTTTGTGAAAGAGTCCTTGCAAGTTTGGGTGGTTGACTTGCCCACACTATTCCCAAAAACAAATGTCAACTGTGGGTCCTTTTTCTTAAGAAAAGAAATCAAACTTGAACTCGGACAACAAATCTACCTTCCATTGCATGCTAATGATTGAATCACCATTTTTGAAGTGTTACATAATTGATCCTTGTTCTTCTCTGCCTGGAAGTTTCTAGTGTTCATATATATATATATATATATATATATAGAGAGAGAGAGAGAGAGAGAGAGAGAGAGAGAGAGTAAGTATATTGATATTACCATTGGATGTTCAAGCATACATGAAGTATTGAAATACAGTTCTTATTTTTGCCTAACATTGTAGAAAAAAAAAATTTAAAGATATCATGAAGGTTTCAACATGGAAAACTTTATCGTATCTTCGCGAGGCCAACTAAAATAAATTCTCTTTTTAAACAAATTAATTTTTTATAGTTATTATAAAAAAATATCATTGATGTTTTTTTTTAGCTGATCATAAAGATTAGAAAGTGACTATACTTGAATCGATCTTTTTCGATACTTTTGATGTTAGTATATCAACGTCTTTCTTTTTTTTCTCTCTTTTTTAATCTAAAGTTAATTGTGTGTTTTTATATTGACCAGAATGAATATTTCATAAAAATTCTATGGAGAAAATAATTAGTAATCGATTCGAATTGCCCTTGGACTTTCAGAAATATTCTTATGAATATTCCGAGGCATTAGTTCGTAATTAGTTCGAGCTACCCTTGAAGTTTCAAGAATATTCATGTGAATATTTCACAAGAGAAATAGCTTAATAATTCGATAAAGGATCGACTCGAGAAATCATCATCAATCTCGATTTTATGTAAGTAATGAGTAAGAAGATATCACATTTTACTCTAGACGACTTCTCACATATAGGATCAAGATCACATGGTGCTGACGAAGTCATCAATAATTTTTTTTTCCTGAGTCAAAACTTAGTTTATAGTTGTTAAATGCAGAAAAGATTCTTAGTTTCCATGAAAGAAAATAAAGTAAAAAAAAATGGTGATCCTACAAAATCCCACTGACATAAGTGGGAATTTGACCGCTGGGTAATTTGGTGTCCCAGCCTGTAGAGCGCATGCCAAGTGCAAAATGATTGGCTTAGGAGAATGGAATGTAAAGATGAGGAATCTCTCTCTCTCTCTCTCTCTCTCTCTCTCTCTCTCTCTCTCTCTCTCTCTCTCTCTCTCTATGCTATGCTATCCTTCCTGGTTCTCATGCCAGGATCAATAACAAACTTGCCACAACGACATCCTCTGGAACCCTGTACTGTATGAGGGCTCACTGAGGATTCCACTGTAAGGGTTGCCCTACCTCGAAGGGGTGGTGGGGTTTTCGCAGCAGCCCAGACTTCTGTCTTCCTTTGTCGGCCTCAATGGATGTCAACCAACCAGGCTTTGACTTTTCTGAAGATGCCCATGCGTTCTACACAATGGATAATGTAAAACCACTACCATGCTTTATTAAATTTCATGTAGTGGAGCTTGATTATATGTTTACATAAATGATGCGATGTCCTAAGACAAGCATAAATAGTTGTGTACTGTTCTTTGTGTTCAAAGAGATTCAAACCTAATAATTAAGGATAGAATCAGATCAAATTCAAAAAATTATTCAGTTTGATTAAAGTAAAACACTCTATACGGAAATTATTTTGAACCTACATTAATTAGTCATATTCAATTAACTGATTAGCTAATTTTTAATTTTAAATAATTTTAAATGAACATGTTCGATTTGGTGAATTGATTCAGTTAATTGAATCAAACCAAAATTTTGATCCAATTGAACTTATATTCTCAAAAAATTTATATCATAAATATCGTTCTAAATATTTTAAATAATTGGACCTATGCACACGTTTTTTTTATTAAAAGATGTAATAGAGGAATAATGATTTCACATGCAATCATTTTTTTTCTTGATGAGGAGGATGTGCAATGATGCATTCAAATCAATAAAGGAGTTCACATAAATCAATAAAGAGATTATTAATGAAAATTGATGAGAAAAAAAAATAGAGTTTATGCCTGAGATAAAAGAGAGCAAGATGAACAAAGAGGAAGAGTAGTGAACTCACTAGGTTTGGAAAGGAATTTTACGGTTTTGAGAGTCTCTGGGTTTAATTGATATTTTGTAAATCTAAACCGGTTCAATTCGTCCGAATCAATTAACTGAATTAAAAAAGAATTTCTTCCAAACTAAAATTATTTATAATCTTCAAAATTGAATTATTGATTATTAGGTTGAATCGATCCAGAATGATTCTATTCACGTTCGATTCCATTTGAACACCCCAGGTTCTTTAGTTTCATTATCATTAAATAATTTTGATCACATATCATCTCAAAACTCATCTGTTTTGTACTCTATAGCAACAAAACATCATTGTTAGAAACAAAAATATATAGATGTCATAGTTACTAAATAAGATCTTGAAGGAATTAGGTTGGACACATGTAGTGGATAAAATGTTCAACATAGTAAGAGAAGCAAAATGGGGACGGTAATGGAAGTCTCAGTGCTAGTCGGAAGTGGTGATGTTTTTTTACTGCAAACAGTCCCCTCCATATAAGTAGAAAAAAGACCAAAGAACTAAACTGCATCCTCTCTCTCTCTCTCTCTCTCTCTCTCTCTCTCTCTCTCTCTCTCTCTCTCTCCTTCTTCTTCTCGGTGATAGTCTAACTATCATTAGCTTTTTTCCATTGTGTCCATCTTCTATGTGATGTGGTCAGATCTTAGTACGTTTATTTCTATTTTATAGACGCCCTCTTTCTCTCTCTCTTATCTTGTCATCTTCTCTCTCTGTCACCCTGTGGCTCGCTTCACTGACGGCAAGAGATCTGATGGTACATTAATGCGTTGTTTGGTGCGAGGCAGAGGTCGAGAGATGTGGATGTGTCATATGCAGCTGTAGATCCGAGGAACGTTGTTAATATATTCTTTATCCTTTGGCCTCTTTCTTCAGCTCCTTCATATCTGAGGTACTCTTCCGGTAGGAATGGAGAAGAGATGGGCTCGAGCAGCCCTGGTCGCCTGGTTCATTTTGTTGGTCGCCGGCTCGCATGGTTTGGTTCGAAGTGTCAGCCGGAAGCACCCTCACCACCGTCAGAAGGCAGATGAGAAGGCGTCGGTGGAGGAGTTGGCTGCC
Source organism: Musa beccarii (assembly GCA_024322285.1). Classification (NCBI taxonomy): domain Eukaryota; kingdom Viridiplantae; phylum Streptophyta; class Magnoliopsida; order Zingiberales; family Musaceae; genus Musa; species Musa beccarii. The sequence goes on along the minus strand of CM044398.1, from coordinate 14,195,158 downwards.
GGCGTTGCCACCATCCACCGGCGTGGGTGCAGGTTCAAGAATCTCGATCTAGTTTGCGCCTATCTCACGCAGGCGGACAAGAACGGGAGCTCGGTCGACGACGAAAAGCGACTCGTACCAACCGGCCCCAACCCCTTGCATAACAGATGAAGAAAAAGAAAGCATCAAGCAGCAGCAGCAGCAGAAGAAGAAGAAGAAGAAGAAGAAGAAGAAGAAGAAGAAGACTGATATTGCATAGCTCTGCCATTCATGGTCTGGTGAGGTGGTGTGTCATCTGTTTGTTCTTCTGTTTCTCCTGTCTTTTTCTCAGAGACGTTCTCCGAGTGTTTGAGAGGAGAACAGGACATCATCTCTCTCTTTTTCGTTTTATATTTGACCGATTTATATGGAGAATTGACACCTAATAATGTATCTTTTTCCTCTTGATAGAGTCACTGCAACATATTTTCAGATTAATCATCTACGTGTTGTTTCGTGTTGGAGGTTTCAAATCAATTGAGATTTTAAGATATACAGAGAGCAAAAATTTTCCTAAAAAGAAAAAAATGAAAAAAAAGAAGCTCCATAGAGTGCAAACTATTTTGAAATTTATACATAGAAAACAAAATGGGGAAAAAAAATAGAGGACATAGTGATCTTACTTGGGATGTAATGTTAATATTAGATAAAAAAAATATATGGAATTAAATACCTCATAAAAAAAATTAAATGACTTACAAATTCTCTGTCATATATATGCGCGCGTCGACAGACTAAAAGGATCATTAGGCATATGAGATACCTACAGACTTTGCAGCGTTACTTAAACATGACAGTACATGTGTGTACGTTAGATGCTCTCTCTCTCTCTCTGGATTGGTGATGTTCTCATGTCATTAGTTCTGATCGACTTCTTCATTTCTTGTCGGGATCTTTCTCTTTTTTCCCCCCCTTTTTTAATATCCTAAATTAGATTTGTAGAAGATTGATAATATATATATATATAATATTAAATTTTAAAAAAATAAATATGTTATTTTCAAACTTGGAAAAGGATAGATATGTAAAACTAATTTTCTTTTAATAGGATCAAAATAATTTAACCCAAAGAATGTGAGTTAAAAAAAATAATATTTATATTCGTCATACATTACATCAATATCTAATTCAGATTCACATATTTTTATATATAAAAATGAAATAAAAATTTAAATATCCACCTGATACGATATCCATCGTGTAATCATAATTCAATTTCCGCCTGTTATCCGTATCCGTATTCGCACCCGTATCTGGATCTGCAGCTAAAAAAGTGGATACGGATGTGTTCCTCAGAATCCGACCCGTTTTCCCCCAACCGGCCAATTGGATCCCGCGTGTCGCTCGTAGAAAGCGAAACCGTCGCCACGTCTCCTCTTCCGGATTCCTCGAGCACGGAAAGACGCGATTCCAATCTAGGGTTTCGGAGCAGTTCGGTGAAGAGGAAGGAATGGAGAAGGACGGGCAGATTAGTGTCCGAAAGAGGTCGACGAAGCGGCGGAGGAGCAGGGGATTCGTCAAGGCCGTGGCGGATTACCTCGCGTCCGATTGCTACATGTACGCCCCTATCCTCGACGTGCCGCCTCCGGATTTGCCGCTGTCATCTGCTGCCCGATCTCCTCCCACCACAGGTTTGATATGTTTCTTGTTTCCTTCCGTTATCCGGTCTCAAAATTTGATCTTCATTCTTGTGCGTTTAGAATACTATATAGCGCTGAATGCTCGAAAAGGTTGTTTCCTTGTTCTTGTTTACCCTTTGTGATGAGATCTTGATATTGTGTTAGCACTTTCTCAAGTGTGCCGCTTCCATGTTGTTGTTGGGATGTGTTTTGGAACATTCGGCTACAATAGGAGTTTCGAGAAAAAAACGATAGAATGAATTCCATCGAGTGAGAGTCACAACAATTATCTGCAGCATTTCAAATGAAATTAGTGCGGCTACCCTTTCTGTGCTCGAGAACATCTTGTCATGTGTGATAGATCATAGAATAACTTATCCACAATGATGACACAAGCTATCATCTTATAATGCCAATGCAAAATTTGTTTGTCAGCACATAATCTAGATATGGTTCCTTAATTGAGCGATCATTTTAACAGCAAGAGCATGCTTCAATTTAGTAATTTTTTTTTAAAACCTTTCTTGTGTTTATGATCTATTTTTTATTCGACGATTTCTCTGTATATTCTCTTACTTTATGTTTTTTCAGAAATCAGAACCCACAGAAGCATCAGCTGCCACACTGAGATGGTTTCTGCGCCATCTGGTACCATCCATTCTTCTTATTTATGTGAATCTTCTGCAAAATAGTTTTGAACTGGTTTCATATTTCTGACTTCCTCATGTTGTTTTTGTGCAAATTCTGATTGTTAACGATGCACCTATTGGGTTAATTAACGAGATGTAGTGTACTGAGATGCTAAGGTGGTTGTGCTTTTTCGTACCTTCTACAGACAAAAGGGCGTCCGTAGTGCAGTTGCAGAGGCTGATCTCAAAGTGACACTGCAAGTGCATGCTATCAAAGACGGCCACCAGTGTGTGTAAGTTTCTTGCTAATGCTTTTTTGTTGAGAGCCTGTTTTATGTTCTGCTCTTGTTAGTGTTTTATGCTTTTGTCATTCCTGTCTTTGCAAAATCTGATTGTTATATAATTCCTAATCTTATCCATAAACTCCATAATTGTGATGTATATAATGGTTTTTAGTTTTTTTTCTTTTACATTTTACTTTTACCAACATGTGAGGCAATGGTGCATTGGAATCTTTGGATCACCTGATCTTGGTGTACTTTCTGTTTCATTAGGATGACTATAAATATGTTCACCCACTGATTGGCTAACTCTGATTGTCATTTTTCATATTTTCCCCATTAATAATTGCATCAAATTAGCGCAAATTTTGGCATCATGATAAATTTGCTCCTTTGCAGATTATGGGATCAAGTTTCAGTTATGATTACATGATACATCAATCCAAATCTGTCGACAACATCTCATTTTATACAAAATACATTTATAAAACAATAACATAACAATCCACAAAGGCTTGCCACAATCTGAATAGCTTTCCACTGCCTCAACCAAATTGTAACATTTCAGTGAGTGACAAGTTAACCTGAAAAAGGGTTATATAACAATGGAGTGAGCTACAAAGCTCAACAAGTGACAAATATATCCAAAACAAGAGGAGAATAGCTTCAAACAGACTTGGTATCCAAATGCAAGGCAGAGATACAATAATTCATGGATATAAGCTCATTAGATATAGAATTGCAAATGTCATTTCATTCAAAACATATTTGGTTCATAACAAATGGAGTAAAGAGTAATTGAAACTTATCAGATGACGTAAATAGTATTTCGGAGCATATCAAATGACACGTAGGATATTATGGAGCATATAATTGGTGCACAGGATATTTCAGAGCATATCAATGATGTATGAAATGTTTCAGAGCATGTTCAACGACATATGAAATATTTTGGAACATAGCAAGGACGTATAAAATGTTTCAAAGCATATCAAGAGCAAAGGAAATATTTCGGACATATCAATGACGTATGGAATGTTTCGAAGCATATTAAGAGCAAAGGAAACATTTCAGACATATCAATGACGTATGGAATGTTTCGAAGCATATCAAATGACATATGAAATATCTCAGAGCATATCAGTGTAACAAATAAGAAACAGAAGCTCAAATGCCATCTCTGACGTACATTCATTTCATTCTCATCCAAAGCGCACATATAAACACATAAGCAATGCTTTGGATATCATATCAGAAACACAAAGGGTGCAGTGGGATCTTAAACAGGATCTCCCACGTGTGGGAGCGTCATACATCCACGTCTGGATGAAGCCAGAGGGGGTCGGCAGAGCATCGCGGGCTCTAAGCATATACCCTTTACCATTTCTGGCAAAGGTTTAAATAATCCCTTTACCATTTTTGGCAAAGGTTTAAATAATCCCTTTACCATTTTTGGCAAAGGTTTAAATAATCCCTTTACCATTTCTGGCAAAGGTCCAGACAATCCCACAGACACCAGAGTACAAAAGGACAGTGTGAACAATAAATTGACACATATCAGAAGCACATGCGGAACAATGAAACGTATATGCGTTTATACGAAACAATACGATGCAAACATTTCTTTCACAAATGTAGTCGAATTTGAAAGGAAAATAAAAGGAGTATACAAGGATTTGAAGCAATAATATAAAGCTCAATCGAAGAAAGAATTTTAGCTGGATTCAATTTCCAAAGAGATGAAACATGAATAAGCAAAATTACGTGATTGAGTGGTATCATATCAAAAACACAAAAGGCGTAGTGGGATCTCGAACAGAATATGGTCCATTCAGAGCATGGACCCATACAGAAGTCAGAGCATCGCGGGCTCTAAGCATATATCCTTTACCATTTTTGGCAAAGGTCCAGACAATCCCACAGCCACCAGAGTATAAAAGGTCAGGTGAGCAATAAAATTGGTACATCGAAAGGACATACGGATCAACAAAACGTACATGTGCCTTTACGAGTCAATACGATGTAAACATAATCTTTCACAATTGCATTCAAATTTGAAAGGAGATAAAAGCAAGAGCATACAAGGATTCAAAGCAATAATATCAAGCTCGGTCAAAGAAAGGATTATAGCCGAAATCAATTTTCCAAAGAAATAAACAAGAATAGGCAGAATCGACCAAAGCTCGATTTTTGGCAGAATTTGAGAGCCACATTGCATGAATTGTTCGGATAACCAATTATGCTCCGATTTACTCAAGAAAGATGTCATTAGAAGGCTAAATCAGTCTACTTTCAGATAAAATAAGTTTCATACAAATTGGAGTTTCTAACAAGGAATTACAAATGATTCGGTACCCAAGAGTCAGGGAACAAAATCTCTATTTTCAGAAACGATAGGATTGAATTTAACATAATTCTGGGCAGTCATTTGGATTGTAAACCTTTCAATCTAGGTACCAAAAGAAAGATCTCTAAGTTTAGTTTCTAACGAAGCAAGTTTCGTATAAATCAGAGTTTCTAATAGAGAGTTATAGACAATTTAGTAACAAAAGATCAGAACTTATAGTCTCTGTTTGACAGATTCCGTAGAGTTGATTCAATTTGATGTTTGGATGGGCAAATTTACTCCAAATCATACAAGTAAGCTGTCCAGAGAAAGGTTTACAAGTCTATATTCAGATCAAATAAGTTTTGCCTAAGTTGGAAATCTATACAGGGATTTATAGCTGAAACTAAGTAGAAGGGTCAGAATTTTGATAATCATTCCATATTCAAACCTTTACATTCCAAACAATAGAGATATCAGATTTCAAGGCTAGAACAATTCAAATTTCTCATATCCAAGTCTAAAGTGAAGATTAAACTTATAGAAGAAAGGATTGGAACACTTGCCTTTCGAATATTTCGATCCAACGAAATTGTAAGCCCAAATCCTTCTACTTTCCTCCATTTCCTCTCAGTGTGTTGTTTTCTTCACGTGTCTTCTTTCTTTCTTGTAAGCCTTTCTTTGGACAGCTTACTTCTATGATTTGGAGTAAATTTGCCCATCCAAACATCAAATTGAATCAACTCTACGGAATCTGTCAAACAGAGACTATTAGTTCTGACCTTTTGATACTAAACTGTCTATAACTCTCTATTGGAAACTCTGATTTATACGAAACTTGCTTTATTGGAAACTAAACTTAGAGATCTTTCTTTTGGTACTTAGATTGAAAGGTTTGGAGTCCAAATGACTGCCCATAATTCTGTTGAATTCGATCCTATCGTTTCTGAAAATAGAGATTTTGTTCCCCGACTCTTGGTTACCGAATCATTTGTAATTTCTTATTAGAAACTCCAATTTGTATGAAACCTATTTTATCTGAAAGTAGACTGATTTAGCCTTATAATGACATCTTTCTTGAGTAAATCGGAGCATAATTGGTTATCCGAACAATTCATGCAATGTGACTCTCAAATTCTGCCAAAAATTGAGCTTTGGTTGATTCTGCCTATTCTTGTTTATTCTTTTGGAAAATTGATTTCGGCTATAATCCTTTCTTTGATTGAGCTTGATATTATTGCTTTGAATCCTTGTATGCTCTTGCTTTTATTTTCTTTCAAATTTGAATGCAATTGTGAAAGATTATGTTTGCATCGTATTGACTCGTAAAGGCACATGCATGTTTTGTTGATCCGCCTGTGCTTTCGATGTGCCAATTTTATTGCTCACCTGTCCTTTTGTACTCTGGTGGTTGTGGGATTGTTTGGACCTTTGTTAGAAATGGTAAAGGGATTATTTGGACCTTTACCAGAAATGGTAAAGGGTATATGCTTAAAGCCTGCGATGCTCTGACTTCTGTATGGGTCCATGCTCTGAATGGACCGTATTCTGTTCGAGATCCCACTGTGCCCTCTGTGTTTTTGATATGATACCACTCAATCATGTGATTTTGCCTATTCATGTTTCATCTCTTTGAAAATTGAATCCAGTTAGAATTCTTTCTTCGATTGAGCTTTATATTATTGCTTCAAATCCTTGTATACTCCTGCTTTTATTTTCCTTTCAAATTCGACTACATTTATGAAAGAACATGTTTGCATCGTATTGTTTCGTATAGGTGCATGTACGTTTCATTGTTCCGCATGTGCTTTCGATATGTGTCAATTTATTGTTTACACTGTCTTTTTGTACTCTGGTGTCTGTGGGATTATCTGGACCTTTGCCAGAAATGATAAAGGGATTATTTGGACCTTTGTCAGAAATGGTAAAGGGTATATGCTTAGAGCCCACAATGCTCCGTTGGCCCCCTCTGGCTTCATCCAGACGTGAATGTATGACGCTCCCAGATGTGGGAGATTCTATTTGAGATCCCACTGCTCCCTCTGTGTTTCTGATATGATATCCAAAGCTTTGCTTATATGCTTATATGTGCGCTTTGGTTGAGAATGAAATGAATATACGTTAGATATGACATTTGAGCTTTTGTTACTTATTTGTTCTTCTGATATGCTCTGAGATATCTCATATGTCATTTGTTATGTTCTAAAATATTTTATTTGCTCTTGATATGCTCTGAAATCATTCATATGCCATTGATATGTTCTGAAATGTTTCCTTTGCTCTTGGTATGATCCGAAACCATTTATACGTCATTGATATGTTCCGAAATGTTTCATTTGCTCTTGGTATGCTTTGAAACCATTTATATGTCATTGATATGTTCCGAAATGTTTCATTTGCTCTTGTTATGCTTCGAAATATTTCATACGCCTTTGATATGTTTCAAAATGTTTCATGTCGTTGATATGCTTCGAAACATTTCATACGTCGTTGATATGCTCCGAAACATCCTATGTATCATCGATATGCTTTGAAATGTCCTATGCATCATATGCTCCGAAATATCCTATGTGTCATTTGATATGCTTCGAAATACTATTTACGTCATATGATATGTTCCAATTACTCTTTACTCTATTTGTTATGAACGAAATAGGTTTAAATAAGAGGACATTTGCGATTCAGTATCTGATAAGATGATATATATGTTTCTTGTATCTTGCTTTGCATTTTGATATCAAGTTTATTGAAAACTATTCTCTTCCACCATGGATATGTTAATCACTTGTTGAGCTTTGTTATGCTCACTCCGTTATTATATAATATTTTCAGGTTAGCTTATCAGTCTCTAGGATATTTAAATTGGGTTGAGGAAGGGAAAACTTGAAGATTTTGGGCTGATCTTTAATGGTTGATATGTTTTTGTTGTATAAGTACATTTTGTGTTTAGTGAAATATTGATGGTAAATCTGAACTTGTATACTTTGTAAAAGTAAAAGGACCTCTCATGTTAGGATTTGGAATGTTAAGTTTAAATGATATAATGATATGAACTTGTGGTAAAAAATTAGTTTTGAGATTGTATGGATTCTTAGACTTGTGGATTTATGATGTGGATATTGTTTAGTTGAGTTAACTTAGGAATTTATGAATCAATATGCTGATGTGGTATATAAATTATAAACTGCACAGGTTTTATGAATTATAGATTTTGGATGTGATTTACGACTCGAATAATTGTTAGTATCCTCAAATGTTGATTTGGATCCTGGGATTGGATTGTGATGAATTTTAATGTTATGGATTTTAAGACAAGGTCACACCTCCCAGAATGTGTTAATATTTAATGTTTTAAATATGGGATTTGGATTCCAAAACGCCCAAGGCCTTAGGCGCTTACTTAGGCATCCGCCTGAGCAAAGCGAGACACTTTAGAATATTAAAATATATAATATATAATAGAATTGATAAATATGATTATATAAATAAAAATATGACATTAAATTGAGTTTTTTTAATGAATCTTCTATATTATTTTGTATATTTATCATTAATCTTGAAGCCTTAATAATAGTTCTAGATAAATAGATATTAATAGTGCTAAATAGGGGCTAATAACAATTCTAAATAGCGATTAACAATGCTAAATAAGGATTAGTAATTTTAAATAGGAATTAGTTATAAATAGATCAATAGTTCCAAGGATTAATATCAATTTTAGTTTATATATATGGTAATAATTGTTAATTGTAATCATAATAGTAGAAGGGGAGACAAGGAGTTATCGACTGTAGAATGTGAGGAAGGAGAGGGCGACGATGACAGAGGAACCTTCGGACGATGGCAGTGGCAACGGAGGAAGCTGCGGACAATAGTAGTAGCGACGGAGAAAGCTACGGACGGCGGCTACGGCGATGGAGGAAGCTGCAGAAGGCAATGCAGAGGCAGAGGAAGCTTCAAATGTATCCATCGGTGGCGGAGAAAGTTGCGGTCCTATCCCTTAGCGACAGAAGGAGCTGCACACGAAATCAGCGATGGGGGATAGAATTGTGCATGAATGTTACAGCAACGAGAGCTTTAGACCCATCTCTCAGTGGTAAAGAAAGCATAGGACCTGTGTTGGTGGTGGAGGTAGCGATTGTGCACAAAGGCAGTGGCGGGATCATATGTGAGTCTAGGTAGCAAGTACCTTGTGTTTATGGGTCGAGGGTCTAATGTTGTGTGTGGTTGGGGGGTTACTATTACCATTTACTTTGCTTAGTTGGTTTTATTGAACCAACTAAGTTACTGTTTACCCGAATCAGAGTTGACCATCTAGTTCGATTGCTCACCTTCAACCCCAATCGGGCGCTTCACTGAAGCACATCGCTCGGCAACTGTGCAAGGTGCTCGCACCTTTGTAAAACACTGCATATCATGGCCATGTAGTTCTTTTTGTTGATAAGGACACACATGATGAACTCATAATCTAATGGGAAAAGTATTACTGCTTTTTCTTCCCTGTAGGATGCTCATGTTACATTGGATTGGTTTAGTGTCACCTATCTACTTGGGAGTAGTATACACCACATGCAAACAAATGGTTAAGTAGGCCCACCACAACATCCCACCAATTTATGGCAGATTAACTTTGATATGTTATTATTAATGACAATATGATTTCATGAAATTAATTGTGCTGTGGGCTATTGACAAAAGAAACCTAGAATTTCACTTTTGGAACATAAGCAGCATGGTGGAAAGTCAAAATGGAGTCAAGCAGGGTGTTGAATCTGTGTTTGTTCTTACATGTGATGGTGGCATGTGTTGCCTTGGGAACATCCGGGAAACATGGGTGATAAGATGTGGAACCATTCCTTTTATCATGTGTCTTTATGAAAGATGATTATATATGGAATGACTCCATATAAGTCTACAGAGTGAAAAGGATTCCTGACCAATGTCTTACCATGACCAGGATAACTCATGCTCTCAGTATCTCATTTTCCCTTTTAATCTTGAAATTGATATGCTATGCTTGTCTAGCTTGTATGTTGCGGTGTAAGTTATTGTATACCGATAACATTTGTAGTATACCGAGGAGTGCCCCACCAAATGTTTTTAGGTTGACTACCTTTCTTTGTTCCTGCATTCTTAGCTTGTCGAATTGTATGTTCATACTGAATAGTGCGATTTTTTTTTCCTTTATTGGTTTAGTTATCGATTATGTGAATTGCTGGTGAAGTTGTTCGACTCTGAGAGCATTACTTCAGACGATGATTAGGGCTGTAGTTTCTTGTGCATTTATCTCTGCTTTCTTATTATATGGCTGTACAGATGTAAAGATACATGTATATGTTCTTTTATTTATGGCGATACATTAATCATGTGGAATCATGCATTTCTTTCTCATAGATGATTTAGTTATTCTTGTTTCCTTTTGTTGAGGTGAGGGAGAATCATCCTCTAATGATCTGACTTATAATTTCATAAGAATTGAGTTTGTCATCATTTATATATGGATTAGATCTCACGAATATCAATCCTTTTTTTTTTTTGGGAAAGATCATGATTCAATAAAAAAATTTTATTGAATCATATACAAACATCATGTATGTGTTCTTTATTGAAAGATCTTGATTCAATCCTTCTTTCACTACATCTCCTTTTGTGTGTGAGAGAGAGACCACTACCTTTATCTCCCAATTCCAATTCCCCTCCCCCACAAAATGACAATATTGGCGGGTCCCTCTTTTGTGGATGAGTCCTCACCCTCCCTCTTTGATTACATCTCTCCACTTATATACAGTCAGAGAACCCTATTGAATAACTATTCAGCTCTCTAAAGAGCCAAATTAAAGCTGCCAACTTGCCACTCGTAAGATAATTACGATTCTGCCCTTTCGTCTTCTGTATGAATATGCCACCACGCCTTTCTTTCGGTGGCTTCTTTAGAGCAAGGAGAGGATACAAAGCTTGCCTGCGAGGAAGAGGAAGATGAGGGCAGGGTCAGGGTTCAATGCTGCAGCGGTGGCGGTGCCGGCGGCGGTAGCGGGTGGCGGCCGCTCAGGGTCAGATGCGGCGCCGTTGCTGTACCTGTTCGGGGGGCTGGCGGCCATGCTGGGCCTTGTGGGTTTCGCGCTCAGCCTCCTCGCTTGCGCCTACTGGAAGCTGTCAGGACACTTCGAGCGCGGCGGAGCGGAACGGGGGGCCAAGCTGGAACCGGCGACGGCGACGCCGACGCCGGCGACGTTCTACAAGCAGGAGGTCGTGGTGGTCATGGCCGGGGACGAGAAGCCGACGTACCTCGCGACGCCCATCCCGAGCGGGGCTTCCTCGTTTGGCGGCCGGTCCAGTAAGAATGAGGATGGAGATGATGAGATAGGGAAGGAGGAGATTGTTGGGGACTGTCAAGGGGGTGGAAATACTACACGACACCACCAAAACTTGGATGTATGAGGTGGGTTTTCTACTATTGTCTGAAGGTAACTAACAGGTTAATTGGTTTGGCGTTTGCGGAATCCGTGTTTCATGTGATTTCTGTACTACATACACTCGATATCATATCATATCATAAGAAGGGAACAAGGAAAGAAATGGGAAGCAGATAAGGGAGTGTGCAGTGAGCAGCGAGGGTGGGTAGGGCCGTGGGCGGGCCGCGGCTGCATGAAAGGCGACAAGGTTTGTGCTGTTCCATTTTGCTCTTTCGTAGAGAGAGCTGTTCACGGGAGGTTTCTAGTGTTCCTTATTTCTTGAGAGGGTGTTGGCCATGCGGCTAAGATAGCAATATCATTAGATCCCATAATCAAGTACAGCATTACAATGAAGTCATTAGATTGCTGCATCAGTTGAAGAGATAAATTACCGTACAAAGATAAATCTAGAGCATATAAATTTTTTTGTTATTAGAGTGCTCGCAGCAGTGATGAGTCTCACCGTCGTACGCTCGCATCTTAGATGTAGATTCATGCATTTTCTCAAATGGGCACGTGGAAAGTGGAAAGCTCATTCTTCAATCTCAACCTTACATTAGCCACCCCATTTGTGCCCACTTCTCCACTGAAAGATTCGTACACATCATGATTACTACATTTTCTCAGGTGGCAGTGCCAATCGACTCTCTCTTCAGTGTTACCAATAGAGCTCTTTCTAAGTTTAAATCATTTGAGCAGGTGTATATATGTTTTTTTTTTTCTTCCATAGGGACGATGAAGGCTCTTTGACCATCGAGTACTGTACTTGTGAGCTGCATGTATTATCGAGATATTATTATGGTTATAACCGTGTTGGCAATTGATAGGTTTTATTTTGGAGGCTGACGTTTTATATATAGTTTAATATAATTTTTATCGAAGCAAACCGTTCTATCTGGGAGAACGATTTGGTTCTAAAAGGCATGGGGACCGAGTGGAGTCATTATTGGTGCAAATAGATAGATCAAAGATAGAGCAAGACGAGTTTGATTTTACTGGATCCTAAATGATCATGAATTTATATTGCAAGATGATGTTTGTGGATTAAGATGTTGAAGTAAATTAAAGAATGGTGAGAGCAGAACCTGACGATGGGAATAGCATGACCTCCATTATTGGGATAGAGACTGGGCACCCAGCTGCTTTCTCACCCTGGAAGTGACAGGTAGGGGGACTCTGAAAGCTACTTAGGAGGAGGAAAATGGAGTATGGTTCTCTGAAAGTTACAAGCGGAGGTACATTGAGTCAGAGGGAACACCAAGTTGGACCTCCAACATTGTGGATGAAAATGAATATACTACTGCTCCTAATAGCCACAATGCAGGCTGCAAGCACTCAAGTTGATGTATGTTGGTCAGAGATATGTTGGAAAATAAATTAAATTAAATTTTTCTATTTTTAAATTAGAAAGAGACATCGTTAAAAATGAAGGATCAAATGAATAAAATACCATAAAAAGACAAATGGTTAAGGGAGAGAACGTGAGGAAAATAAAAATTTCTATTATATGAGAAGAACCAATATAAGGAATCACTCTCTCTCAACCCTTTTAGATCTTATTAGTTAAAACCCCAGAAGCACCTAAAATATTTTTTTCTATAACTTTTGCTCTCATCAAAACTTTAAAATTCATATATATTTATATTTATATGAACAAATCCTTCACCGAAAACTTATCTTTCTACTTGAATCATTAATCCTAAGTTAATAAGAAGTTGGAGTCAGAATCTAATTAGAATTTCTCTAGGTACTTTGAATCTAATTAAGATTCCTAAAATACTTATCAATCTTAATAATTTCTATCTTAAAAAGAGATCATTAAAAATGTGATATCTAGTAACTTACTTGTGGATCTCAATATAATTATAAATATTTAGGATTTATTTATAAAGAAAACAGAAAGAGAGAGAGAGAGAGAGAGAGAGAGAGAGAGAGAGAGAGAGAGGAGTTAGAACTTTCATATGGAAAAGGATTTGTCATGAAGCATAATTTATAAATACCTATCTAGATGGTCATCTTTATGTTGTTAATTAAAAAAAAAAAGGGAGGAGCCAACCATATGAGGATTTTAGATCAAAAATAGAGAAACGAAGATGACTTTGGAGGATCATGATCAATCTCAAGTTATATTGATGAAGTTACAATGTATATAAATAAATACAAAGTGAAAAATAGTATGACCATATTTAAGATCACTATAACTTGGATCGAGCTTTTGTTTTCATCCTAAATCATTTGAAAATATTTACTACTATAGTGATGTGATTATATGGCAAAAATTCTAAATTCAGCTTATATGGGCCAAAACTTAGGAGACATTGATTTTGAAAACAATGTAAACTCATCCAAAATCAATATAACTCAGGTCACTTAAATTCAAAAAATTTCTAATTTGAAACTCTTGAAAATTAGTTCTAAATAGATATTTGATTGTTTTGGAATTTTTTTTAAGCTTAAAGTCTTAGGTTTAATTATTTTGATGAGAATAATATTTTATTATTTTGTGTAAAAAAGAATCTTAGTAATTTTTATTATATCACATTTAATTATAATGACATTTGATTTAATTAGTATTAATATTTAATGGTTTGTTTGATAATTCTATTATTTTTTAAAATGCATAAAAATATTATATATAATTTCCTACAGTCAATTATATTACTTATATTTTATTTTGATTTTTGGACCGGTCCAATAAATTGGTTCGAATGGATGAGATCGTAAAAGGAGGAAAAACAAAAAAAAATTAGGGGAACTGTAGAAGAAATAACCCAAACATAAGCTTCAATGGGGAAAAAAAAAACTAAAAAGAGAAATTGTATTGGAATTCATTGAAAAAAAATAAATCAAAAAAAATTTTAAAATGTAATATGATTTTAAGTAAATTTTTATTAAATAGTCGATTAAATTTTGATCTGATCTGACCCAACAAACCAAAACTTTATGGGTTAAATAACCAATTAAATTTTGATAAATATGAGAAATAATACCAAACTATTTCCTACTTTCTTTCATGACAAATAACCTGAGGAGAAACATGATCTCAATAGCAAATTTGGCAGATTTTATCAGTAATTTGATCTCATATAAGTACTCCCCCAATTTTAAATTTGATGATTTTAGTTTCCTAAAATTAGGAATTGAGATTGAATCGAACTAGGTCGATTTTGGAATCTGAATTAGAATCGTTGGTCTTGATTTCAGATCCAATTCCAGTCGTCAATTTTTTTATAATTTTAAATATAAAAATTATTTAAAAATAAAAAAATCATAATTTAAAATTTAAAAATTACTAAATCTATGGTCCAATGTATTTACTTACCAAATCAAAAATGTGAAAGAAGAGAGGAATCCAAATGAAGAAAACCTCAAGACAGACTTGAGCGACAGATATCAACAAGAAGATGCGAAGTACCACTTTGTGATCTATCACTAAACATTCTTAGCGTTGCATAAAATATAAAATATAGAAAAAAAAATATCGTTATAATGAGGAGATAGTAAGACCTAGAACCGATTACTACGCACCCAAGGAAATTTACACCATTATGTCTCGGTCTGTTCATGTAAAACCAACGAATTTATGTTCCCCACAACATCTGATTACCTAAAAACCATAGTCCGGACACTGCAAACGCTGGAGATCATACCCTAGAAGATACTCTTGAAGCACGGAATCGGGGTGGAGAGATGAAGCCATACTTGACCACAAGCTCATACCGTCTCTCTCCTTTTCCCTCCTGTACATTTCTTTGAAACAGTCTGATTCGGCCGATTGATTCGCTTCCTGCAATCCTAAGAATGATGGTTCTTTGCCATGGAAGATTTCATGGAGGTCGGAAAGCCCTGCCACCAGCGAGTTGCAGTCTGAGAACGAACTCGCCACGAGACCTCCCGCATCTGACGGCGGACACCCCGGTGCTGAACAATCCATATTTTCCCGTACGGTTTGGTTCATCGAGATTTGGATTTCCTGCTTCACTTGCAGCAGTCTTCGGTGAGATGAATCGATCAGAGCTGCAGACGTTGTAGCATCGGTGTGTTGGTCTTCAAAGAGCTCGTCGCCGAGCGGATGATGATCCCTGGGCCACAGTGCAGTGTCGTCGTCGAAGAAGCGATCCTCGCAGCCCCGGAGTTGCATTCTTTCCAGAGCTGGCGCACTTAGGGTTTGTGGATGTGTTTGGAGACTCATTGCATTAGCTACCTCAGTTGAGACCTGGTTAACAGAAAGGCATCGAGGTTGTGGTGATTCTCTTGGCTTGCCATGTAGTTTCTTCTTCAGCCTTGTGTTCCAATGATTCTTGATGTCATTATCTGTTCTCCCTGGCAGCTGGGCTGCAATTATAGACCACCTAATGCATGAAAGCTTAGTTGGTGTTATCCTCATGTACATGATGGGCACGCAAAGGGAGAGCAGGAAAAGGTATATGGATGAGTTACCTGCTCCCAATTCTTAAGTAGAGGCTACATATGGTATGGTCTTCTTCTTCCGAAAAGCCACCGTGCTTGAGGTTGGGCCTCAGATAATTGAGCCATCTCAACCTGCAGCTCTTTCCACACCTACTCAGACCTGAAATGATAACAAGAGAAATATTAAACCTAGCTCCTCTCGTCTACTTCCTGACAGGAGAGTCACAGATCTTCATTTTGCAGACCACATGTAAATATGTTCTATATATGTTCTAGTGGAAGGATGATCTATCCAGATTGTTTTCTCTCCCTTTTCTGCACCACACTTGAACTCAGAAACAAGACATAGTGGTAAAATGCCTGCATCTGATCTCAATCACTCTCTTCTAGCTAGTAATGGGAAGAAATCGCAGCGCTGAGAAGGAACAAGTTCTTGGGTTGAGGACCGCTTCTTGGTTTTCTGAAACAGAAGGTCAAGGTTCTCCTCTGCAAGAAGCTGGATTCGAGAAGGAGAAGAAGCGATCGAGTAGTTTGAGGACATACCAATCTTGTGAGGCAGCGCAATCCAATTGCCACCAGTTCCATGCTTCTCGATATAAGCCTTGAGCATTGCATCCTCCTCAGGGGACCATGGCCCCTTCTTCACGGTCGCCTTGTCACAACAGGGGGCCCTCCCCATCTTTCTCGATCCCTCGACCTCTATGCCCGGGGTGGAGAACAAAGAAGAAAGGCAAGGCCGAGCTTTATAGAAAGAAACCCGGAGAGCAAAATCCTGTGTGTGATGTGATGCTGACGAGAGGACGAAGGTGCTGCCGTACTCGGTTACCATGTTCGCCACCTTTTGCAAAGCTTTCAACGTCTGGCCTTTGTTTAACAGATATCAAATCTTTCGAGATTGACCGAGTCCATGCATGCACGCTAAGGAAAGCGCTCGAGCCTCTCCACGAAGGAGCAAACATGCCTTGATCACACCTAACTGCACCTCTTAACATGCAGATTTGATGGAGATTAGAATAGGACTCCCTGCAGCATCACTTTAGCTTACAATGTGTTCCGAGTGTGAAATGGGAGTCACTGCTCAAACTATTGATGGAGACTATTTAGTGGCATACAATTTGGGGGCTTGATGAAGCTACTGTTCCTTGATCTCACTGCTTCCACTTCTGAAGCATATGATCCTCGGGTGTCAAAGTTTCTAGATACCTCTATCATGGATGAATACCACACAATAAATGCTTGGGATATATTTATGTTTGTAGGGTTCTTTTACTTGATTTTTTATGTATATTTTAAGTAAAATGTTTCTTAAGTGTAAGTTTCCAGCTTTGAAACTTCTAATCATATAAATATCTAAAGTGATAGTGTAACATCACACTAAGCTGAACTTTAAGTATTTTGGTCCAACGATTCAAGCTCATCAAGTTAATCGATCATCGATATTAGAATATGCTTAGTATTAAGCATGGTAAGAATTTGAGTATGAGAGGATTATCATAAATAGAACCCGATATATATCAATGCATGGAGTTACCACTGAACATCATATATATATATACCATGCTAGGGTTTGATTTTATCTACGAGAATTATAAAACCTCAATTTAATCTAATTTTTCAAGATTTGAATTGATTTATAAGAGCTTGATAGATTTACCCTCACTAACTAACCTGAGTTTAAGTATTTTTCATCGTTGACGAATCAATTATCTTATAAAAAAAGATTTACGACATATGCAAGATCATGAATTAAGTGAGAAACTCATGCATCATTGTGATTGGCAATTGGTCATATGTGCTAAGTATGGACACACGGATCGCGTTCTCATGAACATGAGATTTGGTTGGCATTTTCCAGCTCGGTCGGAGGCTGAAACATGAAAGCACTCACCAGGGAACAGCATGAGTGACACACCAGCTTGACATGAACGCAAAAATTTATGTATTCTTAATGGTGTACTGGCGGTAGATGAGCCCTGAATGCTCCATCCACCATGGAAGCTTTGTGAGAGTTCATGGCATGGAAGGTCAAAAAGGAACCCTCCCTGTTCAAATGTTTAACCAAGACTGACCCTTCGATGTCTTTTTGCATCTCAACCACCATGAAGAAGCTATCTAAAGCAAAACTGAGGCAATCATATCGACTCTACACCAATCACTCTGACCCAAAAGGTCGTTGTTTTTGGTTATTCAAACAAGTCTGCCTGCTGAACACACATCCTTCATCTCGGACGAGTGTCTCAAGGAGTGCAGTAAAAGGCAACATGGAAAACTTTCTTGAGCCAAAGGTGAGAAACCCTCGCATCGACCTTTGCGGGAGGGGCAGCTTTCCAAAAGAACGAGTAGAATGCCACCTAAAGGCAAGTCTCGCCACCCAAAGCGCGAGAATTAACTACACAAAGCAGGAAGACTTGTACGTTCTAAGAAGCAAAAGGTGAGAGGGACGTGGGGGTACGTCTCTTCTCCTTGTCCGTTCGGAGCGTCTGGAATCTGACGGAGGTGGGTTTGTCTCACCCAAGAAACATGAACCCACCAAAAACCCTGTCAAGAAGCCAGCAAAGATGGCACAAAGGATACAATGCGAGGGATCAGTAGAATTGCACGCTTTCCTCCCATATCCTGCTATTGGAATGTTAGATTGGGCTCAATCTCAAGTTTTTAGGATATTAATTTTGAACCAAAGGTCGTTGTTTTACTAGCTAAGGAGGGAACAACAAAGAAGGCGATTTATCTTATAATGTCTTTTATTATTAGCACATCATGGAGCGACTTTTTGCTTTTTATTTTTCTCTTCCTTCTTATTTTATTGTTGTTCCTTTCTCTGTTGTGCAGGAAGACAGTATCCATGCTGTCGGCATACTACATTAATGGATGAAGCCTTCGAAAAGACATGCAGCAAAATAAGGTAGATGAGAAAAGAATACTTTGGATCCCAAGAAGGATCCCAAGAGTGCTGTTGATGACTCCATATGTGAGAGGAATCTGGTGCAGTGGACAACACTGCTTGGTTACTTAAGAAGAAATTGGGGTTACGACGACCATGCCAAAGAAACAGGGAATGCACGCTAAAGGATCTTCCAAAGTAGATAGAGGATTGCAGAGCCGGAGTCCTACCTCCTCCAGCTCTAAATCCATGGGGGTTTCCTCAGGGTAAACCATGTAGACAGAAAGTGTGCCTTGTTTGATGTGATGGACAATTTGAGTCTGATATCTTATATGAGGTGAGTTGACATCACTTAGCAACCCTGGAGTAATTGATAAACAAGGGTGAGTGGTCTTGTTGAGCTTCTCTCTCTTTTTGACCAAAAAAAAAAAAAAAAACACTTAGTTCAAATTAAAAATAATGCATTTATCAAAACCTTATAGACTAACTATCTTAGATATTCGGGCTTGAAGTGGAGTGATTCTTCACCTAGAGAATTCTAGAGAATTGACCAACTCAAACACATAGACACTACTACCTGCAAAGGATCTTAATACATTTGCCTACCTGACCTCTTTAAACGGAGTATGCCCATCAGTGGAAATAGAAAGAAAAATAAATATGTGAGTCAGGCTTGACATGAATAGGATAGTTGAAAAGAAACCACTTTGCTGGTTAAACGAGAGAGATCAGGAATAAAGCATTTAAGGAGCCGAGGGACAACACAGGAGCCATCTCGTGAATCAGAGTGAATCCCAATGTGTCGGAAACCTTCTTCACTCCCGGCTGTTTGCAGTCCATTCAACGCTACCAAAATCCCACCATTTTTGGCACTGGACACGTTACATGTTCACAGCCTGCTGCGTCGATGTCTTTGGCCAAATACATGTTCCCTCTCAAAAGGCCCCTCCGCTAGTCTGACAGGGTAAAAGAAACTCTGAACCAAATTAATTAAGCATTTGGTTTGGTGGTTGTTTATTCGGACCATCCACCGAACGATATGCTTCCTCAAATCTTGGGATCCTTTTGTTGAACTTAAATGAGATTTAGGTGATTTTTTACAAATAAAATGTTCCAAACTTCAATTGCAAAGTAACAATAAAAAAAGGACATGGCCGGAGGAATCAGGGAATAGATTGCAAACATGACAAGAATTGGCTTGAGAGTAAATTGTCTTCGAGAACTACTCAATATAGGAAGTTTGTTCCAAATCTATAGTGCTGTCGTGGGGACGGGATGGACTACGAAGCATAGCTTCCATAGAAGCACTAGGTTTCTAAAGATCAACAGATTAAACCTTTCCGAACATATTACATCAAAAATGAAGCACATAACGCTTATACATGGATTTGAATCTCAAAACTATTGCACTACCCATCCCGAATGTCTCAACAGAGATGATTAACCCCAGGTTGGAGGAGGAGGTTTAAAAGATTTTGTCTAAAAGTGTCAAAATGTTATACCTAATAGGAATTTTACGTTTTGAAATACCTGCAAGAGACCTTTCATGCTTCAGGAAATATGAAGATAAGCAAAACCTGGGACCTTACATAAAGCATTCAAAACAATGAGGTCAATTTGAGAGGAAAAGAAAGAGTACTCTTGAGAAGCTTTGTATTGTACGGTCTATTCTCTTTGTTTGTAAACGGTATGAGATTTCCAAAGCAGGTCAACTTCTGCCTGTTAAAAGTTGTTCGATACAGTCAGATGTATACAGCAAATTGGCGGGCATTTTCTCTTACACAAGTTGACCTCTCCCTACTGCGGAGGCAAGCTCACCAGCAATTGCACCGTAGTATAAACTGCTGATGTATCACTCACATACTTCCAAGAAATATAGCAACTTCCCACAGATTTAACTTAAAGAAAAATAGCAATTCTATCACCCCAAGGCACAGAACTGAAAGTAAACAATAAATAGAAGATGAAATTGGATAGTTTTCCTTCCACCCTTTGTGTGCTTGGATGCATTAGGAAAGCCCCAAGTTAAACTGGGTCGAGGATGTTTGGGGCATTGGAAATCCACATCAACGATCTCAACCTGCCTTCAATCTTTGCAACACAGCTGGTCTCTGGAACGGTCAGCCGTCATGAATAACTGAGATACATGCATTCATTAGAGATGCAGAGGTCAGCAAAACTCTCTTGCACTACCATGTCAATCATAGCACACATGGGCTGATGCTGAACTCCTGATAAGGACAGAACAAGTCAAGCCATTATATATCCTTTAGCCCAAGGAATTAATGATGGAAGATAGGACACAGACAATCTCAGCTCCAACTGGTGTTAGCTTAGAGAATGATGAATCTCGACACTTCCTGCAGATGCTTGGTTGGCTGCGCGGTTGCTTCCAAAGTTCTTTCGATTTGATTCTCTTGCAATTCTTGAACCAAACTGGAAGAATTGAAAAGGAAAGATGACAGAAATTCATGTCAAAAGAACAGCCAAAACAAAACTTTGAACCATAAAGATACCCGTACTAGGTAAACAAAAAATTGGTGCTCAGCCCGATCTAAGCTAGCAATAAAACCAGTCGGAGACCAAAAGGACCGACATGTCACACTCCTAGCCCTCAACTGAACTTAATATTTATTAAACTGAATCAGGTATTCAAACCATCATATTGAACTGGGAAAGACCAATTAATAGAAACGGTAATTACTAATCGAGATAACAATGGCACCTGGATAGCCCGCTTTGGCATTTCAGAAGCTTGTTTTAATCCAAGCAACCATGAAACCTAAAAAACAAGAAAAAGGACCCAAATTCAGCAGGCCCTCATAGTATCTAGTCATAGAGAGATACAAGTCATTCATTTATCCATCATACCCCAAAGTCACGATTACAAGACAATTCTGGAGAAATTTCCAACAAGTCAAAGAATAATACTGTTTGATTGAGGGACAAACCTCTCTAAGGATCTTCTTGTCACCTATTCCAACTGGTTTATCAAGTTCGGCAATATCCCATAGAGGGAAATCCAGTAAAGTTTTAATGACATCCTCATCAAGAAATGGGAATCTAGCCTGAAAATAGAGCATAAGTGAGAACATGCAGTATGAGATCCATATTTATTGTTAAAAAGAACAATACCTCTTTGCCATGATCAGAAATGCATCGGTCATCTCTACCCATATTTCTTTTCCAAATTCTCTGCACATCTAATCTCATTTCCTCGTGGAGTGCAACCCAACTGAAATATGAAATAGAAGTCAGAAGTAGAAAGATGACCAACTGATTAGTACCAAATACAAATGCAAGTACCGGTAAAATAATCTGTACAATCCATAAGTACTAGTGAAATAAAATTCTAGTTTCTTAACCAATGCAAGTAGGGAAATAATGCACATTATATTCCTCACTAGAGTTGCAAAAGGGAAAAAATCATTAATCATAAAAAAAACATACCCTCCAAGCCTATACTTCGTCCTGTGCCTGCCATATCCTGCACACTGCTCATCAGCACCAGAACCAACTAAAAGAATCCGGGCAGTTGACTTATATCTATACCGCTGGTGGTTATTATGTAATTTACAAAGACCCCCATCGACCCAGCCATCACCACCAGCAGCCAACCACAATGCTATACCAATGTTCAGATCCTGGAGCAAACCAACATAGGGGTACTCCAGATCAGGTTACTGCAACAATACTAAATTATATCACCAAAAAATCAATTTCTGACATGATTCATTATGGGACATTAAACATGAATACAGAAATTCCATAAGATGAATTTTACATGTCTTGCCTTCCACAATAGACCCTGCAAAACAGTGCCTAGAAAATAAAATTTTCATCATAAACCTTATCTGCTATATCTGTTCATTTAGAAGCATAAAATATTATTAAATTATGATAAGCATTTGAGTAAAAGTTTAAGATTTAAATGAGCCATGTAATGATGATGAACCATGAAGGTACTTTAGATTAAAAGGAAATTGCCAATAGGGAAGGAATAACTATTCTTCTGCACAAGAAAGAAGAGACAGGAACCAGAAAGTAAATAATAGGATGGACATCTTTCACAACTTAATTTGTTTCAACGAATTTTGTTATGTTGAAAATTATCATTCAGCAACACAGAAATTCCAAGTTATGTCCAGTACATGACTTTGGAAGAGCTTACCATGTAGGTTTTTGCAGGATGTATCAATGATAACAAATGCTTTGCTTCCCATGCCAAATTGGATAAAACAGCATCAATCTCCACAAGCCGCCACCTGTTGCTCATAGATATTAATGATCAAAACAAGAACAAAATTAAATTTGTGCTATCACCAAAGAAGATATTGTGCAAGTTAGATCTAACACCATTCTCATCATACAAAAAGAACAGAAATAATACAAATGGAACATCCAAGAAATTATGACATTCTCTGGACGACATTCAGAATTTGTGCACATGCTCAAAGGCAATGTTGTGCTCGCATTTAAGGATAGAGCTAGTCTAGCATTTTTTTTCATTCCAAACATATTCTCTCTTCTTATCAGCTTAGTCAAAAAAATGAGCTACATCCAACAAAAGATCCTAATGATATAGCCAATTGCACCCAGAAGGACAACATGGCCTGGAAATTTGGAATTACTTATAACAGTTAATTAAGTTTTAAAAAAAGAGGTCTATGAACTGGCCATTTTGTCATGGACAAAATTGTAAACGGCTTGTTCGGTGTAACACTTATGTGTGTCCGTGTCCCTTTTGGTTTGTTATTACTTGTAAAGGGCTTGCCAAAGGCTAAATACCCAATTTGAGTGAGTTTGGCAGCCATTGTCGGCTTGTACAGAAAGTTTGTGTCATGTGGACACTTATACTAGATTCGGTCTGTAGTGGACCAATTTTATGCCTTTGTTGTGCAACTGTTCTGAGCTTGTAATATCCATGGTTGGAATGTGCATTGGCTATAAAGTGTTTGCTAAAAGAGTGGCTTCATGATCCCGTGTGAAGCGCTTTCTCTGTCTCCGCTTCTCTTTCGTTGGCCCTAAGGGATTGTAGGAGATTTCGGGAGGTGACCTTTGCGGTGATACGCATTGGTAACACACGGCTTAGGCAAACCAAATAAGTCCGTGATGATGGTATCGAGCGGACAAGCCCACTTACAAACACTTAGCATGCAAACGTGGGGACCTAGCGAGGCACCACGAGGACAACAAGCTAAGAAGAATTGCGAAGCGCACAAAGGCTCGGGATGGCCGAGTTCGAGCAGTGGCTCGACGTTAACACCCAACCTTGATGGTGCTCGAGGCAAGCGGGCGCTTGGCAAAGGACGAGACCGCAAGGTGGAGTGGGTTGTTCAACGATCGAAAGAGTTGTAAACTCATGGAATTCGATACTCATGCATGGCCTTGCATGCGACGATGGATTTTCGCGGTCATCCCAAGGCGGCATCAAGGTCGGCGCCATGGAGCATTAAAACTTCTCTTCGGCATGTGCAGATACTTTCGTAAGAGGTCAAGTGTGCGTGAGGTTCAAAGATTTTGCTAGACCCGGAGGGGTGCAAGTCATGCGAAATTATTTGTGAAGTGTCACAATCTAGCAAATACATTTGCAAAGCGAATGGGCACGCTTGTTCAAAGCAGAGGCGAAGTAGTCCAAGAGGATGGTGGTCTCCAAAACTTCCAAAGGGAAGGATGCGAAGAGAGAAGTTGCTCCAACGGGGGCGATACCCAAGGGATAAGCCTCTGCTTCTACTGATAGAATCATGTGCAATGAACCGCATTAGTTGAGTACCTCAAGACGGCTCGATGGATCGAGTGAGCGGTAAAGAGTCATTGCATGATCTAGCAAGTGGTGATGCGTTGGTAGACGATAGCGAGATCAAGTGGGGAGCAACCCAGCAACACAAAGTGAAGGCACACTTGGAGCCGATAGCGAGATCGGACTCAACAGAGGGCTAACCCGTGGAATGGTTGGCGTGAGGGCCACCATTAACGCAATGCAAATCGAGAAGCGGAATAACTTGTGGGTAACTTGTTGAGGTACCCAAACCGCATGAAGGGAGTTGGCAAAGAAGATAGAACGTGGAGCGAGGCGTGGAGCTTTCCTTAGACAGTCAGGACATGGACTCTTGCAGAGACAAGAGTAGGATCATGTCGTTCCTCGAGTTCTCTATTCGATAAGCGGACTCATCTTATATGGTGCCAAAGACGAAGGGAACTTCTCGGGGCATATGCACCTCATCTCGGTGAAGCATTTGACGAGGAACTAAGGCGATACAACTTGCAAAGGCAAAGTTGGTGTTAGAAGGCCTCGCACGGGCAAGAGGATGCAAAGGCGATACTCAAGAATATGCCATAGTGTTGCTATTCAAGTTGCCATGAGGAAAGCGGTCGCAATGGAGATTGTGTTGGTAGGGCGAGTCCCGTGATCCGATAAATGGTGCACCTATTTCCCGTAGTCGGGGACTTCGAAGAGTTGCTAGGCGATGGATCGCCCTAGAGCTAGGCTTCGTCCTGAGTGTGACCCGAGAGTGGGTGGACGAAGGTTGATTGCCAAAGGAGCGAACGTAATCGGCCGGCGAAGGCCCCGCGATGTGTTGGCGAGTCCACACATGGAGATATCGTAGTTCGAGTTCATACCACAGGATCGAATGCGCAAGGAGATGTCATCAGCAAATGACATGATGCAATGGATCGTAGTGGAATGGTTCGTGGCAAGTCGACACACACGGTGAGTCCCACGGTGTCACGCACTTAGCAAGAATTGCCTAAGTGGTGAGGCACCTTTCGCAAGCAAGCCACCGACTTAGCCAAGTTGCCTAAGTCAAGAATCGCCTTACTTCACTTCTGGCCTGGACTTAGCTTGGATTGCTTAAGTCTTGAGGCGCCATGACATACGCTGTCTGAAAAGGGTCACCGAGCCGCACTCGCAGTCCGTAGGGACTCCGTGTAAAAGAGAAGTTGATTAGTTGTTGGAACGAGCGACGACAAGTCCCGACGCTCGCGAAGAGGGAAGCTTTACAAGCATTGAGCGAGCACTTGGAGTGCAAGAAAGCAGAGAAAGAGAGGAGGAAAACAAGGACTTTAGAGGGGTGAATGAGCAAATGCAAGTCCGCAAACAACTACTCCCCAAGTGCGGGCGCGAGGCAAGTTTCCGCAAGTTGACGTGCAAACTTGTGAAAGTGTTTAACGCCCGACACTATATCTGAAGCCCCATCCACCATGTACCACCCGGGTGGTTCCAGGTCTTGAGATGGTCGACAAAATTTCATGGCGCGGCTGCAAATCAGCCCGTGGCACACTAAAAACGGAGTCGCTTTTGGATTTTTGGCGAGATGCAATGAAGCGATCGTTTCATTGGCAAATACGGTGTTTTCTTGCTTTTTACAAGGAAAAACACACCAAAACACGGCAAAACAGTGCCAAAGATATGTACAAGCACGGGCAAGCGGCAGCGGAACGCCGAGCGAAGTTGTCTGCGAGTGTCGCGATGATCGTTTTCGTGATAACGGGGACTAGATCATGCAGAGGTACGATCGGGAGCGCGACTAGAGCTCCAAGTCGGTGAACAACACAACGGTAGAAGAGCTATGGATTCAAGCAGTGAATGTCATGGTACCGCAGAGGCGGGTCTTCCGTCGCGTGCACCGAATGTTGCATTGAATAGAAGCCTTGACATCGCTTATGGGGCCGTGTGCCTATCGAGGAAGAAGTTCGATGCAAGTACCGGGAGTCCCATGTGGGGACTGGATCATGCAGAGGTATGATCGGAGCTTGCCAAGAGTGGAACTACTTCGAGCTCACATTCGCTAAGGGAGCCCTGGCAAGTAGGAGGACAAGGCCGAGTAAGTGAACGCTGCGACCAACGGTAAGGAGAATGAAGCGATGTAAACCTGCAGCATGATGGCGTGGCCATACATGGGAGTTGCGATCTGTCTTTCCATCGACCAAGTAGAATCGCTTTCGAGAGAACACAGAGGTGTTGGCGGATGGTCGAAAAGGGCGAGGAAGCAATGACGAGTACAGAGGGACTCAGCTACCCAAGATCGATCATCGCTTAGAAGGTGGACTCGAGAGGAGTGCCGCATTGCACAGAGGCAGATCTACCGATCACGAAAAAGGGATGCGAGATGCGAGACAACTGGATAGTAGCGCCATGGACATTGAGTGTCATGGTACCACAGAGGCGGACTTCCGGAGTCATCAATCCTCGCTCATCAGAGGAGAGCGCTGGTCGTGATATGGGCCGTGGAGGAGAATGCTTTGCAAACTCCATGTACCAAGACAAGGAAGGACGAAGCCGAGAACTTTGTAAAGACCAAAGTGTCACCGCAATCAAGATAGCCGTGAGTGAAGGACTTCGGTCGATGCAAGAGTGCATGACCAAGGATCGAGCAGCAAGACGCTGTGCTTTGTACCTTTGCTACTCGAGGAGCTCGCGAATGATGGAGAAGGCGTACAATCCCAAAGACGACTAAATCTATCGAGACTTACCTAAGTCGGAGTGATAACTTCTTGCATTCCGAAGTTCAAGGGCAATGAAGGCGAATCATAGTAGCCGAGTCAGTCGTATGCGAGGATCAAAACACTTCAAGTGCTTCGAAATGTGAGCTAAGAGCAGCGAAGTCTAGTAACCACTTGATGCACGGCAAGTACAACCTCGAGGAGGCGCGAAGTCAAGTAACCTTTGCCTTCTCAACTCTCAAGAGAATGGGCGAAACCGAGTACCCACTCTCTTAGTTATCTCAGCAGAGGAGCTCTGCACAAATTCAAGACCCTTCAAGAGACTAATGGAAGATAACAATTGTCAAGCCCTCACCAACGGTGATCAAGCACGAGAGTAGATTGTCCGCTTCTTTCCTAATTGAATGCCAATCGAAAGCGGAAGTGACGCGAGCCTACTGGGCAAGACAACTAAGTGGAAGAAGATTCGATGGGCAAATTTGGAGGAAGGACCGAAAACTTTAAAGGTCATGAGGCGATACTCGTTAAAGCTCCAACAAGCATCTATCCATTCAAGAGACAAGAAGAATTTGAGATCGGCGATATCAAAGATGGTCTTTTTCCTTCATCGGATGAATCCGTAAGACTCAAAGAGGATCAAGACAACTTCGCCGACCCCACACCAGAGTCGAGTTATCAAGAGTCAAGCAAGCATGGCGGATTAAAGTTCGACGACTCAACAACAAGTGGAGAACAATTGGGAGCCAAGAGGCGATCGCAAAGAAGAGCGTAAGATCAAGATCCAACAAAGAAAAGAAGTCATAGCCTTCAAGAAAGGCTTCACGAGGACGTCGAAGGAATAAGTGGGGAGAATGTCACGGACAAAATTGTAAACGGCTTGTTCGGTAACACTTATGTGTGTCCGTGTCCCTTTTGGTTTGTTATTACTTGTAAAGGGCTTGCAAAGGCTAAATGCCCACCTTTGAGTGAGTTAGCGCCATATCATTGGCCAGATGAAAGTTTGTGTCATGTGGACACTTATACTAGATTCGGCCTCAGAGTGGACCAATTTTATGCCTTTGTTGTGCAAATCGTTTCGAGCTCTTGTAATATCCATGGTTGGAATGCATTGGCTATAAAGTGTTTGCTAAAAGAGTGGCTTCATGGATCTCGTGTGAAGCGCTTTCTCTGTCCCGCCTTCTCTTTCGTTGGCCCTAAGGGATTGTAGGAGATTTCGGGGAGGCTGACCTTTGCGGTGATACGCATTGGTGCCGCACGGCTTAGGCAAAACCAGCTAAGTCCGTGACAATTTGGCAGACAGGTTAGGATAGCTAATGATCAAGTGCAAAGAAAGTGCTCATATAAAACTTGAGATGGAAAGGCCATATGTAAAACAAAATATCACAAGAGTTTAACAGGTGAAAAGAAGAAATGCTCTCTTACATATCATGTTTATATTTTGAGCCACATTGACTAATTATTAAAAAGGAAACATTGGCTTGGTGTTCCCTGTCACAAAGATGTCAACAAGCTTTAGTGTGAATAAACTTGGAAAGAATCAAAAACAAAAGAAACAAAAATATATTTTTGAATTTTTCAGACTGGTTCCAGTATATTAGTATAAGCAGCTAAAATTAACCAAAAAAAAATATCATCCAAATTTTCCCTAAAATAAGTTTCTCATGCAAGAAAACAATAGCAGCAGAATTCACAGCAAAGACAATGCCAAAGAATATAATTTACAGCATTATGAAAAAATTCCAATCTATGACTAGAAGCATGCATGGGGCACACATTTATCCAATGGAAAATGATAGTTTAACAATGAGGCAAAGTGCAGAATTACCTTCTATGAGGAGCAACATTTTGAAGTTCAGCTACCCCAGCTCTAGCAGAAACTCTGTCAGGAGCAAGCTGACCATCGAAACTAACATTTAGCAGATCAATTGTATCTGCAGAAGCAAATGGCATCATTCACCATCAAATCTTACTGAAAAAATATGAGAAACAACCGATTACAACCTCCTGCTTCAACTAATTATTCAGTTGTATAACAAAGAAAAATAAACATACTATAAAATACAAGAAAATCAATGAATACAAAGTAATTGACACTATCGTCAATGCCGTAATGTCATTTGCAATTGATCCCAGCTATCTGGATTTTTGAATAACCTTCAGATTAAAGGAAAGTTTCCTTTGTAGATATTCAGGATCATCCATGCAACTTTTGGTTTCTGACTGTGGACAACGAGCAAGAAAGAGATGGTTGTGACATGACATCAGTGCAAGCAAATCCGGAGAATGAGTATAGACTAAAACAACATTTAGAAGATAGAACATCTATTTGAAAACACAGCAGATGATTGAAACCATGGATTAAAATCTCAATCTAGTACAGATATCAGCTGATATCCGGATGGGTATGATAATGTATCACCTACTCATTCCCACACCAAGCTGCATAAGCGAATCAATAGTGTTCCATAGTTAACGATGATCTAGGTAACATGGCTGTAGACTAGTAGACCTCTAAGCATATTATGAAATGACAAGTCTTGGCTAAGAAATTGAATTTCCCAAGGACATCATTGGCATAATGACAAAATCTGATTAATGGGATATAGCATAATATGTATCCTCCTGAAGCAAGTTTTAAATGAACTTACATTTGGAATCGATGCATTGATCTAATATTGCTGCAAGTATCATAGAATCCAGCCCACCAGAAAAGAGAATAGCTATAGGAGAGTGATCATCCATTTCATCTTCATGTTGAGGTGTCTGCAAGTACACATTAACATAACATATCCAATAGTTATCAGTAAGAGACATACTAACAGATAAAAATTATACAGAAATTCACAATATGTAGATGATGTGCTTTAAAGTCTTCATGCACGGTTGTGGTTCTCAAATATCCACATAATCACCAAGTAAGATACAGGTTCTCCAAGCCACACAGAAGACTGACTTGAAGTGGAGACTTCTCACAAAGAAAAAATCAGACAAATCCCCATAATTAGGTTAAATACAGATGATCGGTGCCTAAAAAGAGCCATCCAGCAACAGTGAAGGATCATTAATGACTAGTATTATTCAGGTTTAGGATCACAATAACCTGTAACTGAATAAATCAAGTTCTTTTTAGATGTCTAATGTTCTTATATTTAACGAAAGAAAGATTCATAAAACTATCAGAAAAACTCAGCAAGAAGACATACCAGCATAGAGTACAGAATAAAAAGTTAGGGATGATATTCCACAGCTTATAACAGTAAAACTAATGTTTGCAAGTTTCCAAAAGATAGGCTAGACAAATTATGAAAGCCACATGCAAACCTAAAAAAACAGAACCAAACCACTGCACAAACAAAAAGAATACTGATATAAATACAACTTGAAGTCCATACCTGAAAGATCCTGCTCACAGTACGCCGCATCACAGATTCTTTTAGTGCATTGAGGACCTTCGCTGCTGGCCGAGCATCTCCTGTGTCATCAGCAACGAAGTTCAGGAAACCTCCTGTTGAGAAATAGGAGCTTCAAATGGCGCAAAACCCAGTTTTCCATTAATTGACCTGGGATATGATTATGAATATCTGATCTGTGTTCTTCCAGAACCATTCTTGCATCCTCCTTGTGCACTCCCTTGGGAGAATTTGAAGACAAAGCAAGTTGACCTCTTTGAAATTGAAGATCGTTAGAAAAGAATGGATCTACTTTTGGATCCAAACATGTTCTTTCCCATTCAACTAGCCTATTTAACAAAGGATCAGTCCATTTGTGTTTTCTGATCTCACCAACCAATTTTTGCTTTACAAGCTGCTCACTTGCATTAGGAGCCTTTAGGCGAAGGCTGTATATCCCACAAGGAAGCTCCTCCCAGTAACACGTGTTACTACTTGAACATTCAACTTCAGTATCTACCCAGGATCAATGCAATTTGTGTTAAAAACTATACTAGTTATAGATAAATGCTGATGCACACCCATCAACACAGATTAGAAATTCAATAAAAATTTGGAACAAAGAAGATATCAGTGTATTCAATGTTGATGTCAAATCTTCACTTCAACTAATAAATTAGAAGTGTATCCTCCTGCCTAAAAAAATTTGCCTCCATACACATAATATAAATCCATAAATTTATTTTAAAGATGTTATATATACCAGAATTTTTCCCGATAGTTAAAGCTGGTGATACAGAAGAAAGAACAAATCTTGCATCACCCATTGTTGGCCAATGAACAAGAAGGCTCCGTCTTCCAAATGCATCTCGACCAAACCACAAGGTTCCCGATTTTTGCTGAGGGTTGAACATATGACAACATTGGACATTTGATAATTACAACAAGAAGCATCCAAATATATTGTGTCCATAGAATAAAAGAAAGTAACACAATTCACTGAAGTACCTGCCAATATATTAGGGCCCATGGCCCCTTTATTTTTGAAATAATTTCAGGAATGAACTGTGCCCCTAGTTTAGTGCAATGGCAAACTTTTCCATATTCGCTGCCATTGCAGTAGCAACAACTTTCCAATACATGCAAAAGAGTTTCGGCATCATTCTTATCATCACTAACATGAATTCCACCAAATATTTCACCTACACAAGAAAAAAGTTTGCAACGATGACCCAATACAGAAAGCTAAGAAAGCTAACATAGAAAACTTAAAAGAGCTCACAAGAAACAATACATGAAAAGTGTAGCTTCAGTAGGATTCACATTGCATGAAGCCTTCTGTTTGTAAATAGAATGTAATCCTGATGAGGATAGAAAACTCATAAATTATTGCTGAAAGAAAATTCTCTGGGTGGAACGGTAGGACTTGGATACAGATTCCAATAGAGGACACTATCGATAAATGTGGAAGCATGACATTAATCAATTGTCATAGTCACAGTTATTTGGTACTCTTTAAGTCTCTGACTAACATGTTAAACCTCAACTAATGGTGGGATACCATATGACAACCATAGCTACCACTAGTGTGATGATCCCTTGCTACTTTTACAAGCATGAAGTATCTATCAACAAGCAAAGCCAATCAGCAGAGATACTTATTAAGTAGGATGGATTTAAGAGAAACCAACTGAGAATTTTAGCTGACAGTAATCTTGTCTGTTGTTTGCCTCCAGAATTTAAAATTCAAAAGGAAAATATGGTTTTCAATTTTCTAAAAAAAATACAAGCCACTCATAAATTTTTCATGAATTTGCTAGAAAAATCCTAGTCCCTAGGTCATTCTCATTGCAAACTAGGTTACTCTCATCATATATTTCCTAAAACACTACAACAACCTCAAACTGAAACAAAGACAATTTAGTTTCATAGAGATTAGAGTATAAGACATATGACTCTCAAGTAAGGGTAAGATAATCACCATTATAAACAAGAATATTTCCAGAAGAATCCACTAATGGCTGAAAAATAGGACTTGCACCCCTAAGCTGCAGCGTTGCACCAAGAAAATATAGTTCTGTGATCCATCTGTTTATGATATTATCTTGTACAATG
This sequence comes from Musa beccarii, assembly GCA_024322285.1. NCBI lineage: Eukaryota > Viridiplantae > Streptophyta > Magnoliopsida > Zingiberales > Musaceae > Musa > Musa beccarii. The sequence goes on along the minus strand of CM044398.1, from coordinate 14,162,593 downwards.
GCAACTTCAAATATTGAACTGATGCTATTGTTCGCATTTTCCTCATAACATATATGTAAATCTTCCTCCGTATATTCTTTATCATCTGAAAGATCAAAGTACTTCCCAGTTAAAATATGATTGGCAGATGCCTAACATATTGATAGAATGTGGAAAAGGTAACACTCAAACAGAACGTTCATTGTCGATTTGTTCCAAAGAAGGCATTACCATCTTTCCCAACAGAATCTGTCTGTTTTAGCTGAACAAAAACCTTTCTAACACCAAGGCTATCAGGACCTCTTCTTCCAATAGCATCTTTGAGATCGCCGACTACTAGAGCTGGCTGACAAAAATCCAAAAACTAAGACAGTTGTCATTGATCATCTAGAGGGCACAATTAACTTATTGCCATGAACATTTGAAGTAAAAAAGAAAAATAAAAATTATGATATCAACCTATCTTGGCATTTTTCTGAAAAAAGCTACCAAACTTGATTTATAAGACAACAGAATGTTAAACATTCAAAGTCATCAATTCTGAATCCTTTATGACATCACCCTAGCTTGGCATTTTTTAACAAAGATGACAACCTTGATTTAGGAAACAAAAGAATGTTGAGCAAGCAATGAATGCCAGGACTAAGTAGATGCTGAATGTTTCCTCACAGTCTAGATTAAACTAAACCCATAAGATTGTAAACCTTGAACCAACTCATTGGAATATGAAAAACAATGCATCACAATTATCTGAAAGTCAATTGATATTTGATAAGCCAAAATTGTCTTCATGCCATTTCTAACTGTACTTCCTTGAATAGCAATTATGAGTATTCAGTGTGAGGTCAACTATATCAATCATTTCCCTCCAACACCGCTAATTGCTTTTGATCAAACTGAATGGCATCACTCTTAAATCACCACAATTCACCAAATGTTCAATTGCTTCCAACTCCCCATAAAAACCACTCCAATCTGATTTCAAATTCCACTCCAAAAAATTGCTCCTAAGTATACAATTTTCTATTGTATTATTCTAAGTTGATGATACAAATTGAATATGAATTTTTAGTGTTTCTCATTCTACCTTTTCTTGCGTCACATCAATCATCCATTAGTATATCTTGATCTCATCTAAGGTGATAATTGTCACATGATATGACTGGGCAAAAGAATGTAAGACAAGGACAAATTGCCAAGGTGCATAATAAGCTATGCTAATCCTATGCACACTAGCGCATTCTGAAGGGTGGCCATGGTTAAATTTGGCATGCATTAGCAGAAAGTGTGGACGAGATACATGCAAGTTTTACTGTGCCATAATTTCTCTAGAATAGTAGAAGAACTATAATATTTGGTTCTTCTGTCATTATTACAATGCACAAAGTTGTTTAAGATTGCTCAATAATTTTTCATTTAACACATGCTGCTAAAAGTTAAACAAAAGATGAAAAAGACCTGCCTCCATACTCAAGGTCTACACATGTATGCTTTTGTTCGTCACGCTTTATGTATTTATTACCATACTACCGTTTCTTCAACTACAACAAAGAATACGAGGAAACGAATCCATAGATCTCGGAATAATTACTTTTGGGGGTGAAAAGTAAGAATCATATGATTTCTAATAAACCCCAATAACATCATAAAACCAATCAAGATTGGAACTTTGAGATATGCATACAAAGAAAAGGTCTTCCTTATACCGCCTAATCGAATTCATGAAAATATATCTTCGCACAGCCGAGACAAGTTTGATGGAAAAACATAAAAAAGGCCAGATTCAGAGGAAGAGAAAAATGGATTTCATGAGAGAAAGAGAAGGGGTAGTTCTTCACCTCTTCCGCGTCGGTAGAAGGAGGTCCGTCCGATTCCCTATAGAGATCACAACCCACGACATCAACTCCCGAAAGAATGAGAGCAATTCCACACATCCTCTGCAGTGTGAATCCCTGCCGAGAGAATCCTGCCCTCTCGTTGCCGGTTGGCTCGCTTGGTCGTTCCGAACTCTGTAAGTGCTCAAAAACCCTAAACAGAGAATCAAAGCAAAAACGAGAGTTGCCCGCGACGGCGCACGCCGATGTGGTCCATTATGTAGTCGAAACCCGATACGCGACTACCGACCCGAAATGACGAGGCAGTCTGCTCGTCTCCGACCCACGAAAAAATCAACCGAATAAAATACGAATAAAAACATACGTTTAATTAAATTATATTTTTGGTATTTTTTATCCAGAAAATTTCCTTCTAATTTATTTTTATCGGATTGAATCCTTATATTAAAAAGTTACTCAATAATTTTTTTATAAATCTCAATTTTATCCTCTTATTTTAATTTTTTATTCTGAATAATCAATAAATCAATTCGAATCAACTCCCCTCCTCCTTTTTCTTTTTTTTAATCCTTGTTACCCACCTAATTTTATAGGGGTGATGATAGTCTCTTTCAAGGATCAATAAATCAACCGTCATAATTTAGTTAATGGAGAGAAAAAGAAAAATATGAGTTGATTTGTTGTAAGGTTCGTTCAACCCAAACAGTCACAATCAATGGCAAAGATGATGACTAAAATATAAATAAGTAGAGTCAATAGCTTGTAAGAAGTTTCAAAACATTGTGAATGTCTGTAATGAGTTAGTTGGAAAACTTAATACAACACTTTTGATAGGTCAATGGTTTAATTCTTGAATACTTCGAAAAACCAAAAAAAGTGAAGTTTTTTTAATTTTGGTTTTAATTAGCAGAAATTTAAGGTTTATCTAATTCTACAGAAGAAAAAAGTTCTTTGTCATATATACAAGAGGAAACAAAGCCTACCTTCTATTATTATTATTGCTATTGTTATTATTATTATTATTATTATTATTATTATTATTATTATTATTATTATATTATTATTATTATTATTATTATTAAATTATTATTATTATATTATTAATTATTATTATGATTATTATTATTATCAAACATTGATGATCTTATGTACGTATTAAATATAATCCAAAAAATAAATTAAGATGATAAATTTAAATCTACTTAAGGCTTTCATGAAATATACAAAGGAAGGTCAGCAAATAACAATTTTAATTTAGAATGTCGAACAAATAAGTAAATATCAACGTATACTTTAAATTACCAATTGGCTTCCTATTGTGTTTTAATCGGGTGAGAAATATGATTAGATTATTGAAACAATAATACTAAGATTTGTCCAAAAAAAGTTTAAATTTAAATAGGGAGTTTTGAAAGAGATCCGAATTTATGCAAGTGTTATGTATTGCTCACTCTCGACAATAGTCATTTATCGAATCTATAAAAAAAATCACTCAACCGATTGAAGTTCCAAATAAATAATTAAATACTTAGAAAAGGTCAACACATCTAAATTTTTTTTATTACCTGATCAACACCATTTTTCATTTTAATCATACAATAAATTTGTTTAAATTGTTTGAACAATAATTCTAATATCTAGAAATAAATTAGGAACTCGAAGGCATTAATGGCCTAATTAGGAAATTATAAGAACCAAAAAATATAAAAAGCTTCTTACTGCATCGGCTTTGGCCAACCAACCCTCTTTGTAACATTTTAATGGTCTTTAAGAGATAGAAGTGACGGGAGAAAAAACAGTCACTCTAATCAAGAACACTATAATCATATAATTTTTTTTTATTATCATTCATTCATTTCTAAATTTTTTAAACTTAAAATTAAGATAAAAATGATGTACTTTTTGTCGAAACATGTTAGAACCTTCACAATTTTATTCAAAATTATTCAAATTCTAATATAAAATATTTTATAATATCTCAAGACCTATGGTGCAGTTGATAGTTATGGTTAAAGAAAATTTTAATTAATTGAAACTTAGTTATGATGTTTTTGATTAGAGTTAGATTCTTTGAACTAATGACAAAAATAATATAAGTCAATTAAAAAAAATATTATGACTGAGAATGCCTCTAATAATAATAATAATAATAATAATAATTAATAATAATATTATATATTATTATTATTATTATTATTATTATTATTATTATTATTATTATTATTATTATTATTATTATTATTATGATTATGAAAACAGACATCATAAAATTTTCCAAAAGGTATAAACCTAAATTTAAGGTTATGTAGAAAAGATAAATTCTTGGCATCCTTTATTTTGAATATGTCAAAATGTTCTTAATTTTCATTCAAAATTATTTAAAAACTAAAATAAAATATCTTATATAAAATTAATACATATGCTGAGGTTAATAACTAAAATTGGTTAGAATTAAAAATTAGGATATTTTTTTAATGGATAAAAAATATAATCTTATAAAAAGTATTATAATTATTTCAATTGTAAAAAAAAAACTATAACTGGGAGCACCAAACCCATTGTTCTACTAAAGTTTTTGATGGGAAACCCAAAAATTAAAATTGTCAGCTGTATATTTTTATCTTTTTTTTAATTAAGGTTTATTTAGAAATTTGAAAATATTTCTTTGGTGATGTTTTTACATTTTATATGGGGGATTAGCCCGAACGGCTTAATACTACGCCATAGCCAAACGCCATAGCCAAGCCCGACCCCAAGCCCGAGCCCGAGCCCGAGCCCATGACCAAGACCAAGCCCAAGCCCAAGCAGGTGGAATTTTAACGAGAGCACTCGAGTTATTTGACTCTTCTGCCGTCGCTCAGTATAAAATGTGGCGCTTCATTCATTCCTGGAATCCCTAGCATTGACTCGCGTCGTCGTCGCTTTGTCGTGTCCGCCCGCCCGAAGACACACCTCGACCATGGAGAATGCCGTGGCCAGGACCGTGAAGGACGTCTCGCCCCACGAGTTCGTCAAGTCCTACTCCTCTCACCTCAAGAGATCCGGCAAGGTCCAATCTATCTTCTCCTTTTTCTCGTAGTCTCTTTATCCAATACAAGGTCGCATCCTTTTGTTATATCTGGTTATTCTTGTAGGGTTTAGATTCGAGGTGCTGTTGTCCTCGATTCATGTGTAGTCTAAACTGGTAGAACTGTTAGCTCTGCTACTTGGGAGTTTTAGTGGTAAGCTTTGTTCGTTCTTCCATCGTGGTCAATGCTTCGTAGGTTTTGACTACATGAATGGGTAGAAGATGATCCTTTTCTCTGAGTATGAGCAGCTTGATCCCTTTGCTGCTTCGTCGATGTCTGTCGACTAGCTTGATCTGCACAATCTATGAAGAGACATTTTGGGGATGTAAATTGATTGAACATTTCTTGTAGAACAAATGTGTTTGGAGGTTGATTTTGTATGTCATAAAGGGCAGAACTTTGGTAATATCAAATTTTTAATAGGATATTTTATTTTTTTATCTACCATTAATTGATCCTGTGTATCATGCATAATGGCATGCATACATATGTTTTTTCTTAATTTCTGGGTTTCAAATTCATTAGAGTGCATCTATCAGACATCTTTAATAGCATGCTTTGAGCTTTTACTTATCTTGATATTCAGTCTAATTGTACATGAACAACAGTTGTGGCAATAGGGGTTTATGAGGTTCGGAGGCATATTTTGAAATATTGAATCCGCAAGGAGTAAAATGTCATGTATATTGTCTTAGTCACTTATTTTGAATATAGAGAAAATTAACTTTGTAAATCGTAGTGTTGCAGCAAGTGCCATCTCTAGTCAATCATCCATTTTCCCATTGGTAGACTGAAGTCACATCTGTTGGGAATTCTTGTGTACAAGTAGAAATTTTGCGGATGAAGTAGGATGAATTAATATATACATGTATGCTTATTTTGCTGCTGAAGCGTTTGTTGGTTCTCGTCATCTTGTACGAGCCCTGCGTTATATGTTCCGTCTAGAGGGAAACCATCTATTGTGTGAATACTTTTCCTTTTAAGGATGAAAGTCTACCACATTTTCGATTTTTTTTATAAAAATGTATAATATTTTCCCGTTAGCAATCTTTGGTGATATCATCTCTTGCATGCACTTATAAGGGTCATTTAAAAATACTAATATAAGCCATGTGGATATTAATGTGGAATAAGTAGAAGAAGGCTATTTTCAAAGAGTCTAAAGTTGCTCACTTATCACTTTTATCTATCCTACATTGTCAATTTTTATATTTCTTTCAATTATCCCACATTGTTAGTTAGTTAGTTTTCAAGACTTAGAATTAGTATAAATAAAGGTCTCCTTTGAGCTTATGAAATCATCAAAAAGTAATATCTTTCAAGTACTAACATAGAACGGAACAATTGATTAAAAAGGCGCTAAGCGCCGCTTAAGCGCTTTCGGCGAGGCGAGGCGAGGCGAGGCCCGAGCGCTTGCTTCACTTCAAATCAACCATCGCGATTGTCGCTATTGCCATCGCTAAGCTCGTCACTCCTTAATGCCGCTGCCGCCGCTCGCTGCTCTGCTGCGCCGCCTGCCGCTATCGCCGCTGCTGCCGCTGCCGCTGCCGCTTATCGCTGCTTCGCCGCTTAAATACTTTCTTTGCCGCCGCGCTTGCCGCTCGTTGCCGCTTGCCGCCGTTGTCAGCTGCCGCCGCTTCTTTCCGCCGCCGCTACCGCCGCTGCCGCCTGCCGCCGCCGCTTCGCCGCCGTTGTTCCGCCGCCGCCGTCGCCTCTGCAACGCCCGAGATTTAAACGCGACGCCGCCGAAAAGTTAAAAAAATTTCCTATTAAAAATGAGCCTTGACGTCGCCGAGGCTTAAAAATACTAAAAATAATTTTTAATTAAAAATTGATTTTTAATTTTTATATTAACAATATATCGTTAATAGTATACTTAACAATATATTGTTAACAATATACTAATAACAAAATTTTTTATTTATTAAATTAATAATATATTATTTTAATTTTAATACTACTAATTTTCTTAATTTAATAATATATTTTTATTTAAATAATTATATTTTTTTAATTATATTATATATTTTTATATTTTAGCGCTCTTTAGCGCTTTCATTACTTCTAAGATTTTAGATCTTGGCGCCTTTGCGCCTAGCGCTTTTTAAATCAACTGAACGGAAACAAAATTAAAAATTACTACTAGAAAGGATTCTAACAAGCTGATCTTATTAGAGAGGATGAGAAAAATCAACTTCTTATAGTTGAGAAAACCTTTACAATACTTGAAGATATTGTTTTTTGATTATTTCACAAGCTTAAAGAGGGTCTTTATTTATACTAGTTTTAAGTCTTGAAAACTAGTTAACTAACAATATGAGATAATTGAAAGAAACATAAAAATTAACAATGTGAGATAAATAAAAGTGATAAATGGGCAACTTTAGGCTCTTTGAAAATAGTCTTCTTCTGCTCACTCACAAACTGATGGTCACACGGAGATAATAGAACTTTGAGAAAATTGATTCGTTGCATTTGTGGTGACAAACCGAGATTGAGATTTTGCACTCGCACAAGCTGAATTTGCCTATAACAACATAATTCATAATTCTATCGGATTGTCACTATTCTCTGTTGTTTATAAGAAAGCACTGAAGCATGCTCTGGATTTAGTTCACCTACCAAAGACTCCTAAAATGAGTGTAGCAGCTAACAACATTGTTGAGTAAGTACAATCAACCCAAGCTGAAGTAAAGAAGCTGGAAGCTACTAATGCTAAGGAGAAGGAAGCATCTGATAAGCTTAGGAGAGAGAAGGTGTTTAAAGAAGGAGATTTGGTTATGGTGTACTTGCGAAAAGAAAGATTTTCCACAGGCACTTAAAACAAATTGAAGCCAAAGAAGTATGATCCTTACATGGTTTTAAGGAAAATCAATAACAATGCCTATGCGATTGATTTACTAGATGATTGTGGGATCTCAAAGATCTTTAATGTTGTAAACTTATATGACTACTTTTTAAATGATAATCCATTGTATCCAAACATAAACTCAAGGGCGAGTGTTTTCTCAGGTGGAGGGGATTAATGTGGAACAAGTAGAAGAAGGTTATTTTCAAAGAGTCTAAAGTTGCTCATTTATTATTTTTATTTATCTCACATTATTAATTTTTATGTTTTTTCAATTTTTCCACATTGTTAGTTAGTTTTCAAGCCCAGAACTAGTATAAATCAAGGTCTCCTCTAAGCTTATGAAATCATCAAAAAACAATATCTTTCAAGTATTGTAAAGGCTTTCTCCACTATAAGGAGTTGATGTTTTTCGTTCCTTATAAAGTTAGTTTGTTAGAATCCTTTCTAGTAGTATTTTCTTAATTTTATTTTCGTTCTGCGTCATAAATGTTCTACTTAGAAAAAGTACTGGATTTAGATTAAAAAATGTTTGAGATTACACAATTTGTCGTTTGTGTAGTTCAGTCTATTTGAATCTGATGGAGTGTTACTGTCTTTCTAATAACAAAACTAAAATTTGATAGTTTTGTTACTCTTGTATATTGGACAACGTGATGAAGCAATATGAAGTTTTTATTAGTAGTTACCACTTACCAGCCATGTCAGAACATGAAAGTTTCTTTACAATTCCAAACTTTAGTTCATGAATTGATATTGCTTTAAACATGCCAAGTTTGAATGGCTGCATGTGAAGTTTTATCCCTTTTTTAATTCAACTAACACTTCCTTTGGAGCATGATGAGACAATTTACTAATTGAAAATAGTAGTAACATCATTTTGTCAGAAGTTGTCAAAGAGTGCCATTTTGTTTCTCAGTGCATATTATCTGAAAATGATGGAGCAGTTCTCGACAATATGTAATGTAAATTAGATTGATAGAAGTGCAAAAAAGCTTGGAAATTGTGGTTCTGTTTGGATTCTGTTTAATTGATTCAAATGGTCCTAAAGATACTGGAAAAGGATGTTAAAGGTATGATGACTAAAAGGGTGAAGTCTAGATTCTACAACAAATTCTAAAATGTTGGAGAAAGTGGTCTATTTGCTTACCTTGTTTTGCTTTCTGTTCTCTTTTTACCGATAAGAAGGCAGGGTAGTTAGAAGCTTAGTCAAGGCAGCTAACAAAATATAAAGTCTGCCACATTGCTTGCCAAGCAGTTGTGTCAGCTTGACTCTTGATGTTGTGGTTGACAAGGTCCCTTCAACCTCTTGAAGCTGCTTTGATGATTTAATAAGAAAGTTTATTCTCTCGCAAAGCAAGTCCAGAATCATTTTCCAGTTATTTTTCTGGACTTACCTCATTGTTTTTACTATCATTTAAGATAGATGTCAGATACTCCTACAGTTGTTGGTGTTTTATAAAAGTAGGTTTTTTTTCTATCCCTTCCAGATGCTGTTGTAGTTGTCTTCAAGTGAATTCTCTGCCACCACTTATCAGTTGAGCCAGGATTTAGTTCTTGGGTAAACCTAAGACAGGCAATTGCAAGTCTACTTTTTGACAAAAGTTGCCCTTTGGACTGTTATTCTGATTACACCTCTCCCATGACTATAATTGATAGATGGAGCTTCCTGAGTGGACAGACATGGTGAAGACCGGAAGGTTCAACTTGCTCCCTATGACCCTGATTGGTACTATATTAGAGCTGGTAATACACATGGGATAATATGCCATTTAATTGTTGGCATTGTTTTTATGAGTTACCTACCACATCAATTCTGGTATGGTTCTGATATGTGTCCCATTTGACCACTTTTGCAGCTTCAATGGCAAGAAAGATATACTTGAGGCAGGGCATTGGAGTGGGTGGCTTTCAGAAGATTTATGGAGGTCGCAAGAGGAATGGAAGTTGCCCACCGCATTTCTGTAAAAGTAGTGGGGCAGTTGCTCGCCACATTTTGCAATAGTTGGAGAGGATGAATATTATCGAAATCGATTCTAAAGGGTAAGCATTTCGTCATTTTATTGTTATCACCTTCTGAGCTGGTTCTTTGCCCATGCTTGTGCTATTGTTATTAGCACAACACTAATTTTCTCAGGGTTAACCTACGCTTATTATATGCCTCTTAATAGTCTGCAACTGTTAAATGAAATGTGAAAATTCGTATTCTATTTTTGGATGACTATCATGTTGTTTCATTGGTCTACTTTTGTGTTCTATCATAGTACACATACTAGCAGTTGATATTTGAAGCGCACTCTTTTAAGGTCTGTAGACTTCTATTCTTTTTTTCTCTTTTTTTTCCATTAGACTTCTAATCTTCACTTGGATATAACGGACTACAATTTGCAAGTCTGTAAATATTTCAGGACACCAGAGATGATGAATACGACACATTTACTTTTAACCACCATAGCTTTCTGTTTCCCTCTTCTCTATAGGAAGGCACCAGCACAGGATTTGTTTAAAGTTTCTTGAGCAGTTACTATGGTTCTTATGTTTTTATTTCAGTGGAAGGCGGATTACTTCTCAAGGACAGCGAGATCTTGATCAAGTTGCGGGACGTGTCTAGATTTACCCTGATAGTGTTTCGATCCTACCTCACCTGTTAGGAAGCATTTTGACTTGATCGATGCTTATGTTACCGTTGATTGCCCAAGGTACAGGTAGGGGTTCCCTTAAAAGAGACTTTATTCATCCAATGTTCCTTAAACTCCTTTCTGCAAAAAAAGTGAGGTTGATGGTAAGGTTGTGTTTTGCTAAATGGTCTTTCGTCCGATTACCTAAACCTTCTGCAGAATTTGGATGGCTTGATATCGAACTATAAAATCTCACGATGTCAATTGTGAATATTGATGTGCTAGATAGAAAGGATTGCAAATTAATGGATGATTTGATCCGATAGGCTAAAGGTTTTAGATTGTGAAAAGGGTGATTTTTGGGGAAAGCCCTTTGGATTTTGTTTCTGCTCATTTTTATGTTTCTCAAGGTTATATCCTTTTCTTTATAAAAATTCCATAATAACTTTTAAAAAACATTTGTTTTTGTTAAAATTTATTTTTGAGTTAAACCGAGTTTCGTATTATAGTGTTTTTAAGTAAAGTTAAATTATTTTTTATTTACAATGTGTCCGAATAGTGCTAAAGTGTTTTTGAATTTATAGTATTTTTGAATAAAATTATAATGTTTAATTATTAAATAAAAATATTATAATTGGATAATGTCTCACTATTTTTTATCATCATTCTTTCATAATAAATTATTAAAGTTTGTTAAAATATTTGATCTAAATTTAATACCAAGCGAAAATAGATATTCTATCATGATTTATTTTAAAATATATCAAAACGTTCATAATTCTCATCAAGTTATTATATTAATAATTTTATAATATTTTAAAATTGTATTTACTAATTTTAATTAATTGAAATTAAGGTATAATATTTTTATTAGAGTGAAAATGTTTTAATTAAATGGCTAGCATTCCTTATTATTATTCTTTTCAATAAATACAAATAAAACTAAACATGCAAGCTAACAATGAGCCATTTTTGTTATTTTCAAAATAACGGTTCTCTTTGGACATTTTGTTATTTTCAAAACAAAAACTTTTAGAGATTTTTCTTGGAAAATTACTCTTGTGGTATGTTAGTTTTATATAATATTATAATATAATATATTTTTATTTATATCGTCATTCTTAATTAAATATATAACTTTTTTTAATATCACAATGAGATCTATGATTTTATTATTATTTTTATATATTTATGTCCGTTCTCATTCCAAAAAATTCAGTTTTGATCGAGACACTACTGGCAGTATACAAATGAAATCACATCACTTTTAAGCTACCTAAAACCAATAGGCAATCTGGGATTCCACTACTCATCAGTTGCAGCCAACTTTGAGACCACCAACAGGATATATAAATTATAGGCCAGAAGGTGACACGCGGTGTTGCAGTAAGATTATTTATTTATGATCGAGCGAGTCACAAAAGGAGTCTTTCACTGATCTCGCTTTGGTGCTCAGTCTGGACTTCTTCATCTAGCTTTCTCTGCTTGATTATTTAGCAAAAATCAATGTGATGCAAGATCAACACATGCGTTGTGTGTAGTTCGTTGGTAAAGCGTAATGTGTCCTGCACTAGAATTGTTTCCATGAAATTATATTTTCTGCTTTATCACGCATTTAACAGTTAAAATGAAGACTCCCAAGTAATACGGTATATTACGAAATTTCTCGTGTATATATATATATATATATATTATATATATATATATATATATATATATATATATATATATATATATATATATATATATATATATATATTTGTGAAAGTTTCAAGTGAGGATCAGGAGTTAAAAAGATGTCGGATTAGCTGATATGATGTTTTTGTGACGAAACCGATCGTCAAATTAGCCATACGAAACATTCATTTTCAAAATGTCATAGATATCTAAAAGTTGTAATAATATTTCCATGATCATCTATTCCATGACTGGTCCACAATTGGTAAGTATCCTAGGAGTTTCAATTAAGATTCAAAATACTTGGGGGGAGTGATAATTAGAATTCAAAGTATTTTAGAGAATTAGGATTAGGAATCATGATAAGTAGATTAGGAATCGGAGTAGAATTTATTTATATAACTAGATTATGTATCTTAAGATCATAGTAAGAGAAACATGGATGAAGGCATTTTAAGTGTTGTTGGAGTTTTCTTTATTGGATTTATTATGAGTTTAAGAAGAATTTTTTAAGATTTATATGAGAGAGAGTATACAACAGATTCAAACCTTGAATTTGAGTTAACTCAAGAGATATATCCCTTCTTTTTTATTTTTTATTCAGTGAATAATTCAATTTTCTTTGTATACATAGATAAGGAGTGTCAAATCATGTAAATCCTTCATCGATTTTCTAGTTTGTTTTTTGAGTTATTAATTTTTGGGATTTCTCCAAAAGTTTTAAGGTGTTCTCTCTCCCAACAAAGTGATATGAAAGCTTAAAACATCTTATATGTTCAACACTGATGTCTTTGACTTGTTTATGCAGGGTATATGGAGAAGTTTAATAAAAGAAATAATTTTACTTTGTGAGAAAGGAGGTTGAATGATTTTTTTTGTTTAATAAGGTATATTTAAAATATTAAAGAAACGAGCACACACAAAGATTGATAAAAGTTTCAGATAAAGTATGAGAGTATTACTCGTTTTTCTATTGTTGACAATATTATTATTATAAATTCGCACAGTTATCTAGGACAAATTAGAAAAATTTTATTTGATTAACAAGTATTTTATACTGGTTGAGGATGAAGTAAGGTAGAGACTATTGAAGCATCTAAACATATTTAAAGGGATATTAGATCATTTAGAAAATTAATTTAAAGATTGATTAAAAATATAAAGTACTAAATGATCCATCATCATCTAAATATATTCACTAAATTGAGTTCATCAGCAACTTGAATTTGGATTATGATTCGACGGTGAAAGTCAAGTAAGATTATATCAATTATTATATTTTAAAAAATTAGAAGATATTTTTATTACATTAAAGGGTGAAATCCCAGAAAAAGTTTATACTTTTTGAATTTTTTTAAAGAGTGCTTATACTTTGAAAAATTTTAAAATAACACCCGTAATTATACAAAAAAAAACTATTTAACCCCTTCTTTCATTAGACTCACCATCGTCTTCACCATCTAGTTGTCGCTCATAGCGAGATCTTATCATCACTCGTAGCCCTTGCGTGAGGGTTGACTCCCTCCTTCTCTACACGTGAGGCTACCTCCCTTCACTTGCAGCCCTTGCATGAAGACTGACTGTCTTCCTCTACCGTTCGTAGGGTTGTCCCTTTTTGCTCGTAAACTTGCACGGGGGCTAATCGTGCCCCCCGCCCCCCTTGCTTGCAGCCCTTGAACAAGGGCTAGCCACCCCCTCTGCTGCAACCCTCATGCGAGGGCTGGTCACCTCCCTTCGCCTGTAGCCATCGCATGATGGCTGCCCGCCCCCCTCCACCACACGTGAGGTCACCCCCCCATTAGTTTCGAGCGAGCGATCATTGCCGTACGACAACTTGTGTTGGGGTCTAGAATGAGTAGGTTATAACCATGAAGGGTATAGAATGCACCAAAAAGAGTCACCAAGCACAGCCATGCATGATGCATGCTTCACTGCATAGTCCCCTTCTCGGACAGCTCACTTGGCCAGAGGTATATTCCAGGAAGTTTATAGACAGATCTATTTTTATCAATAAAGAAATTGACTGATCAGAATATGAAGTTGCTTTTGAGATCATAAACAAAAACCCAATTACAGCATAAAAAACCACAAATCTCTGAGCTGTACCATCGACCATGTAAAAGATTTACAGCTTGCTCTTGGAAGTATCATCAGAGAAACAGTGACATTAAAAAAAGCATGATCCCATACCAACCAAATATTTCACAAGATAGACAATGTAATTGATAGTTCTTGACCAATCATTACAACATTTAAAGAAAAGATCTTTAACACTTACAAAAGATTTGAAACTTCATTCAATGAATTTATTTCTATCTAGAATATTGATCTACTGATGGTGTACGATACCTATCTACCACATGTTGAAATCTCCGACGATAAATTTACACATTTGAGAGCCCAAAACCTCATTCAACAAATTTTTATAGCTAAAATATTGGTATGATGATGGTGTATAAGACCTAATTACCAAAAGTTAAGGGTTTAAATCCTCATCCGATCAATCTGTAAAACATATCGGCCAATTAAATATCTTGAGTTTTGATAGAGACTGATCTAGGGATCAAATCCTGTCTTCATCACTTAACCTCTGGGAAACAAAAATTTTCTTGCAATTATATAATTCAAATATCCTTTCAACTAAGGCAACAAGTTAAAGCTGATAATATTTTATCCAGTTTTTCGCCCTTACTTGATAGAGGGGCAATTGAATCTCTCAATTCCAGGAAGCTAAATGCATTATTATTTATGCCTATATTGAGCCTGGCTTCTTGCTCTCCTCCCAACTCTTCCTTTAGGTTCAGATTTTCCGACCATCTTCTAAAGTTCCGGATTCCTCAGATTCCCATTCATCAGAAAATATGCTCAAGGTAACTAATTGTAAATTTTTCATAACTATTTGACTCAGGAATATTAGTCATTTCCTACACAATACTCTATCCTGTTGATGCTTCATGCAAATTCTTAAATTTACATGATTAATCAATAATTTAAGTCTAACCAAAATGGTTTGTGCCATTAACATGCTGAAATGGTATACACAACTGGTATGGTATGGTCCAAGGTCTGTGATAAGTAACACAAGCTAAAATGATATACAAAAGAGTGTCCCATGCACACCCTCAACATGAAGTGTCCTCGCCAATGTTGTGCCAGACACAAGAAGAAATCTAAACTTGCTCTATATTTCCCATGACAAAAGGATTTCACCAAGTTTTATTTCTATAACTTCATGTAGTATAAAATGAACCGACTCCAAACTGCCGACAGTTTTGTGAGCCAGACAGGTGCTGCTACCAAAAATATGAATAACTAAAAACCACACAACCCGGTGTGAGTTCTATAAAGCAAGCCATTGTACAGTTTTCCATAGTGAAAGTTGATGAAGTGTACACAAAATAACCACAATAAATGTCCCTCCACATTTAGTACAGCAAGAGCCAGAAAATTAACCATACAAATTCAGAACTATTGCTGCAGTATAACCATTAAAGCAAACATATCAACAATTATCAAGTTGTCTTGCTTTTCCACTTTGGCAAATAAACCAGATTGGAGCATCTTTCCAAAGAAGAGATGACAATCTTAAGTTACTTGGTTTTTACAATCAAGTAAATTGTGCATGCTAAAGGTTGCAGGATAAACTATATCATCGATGATCATCAACCATTCAACTGTGGGATGCAGGCGATTCATATGTGACCAATGCATTTCCAAAGAACAAGTTTGAGATGTTAAAATGTTCACAGGATTCAGAAGTAGATAATTCTTTCTTTCACAATGTTGGACTTACAAGATTTACCATTGTATGCATTGAAGTTCTAAGTTTGGACATGTGATGATCTTTAACACAGTAACATACTTACAGCCACCATGATGCTGCCTTCAACCTAGAAAACCAAAGGAAACCAGCTCAATTTCCCAAAGCATGTAGTTCAAAAGCTCTCCCGTTCACTGGTGAATCACTGAAACAACATGCGGGACGTTGTGCTCGTCAAAAGGAAGGAATACATACTCTGACGAGAACTCCTCTGCGATCTCCCCTGCGAGCTCTCCATGTAGTGCCTTACAGTACATGTACAACACTGCACCTGTCACCATCCAACACAGCAACAACACCGCCGTGATTCCCGACCCAAACACAGTCCTGGCGACCACCGGCACCACTTCACGCCATCCCCCCTCGGGCCTTCCCAACTTAACCAAGCTGAAGCCCGACAGCGTGAGTCCAATTGCGGTCGCAAAGAAGAGATGGAGGCAGAGCGAAGCCAATCTCATCCCTTTTATCAGATCAACACTCCGCCGGAGCGGCGCAAAACCCCAACACGACTCCAAAGTTGCGATGACACCGGCAAGCGACCAATTGAGTTGGAGAATAATGAGGCTAAGGATGGCAACGGCGACGAAGAGGAAGTAGGCGAAGGGGGAGAAGGAAGGCGGTAGGCGCAGAACGGCGAGGGCTTTGAGGGAAAGGATGAGAAGGGAGGCGAGAAGGAGGGCGAGGGCGGTGAGGGGGAGCAGAGCCGCGGCGAGGGTGAGGAGGAGGCGAGAGAGGGGGGCAGGGAGGGATCGGAGGGCCGGCAGGAGGTTGACAGGGCGGCCATAGAAGCCGCGGTGGACGCTGCTGGAGACGGCGGCGGAGGCGGAGAGGAGGAGCAGGAGGGCCGCGGAGGAGTAAAGGGCGACGACGCCGGGGGCTGAGGGGCGGCGGTGG
The DNA here is from genome assembly GCA_024322285.1 of Musa beccarii. NCBI lineage: Eukaryota > Viridiplantae > Streptophyta > Magnoliopsida > Zingiberales > Musaceae > Musa > Musa beccarii. Next base: position 14,145,854 of record CM044398.1, on the reverse strand, counting down.
TGGTGGAAGCGGAGGAGGGCAGGGGAGGGCGAGGAGGAGATGGCGGCGGCGGCGGAGGGAAAGAGAATGGAGGGGGCGGCGACGAGCAGGGAAGAGAGAGGGAGGAGGAAGAGGACGGAGAGGGCGAGGAAGTGGCGGGTGTGGGCGGCGACGACGCGCCTGGACTCCGAGATGACGCCGACAAGCATGTCCGGCCACGCCAACGTTACGGCTCGGGCCATCACTTGCCGGTGGGGCTAGCACTACTTGCGGAGAAGGGAAAGGGGAAGATAAGAAAGAGGCAAGAAGGGAGTTGGTGAGGAAGAAACGCAAGCATGGGCTTCGAGAAACGAATAACTCACACCCTCGTTGCTTACCGGACGGGGTTCCGGTCATGTGACCGATGCATGAACTGGGGCCCGCCAGTTCTCTGTCACGGTGGCACAGTTGTCACGTGCTCGTGGAAGGGTTTATTATTTTGGGCGAATTTTAGGAAAAAGTCTGAGTTACGGTCGAAGGTATACATTATGAACCCAATGTGCATAGGACATTCCATCTTCCGTCATTTGGATTCAGTTATAATATATCTATATAAATTTATAATATTTTTATAGAGATAATAAAACTATTATAATTATATTCAAGGACATTGTATATGTCTGATGTAATTGACATAGAAATTAAGTTTTTGTTTTTTTATTTCTAAATCAATAAAAATATCTATTTGAAGCTCTATTAGGGTGATAGTTTGTTTATTTAATATTTTGAATCATGATTTAGAGATAATTATATATTATCCTAGTTAGCTATAATTAGCATCTCAATCCATTCTTTAAAAATTAACATTAGAGTTCCTACGTCTAAGAAAACAAAATATTTAACCCTAATTATCCTTGCATCGTTAATTTCATCCATAGAAAAAAATTACATATATTGTCACACACAAAAAGGATGTGAATGGAATGAAATAAAATATAATTTTATTATCTTTTAAAATATTAATTTTATATAAACATTTTGTCTTGATTGATTTTCTCCTTGTCTCTTCTTTCCAACTTGCTCGTATGTTATCCGCACTCGATCATTGCACCCGCTTGCCTAATATAGCTACTCACTCAATGCTCACCTGTTGCACTCCAATGCCAAAGAATTTATTTTGAATGAGCAAGTGTGACGAGCGGGCATCAGATAAGTAAGTGCAGTGAGTGGGTGTGACGGGCGAACAAATATGATAAACAAGCACGGAGTGAGAAATTTATATAAAATTAATAATTTAAAAGATAATAAAATTATATTTTTATTATTTCTATTCATACTCTTTTTGTACATTACAACACATGTCATTTTTTTATTGATGAAATTAATGATGTAGGGAGAATTAAAATTAAATATTTTAATAGGGATCTCAATATTACCTTTTAAAGTATAGACATTACGATACTAATTATAGTTAACTATAGAGGATAATATGGAATTAACCCTACTATTCATCAGTTACAATATATATTTTTTATAGGTTTACATGGAGATTAAGTTTTTTTTTATAATTATGTTCCAAAACAATAAGAATACATATAAAATTTTAATAATATAATAAGATTAATAACTAATATTTACAAGAATTTTAATTAATTAAGATTGAATTATAGTGTTGTTGATAGTGTTACTGTGTTTTCAGTTCAATAACAAAAAATATTATAATTTTTTTTTCAAAAAACACTCTAACGAATTCAGTTGAACCAAAAACATTGTAACCCTATTCAAAAATACTATAAATCCAGTTTAATTGGGTTTCGATTGAAAACTCAAGGTAATTCTCAGTTGTCAATAAGGGTTTTTTTTTATAATCATATTCTTAAAGTAGAGATTCTCTTTGAGCATCTTGGAAAAGCTACAAAGAAAAATTCAAAACTTATTATTTAGCTATAATCACTAGTTTAATCACTAAATTATTATTATTATTTTATTATATTTTTTGAGAATTTATCGCATTATTTTTATTATTTATTTTTAAATGAATTCTCCATAAAATTCCACGATCACTAGTTTATTATTATTATTATCTTTTCTTGGAGCATCCTTGATTGCCTTTTTCACATTTTTACTATATTACAGATATGCTCTATTTTTTCACCCAAAAAATCGGTTCTATGACCACTAGTTTAGTTTAAGATGGGTTAAGGTTAAGCTAATGTATACGTTACTTAGAGTGGGTTTGAGAGGTGTCTTCTATGGTTCCTGTAGAGTTAGAGAGAAAAATCTCATGTTGCTTGGCTTTCTCCTTTCCCCTTTTTTGTGCGGCTCCTTTTAAGGCTTTATTTTTTTTATTTATAAAGCTTTAAACTAAGAAGATAAAGATGCTATTTCTTATATACGTTTATATTTATTTGCGTAATATCCCTTTTACTTCTTGTTACTTTGATACTTATCGAGAGGTATAAAATAGTGTCAGGCTCTTGCTTCGTAGTGAAAACATTTGACCCATCCTCTAGTAATAATTTTTATTTTATTAAAGGTATTATAAAATGATTTAGATGGTATGCTATAGTTAGATGTCTTACGTAATTGGAACTAGATAATGTGATTTATTATATGTTTCGATATATATATATATATATGTTTTTTTTACCTTATATCGTTGTAGTTATTAATGTGTTGATCCTCTTCTTGATTAAGTTTTTTTGGGTTTATGATGACACGGACAATCAAAATTTGGGTGAGACATCAAAGCCACGTGAAAGTGCACTCCAACAATCATAGCTATGATGAAATTAGTAATGTTTATATTAGATGTTGTTGGTAAGTGTATGTATGATAACAATATTGAATGACTACTAATTGGATGTAGCAGTAGCCAAGATGATGATTAAATGCCTCGATTGATCTTTCGTTGGTCATATGGATTATTATTAACATTAATTTTACTAAGTAGTCTATTTTTGATATATAATAATATCTAATCCAAATTAGATTTTCTATAAACATTTTGAGATAGGAAGAAATTCTAAAAAACCTTGAAAGAGTATGTGAGTTCAAGAAAATCGAAATCATGTTACACTAGAAGTTATAAGATAAAAGTACATGAATAATTTTTTATTATAGATGCACGAAAGTAATTAGTAGTAAAACCAAAAGTTTCATAATGTTGACCCAAAGTTCTTTATTGACATTAGTTTTTATTATGAAGTTCTATAAAGAGAATCAACCTAATTTGTCTACATTAAATTGAGATTATAAAGAATATAATAGTTCCTTCATTGTTAATCAATTTGTTAATATATATTTTGATTATTCAACTAGAATATTGACCCTAATTTAGGATGCAACATGCCTTACAAAAATTACAATAGTGGGTGTTACATATTACTTTTGACCATAATATCAAATTCTTTAGATCCGGATGTATTAGGACTTAGAATTTCAATATGTTTATGAATATACGTAAGTTCATTATGCTCAAAGATGTGTATTTATATCGAGGACAGTTACATATTACTTTTGATTGTAACAAAATCATATCATATCATATCTTAAAAATTTGTTGACATGGTTTATAATATTTAGGGACAACTCTATGTTAGCCATATGATGTCAAAATGTTGGGCATATGGTGTTGAGTTATCAATTATATTATTATAGACTTAGCTGGTTTTGTCTAAATCGTATAACACCCTTGTATATCGTTATCCTCCTTGAAACATCCTATAATCCCTCAGGACTTACAATAGTAAAAACAAGTTAGAGAAAGCATTTTACTAAGGATTAACAAGTAATCATTTCAACAAATATTTTATAATCAATGCAAACTACAAATATGGACTTCGCAAACTTTGAATAGGTGCACGATAAAGGGTCCAAGATTGTCCACAATAGATTGAAATTTTCACAAGTATCCACATGATACAACTTTCATTTATAAGTCTAAAACGACTACCAAAGCTACTAAAATGAGGCTACCAAACCTATGGCTAACCATCTATATACTGTAAAGTATGAATAAAATTGAAAGGTACGAACATACATGAACATTACATCAAACACATCCTTTATAACTTTGTACATGACATTCTCCCTCACTTATTCTTTCGACCTCCTCATCGAAGCCTTTGCAAACATTATATTTTCTCATCTTCGCTGAGTCTTCAATCTTCTGCTTCAGGTGCAACACATCTCTTGGCTTCCAACTACTCTTCACTATTATTGTTGAGTAGTCGAATTTTGATCTGTCATATTACTTCAATTCACCAATAACTTTGACTCTGGTGTGGGGTTGGCTAAGTTGTGCTAATCCTTGTTAGTTCCAGTAAACCATTTAAATAAAAAAAAATATTTATTATGTGTTAGTCTCTCAAATGCCTTATGTTGCTTAAATGAGATGGATGCTTGTTGGAATTTTAACGAGCATCGCCTCGTAGACTTTAAAGTTTTTGGGTCATTCCTCTATAAAATTTATCTATCAATTCTTCTTACAGTTGTCATTTCCAAGTAGGTTTATATCACTTCCGCTTTCGATTGGTATTCTGTTGGGAAATGAAGCGGACAATCTACTAGTCATAGATTCTCTACAAGTCAATTACATGAGTAATGGCACGTGTGACATGATATGTACTTTTTTTGCTTATTATTTATTTAATATTTTTCTCACTTTATATTGTATATTGCTAATGTCCATGGATCTGTATAATGAGAATCAGATTGTGATGAGATCATAATAATAAGATCGATTCACATTTAAATATAGACCCTAAATAATCCTAATCATATGTTACTCAAGAGGGATATCGAGATAATTAGATAGACTAGTGTACTATATACCTGTCCATATGATGAAGGTGACTGGTCTCATAGCTGCTCGTATGAGGACACTAGGGATACAATGCAAGTGCTCATTGGAGAATGAGCTTATTGATTAATCTGCTTATAGAATATTGAATGGTTGATGATACCTTATTATCAGATAGCGATTTCGTAGTCCCGGTAGTATATCTAGTACTTAGTCTTGAGACATCAAGGATGTCCTGTATGAGTACTCCACTCTTTAATACTGAACTTATAAGTTTTGAAGTTCTAGATCTAGAACAACCAATCATCGGGAGTGACAGCCAACCTTATGAGGGCAATTGAGTGTTGATAGAGGATCATCCGCTCTCGGTATCATGAGAGAATATCTCATGTGTTTTTGCTCAGACAAATCTCTAGCTAGGGTCATTTGGATTAAAATAGAAAGAGTTCTCCGGGAGAATCTGATTAGAGCAAAACTCGAGTAGATTTTGTATTGGTTTAATAGCACCATGCCCGGAACACGATTTATGGGATATTAGATAGATGAGGGACTATAGATACATAGTAATTGATGATAGATATGCCCAAAGGATTGGATTCTCCTATATCGTCTACGGACTACGGCGTAGTGGCCTAGTACATCCATAGTCGATGAGTCGAGTGAATTATTATGAAAATAATAATTCATTAAGCCAGAAGGAGTTCTGACAAGTATGACTCATGGCTAGCTCGATATTAGGCCTAGAGGGTTATATATATTTGGTAAGTGCTGCGACGAGTAAAGATTTAGATATGAGATATTCGTTGGAGCCCCTATCTTATTCGATATCCAATAAACCCATAAATTATTCGATTATATGGATGACATCCAATAAGAGCTTATTAGGTAGAGACCTACTAATTTAAGAGGTTTAGGTAGTTGTATGGAGATTCAGTACCCAACAGGATAAGATCCATTAGGGTTAAATTAATAGGAGACATCTATAAATAGGAGGGAACTAAAGGCACATAGGCTATGGTGTTGGAAAATCCGAGGGGCGGCATCTTATGCATAGCGGAAGAACAAAAAAATAAAAATCCTGGATTTCTACAAAAGGTTCCATCGTCGTGCGAAGATCAGTGCATCAAAAACAAATCCGCAAATTTAAAAATTACATATGTAAAAAGAGAGTATCTAGGAAGATCGTATATCCCTGAATTCCTGTAGATTCGTGGGGAGGATGAAGGAGGTCAAGAATCCTCCTCTCTAGCGATATCCACATGGCAAGGACTGCAATGATGCTCCTCTCTCAAAAGAGGAGAGCAGGAGTTAGCTACCAAGAAAATCCTAGCCTATGGACCTTTGGTTCCCTCTTATTTATAGAGGTCCCATGTAAACCCTAATGGATCCTACCCTATTGAGTATTGGATCTTCATCCAATTATCCTAGCCTCTTAGATTAATGGGTCTCTACTAAATAATCTAGCTCGTATTGGATATCATCCATGGGATCCAATAATACAGGGGCTTATTGGATATCCAATAAGATAGGGGCTCCGGTGGATATCTCATATCTGAACCTCTACTCGTTGCAACACTTACCATATGTGTGTGACCCTCTAGACCCAATATCAAGCTAGTCGTGAGTCATACCTGTCAGAACTCCTACACGAACTACCTAGCTCTCATAACGATGAGACATAGGCGTGCCACCTCTTATTGATTGCCACATCTTATTTTCCTCTCCTATTGTCCTTAGCCAGCAGCCCCTTTTTGGGACATGTAGAGAGCAAGAAGGGTTGGCCCCTTCTTACTTGTGTGATGCACACAACGAGAAGATTTTAATAGTAATTTGAGGAGTGTCTTCGCAGCTCTTGCCGTGTAGATCACCACTAGAGAGGATGATGCTTAACCTCTATTCTCTATTATATATCTATAGGATTATACGGATATACGATCTCCCTAAGTAATATATATATTTTAACATGTGTGGTTTTTTTTGTTTTATGAGTTTTTGTGTACCAATCTTTTATACGATGATGAAACATTCTTTTTTGTGAAAAATTCTAGGATTTTTATTTTTTGTTCTTTTGTTGCGCATGTGAGTCATCCCAGATTTCCCAACACAGTTTACTCTGAGTAGTACTGATTACTATTGGTGAAGATTTGATAACTATTATCTTCCATTAGATTTCTTCAAATGGTCTTTGAACTTGTGAAGAGCTCCATCGTTTGATAAATAAGAGAATTGAGATACTTGATTTTTCTTATTCTTTTAAGAGTTAAGAAGACAAATGTTACACAACTTTGCTCATCTCTTTGAGGGTCGTACACTATGCATCAAGCTAGTTATTAACATTTGCCTACTCTTTGCCAATATTTCTGAAGTACTCGAAGTGTTTGCACTCCTTGCGTTGAGTTAGCTACTACGTTTCACCTTCTCATTGCCATTGAACTTCTAGAATGCAACAAGTTTTCACCCTAACTTGGAGTAAGTCTCTAATAATTTTGGTCGTTTTTTAAATTGTATCATCTTCTCTATCATCTTTGTTGCCTACTCCTTTGAGTAGTAAAAGAATAGCACCATGTATTGTCTATTTTATTCCTTGATCGAGCACTCTTGTATCGATCTAAAGTCCTCTATTTTTGGCTATCTTAATGAAAAGCTTGTTGACACTAATCTTATGAATTTCCTTGGCCTTTGTCCTTTAGCCTTGTCTTGATATTTGAAGTTTGCCCTTGAGCCTTGTCTTGATATTTGAAGTTTGCCCTTGAGCCTTGTCACGACCAATACTCTCCCTCCATGAGGGTAAAGGATCGATGATTCCATAAAAGTCTCACCTTTGTAGTACTATGTCACTGCCATACCCATGGTGCCTTGCATCTGCATCTATTTCTTCAAGATTGATAGATCTACTTTTGCGGCATTGTGTCACTCTTGTAAGTCTACCTCTACTCTAACCAACACATGATTTTATATAGCTAAGTCCCTCTAGATTTGTTGTTATTTTCTCGTCTTTTTTGACCACCTGTCTCAACGTCTCTATGCTCCCCGAGTAGTTTCCATTAGTCAATGGAAAGATAAATTATAACTCTCATGCATGACTTACACTATCATATTCATCTTCTCACTATCATTGAACTTCTAGAATGCAACAAGTTTTCACCCTAACTTGGAGCAAGTCTCTAACAGTTCTGGTCGTCTCTTAAATTATACCATCTTCTCCATTATCTCTGTTGCCTACTCCTTTGAGTAGTAAAGGAATAGCACCATGTATTATCTACTTTGTTCCTTGATTGAGCACTTTTGCATTGAACCAAAGTCTTTTACTTTTAACTATCTTAATGTGAAGCTTGTTGACACTAGTTTTATGAAGTTCAACCTCTACCCTTCAGTCTTGTCTTGATATTTGGAGTTTACTTTTGCATTATCCACCTCCTCAATCCCTTTCAAATTGACACACTCTCTCAATGAGAGCAAAGGATCAATGACTCCATAGAAGTCTCACCTTTGTGATACCATGGCGCTACTATACCCATGGTACTACTATCTATTGTCTTGCATCTGCATCCATTTCTTCGAGATCGATAGATTTGCCTTTGCGGCATTGTGACACTTCTTTGAGTCCACATCCACTCTAACCAATGCTTGGTTTTGGGTAGCTAAGTCACTCTAGATTTATTGTTACTTTCTCATCTCTTTTGACCACTTGTCTCAATATTTCTATATTCTCTAAGCAGTTCCCATTAGTTGATGAAAAGATAAACTGTAACTCTCATGCATAGCCTACACCATCATATTGTAAGGCTCGCACCAATTCTATTCTCCTTGGTTTCCTTATAGCAACATTCACTTACTCGACCTTGTCCTCTAACTTGATTGGCTCCCTTAAGTGAGTATGAGCTCTGGAGTAGTCTAACTCTCTAACCACTCTGATCATAATTCTATATAATCAAGTCCTCCTATGAGACTCACTAGTACTTGCACTTATAATTTTCCTCCGGTGGTACACAACCCTCATATACTGATGAACAAGGTTTTCATCTAATGCATGCATGCAAAACCCACCTTTGTGGTACTATGGCATTTACTCCTTCAATCCATAGTCCTTACCATTGGATTATTCACCGAAGTGAAGCTTCTAGTAGCTCTTGATTATATCTCTATATGACGTAGTCCTTGCGAGCCTTGTCCTATGTGTGTCACATTACCTCAAACTGTTCCACCATGATCTACTATATCATGTCACCTCTTGGTAACATCTCTATTATATTTTGATCATTGTGTGATGAACTTAAACTGCAATTTCTTTATAAGTGGCCTTGACGAACACATTGCAGGGCCTTTGCCACCTCCAATTATGCTCGCTCCTTTAGTAGTCGACCTTCATCCATTTTTTCTCAGGTCACATCTAGATGAAGTATAGCTCTATGATAGTCCGTCACTTAACAGCTCTCGAAGTCCACCGATTTCACTAAAATTGCTACACCATTATTTGGATCTTGAACCTGTGCCTCACTAATACAATCTTTGCTATGCAGTGCTTCTTTCATGACAACTTGAATGGTATCACTGTGATACATTCTTCAAGAGTACTCACCTTCGTATCCTCTTATCCCGTGCCAAGGCTTTCTGACCCCAACTTCATCTTCGTAAGTTGAGTTACCTTAATTCTTTTATCAGTTATTTTATTAAAATAATATGTATGTGTCTCGAAGCTCAATTCATGATTGTCACTATGCATGAGGAGTCTACTCCATCAGAATAAGGGACATATGAAACAATATAATCATGCTCTTGCCTCTGCAAGAGTTTAGCTCATTGATCTCTATCCAAGAAAAGTTTTATTCCTCCGCTCTATGTTTTATCTTCTATATTGACTCCCTTCATATGGCTTGAATATTTCACTAAGCTACACCAAAATTGTTTCACTCCTTGGATTGCATTATGTTGATAATGACCCTCATGTCTATCATTTTACAAGCCAGTTCTCCATTGAGTTCGATCTCCAAGCCATCTCTAATGATATCTTTATTAGGTGCTATTATTGGCAAAATCGATGCTGCGTAAAAGTATCATTTTTATCATTAGCAAAATTAATAATTTTATATATTTTGAATCTTTCATCAATAAAGTCATGATATTGAAGTAAATATAATTAATGCTTTATTTTTATAATTATAGTAATGTCAATATAATTTTTTCTTTTGAATCCGAGGATTGTAATACTATGATGGTCAAACTAATATCTAATTAGCCCTGTGCTTGACAGCCGCGTTCACGGCACCATTATCCCCCTTCCCTCTATCATCCACACACACACACATCCCGCTGCTTACCATGGAAGAATCCTTCTCCTTCACCCTCTTCCTTGTGTTAATCCTCTTGCTCTATCTCCTTTTCTCCGCCAAGAAGAATAACAAGAAGAAGAATTTACCGCCAATCCCTCCTTCCGTCCCCTTCATAGGCCACCTGCATCATTGCAGGAAGCCCCTGCACCGCTGCCTTGCCCGCCTCACCGCCCTGCACGGCCCTGTCCTGTTCCTCCGCTTCGGCGCCCGTCCCGTCCTCGTCGTCGCCTCCCCAGCCGTCGCCGACGAGTGCTTCACCACCCACGACATCACCTTCGCCAACCGCCCCAGCCTCCCCTCCAAGAAGTACCTATTGTACAAAAACAACACCACCCTCCGCTCCGCCAGCTATGGCCCCTACTGGCGTAACCTCCGCCGCATCGCCACCGTCGAGGTCCTCTCCTCCCACCGCCGCCAGTCCTCGTCCGATGCTCACGCCCACGAGGTACGCGCCATGTCCCGGGAACTGCTCCGGGCGTGCGACGCCGCGGCCGACGGGTTCTCCAAGGTGGAGCTCAAGTCGAGGTTGTTCCAGCTTGCGATGAACGTCCTGATGCGGACGATTGCGGGGAAGAGGTACTCCGGGGAGGAGGGAGTGGCGTCAGAAGAGTCGAAGAGGTTTATGGTCACGGTGGAGGAAATATTCGCGTTGAGCGGCGCGTCCAACGTCAGTGACTTCATCCCGCTGCTGAGGTGGGTCGATTACGGTGGAGTCAGGCGAAAGTTGATGAGACTGCACAGGGTGAGGGACGAGTTCCTGCAGCAACTAATCGATGAGCTGAGGACCAAGGGCGGCGAGGAGAGTCAAACCAGAGAGGCTAAAGAGGAGAAGACGACGATAAGTGATCTCCTCTCGTTGCAGAAGACGGATCCTGAGAACTATTCAGATCAGACCATCAAATCACTTATTTCAGTGAGTTCTTCTAAATCTGAGCTTCTGCTTTGTCTATTTGAGGATGGTGTGATGCTGATTCTTCCCGTATCAATGTTCTCCGAAGAGCATATTATCAGCTGGAACGGATGCGACGACCAATACAATCGAATGGGCGATGTCGCTTCTGCTTAACCATCCCAATGCAATGGACAAAACGCGAGCCGAGATTGACACACGCGTTGGCAACGGTCGCTTGCTCGAGGAGTCCGACCTGCCTAGCCTTCGCTACCTCCATTGCGTCGTCGCCGAGACGCTCCGGATGTACCCCGCAGGCCCTCTCATGGTGCCGCACGAGTCGTCCGACGAGTGCGTTGTCCGCGGCTTCCACGTCCCGCGGGGCACGATCCTGTTGGTGAACGCGTATGCCATGCACCGGGACCCCAAGACGTGGGACGAACCGGCGAGGTTCTCGCCGGAGAGGTTCGAGGGTGGGAAGGGAGAAGGGAAGTGGATGGCGCCGTTCGGCATGGGGAGGAGGAAGTGCCCCGGGGAAGGGCTGGCGACGAGAATGATGGGGCTGGCGCTGGGAACGTTGATCCAGTGCTTCGAGTGGGGCAGAGTCGGCGACAAGGAGGTGGACATGGCCGAAGGGTCGGGCCTCTCACTGCCCAAAGCTGTCGCTCTTGAAGCGACGTGCCGTCCACGCCCAAGCTTGGCTCATCTCCTCTCGGAGCTTTAGGTCAGCTTTGTGTCATCCAAGTCGCAGGATAAATACTAGCTTGGCACTTGATCCCAGCGCTGAATCACAGATGATAAAGAAGCTAAAGCAGAAAGCAGCATGCATGACACAGGCTAGCTGAGTTGCTATGTAATCGATATATCTTTTATCACCAATACAATATTGCTCGACAAATAATATTGGTGCTTTTACATATTTATTGCCTGAATTTTGATATATATATATATATATATATATATATATATATATATATATATATATATATACCTTTAAACTTTAGATGCTCCACATACATCCTTCCTATTAATATTCATTAAAAGAAATATTTCGATTAATGACGACTAACAATACTTTTGATTCATCCCGTTTAAACAAAATTCGATTCTTCCCAGTAAGATGATATGACATCTTGATCTGGAGCTCTCATAATTATTAAGACAACGATGTAGAAGGATGCGACTGATGCCCTCTCTCCATCGTATCCTTCTATTTCGTGATCGTCAAAACTTGTTTAAGCTTTATTTTTTTTAATTTATAATTCGCAAGTTTGTAAATTCCAAGTGAAGGAAGTGTGTAGCTAAAGAAATTTATTTTTTTATTTGTTTATACTAACAGCTTGTTTAACTTTATAATTTATATATTCAGACATGTCAAATACGTGAGGATCCATGTGCCATCGTAAGCGCAAGGCCTTATAAGACACTAAGCATAGCAATATGCTTAGATTACAAAAACTATAAAAATATATTTAACAATAGAAATAATTACTGATGCAAGAATTTCAATCCAACATGAGTTTAGTATCATTACATATGAAAACATTAAAAAAAAATCTGTCTAGGCATCAATAGAGCGTTCAATCAACAAAATAATAATCAAATTAATTTATAAATAAATAATAAAACAAAAGAAATCAAGCAGATTCCAATCCAGGAGCTTTAATAATCACCAAGTTCCACCACACATCATCAACATAACTCAAATGCCATAATTATTGTGAAAAATCATCTTCTGCAATTTGACACAATATCTGTCATCTCCAGAATTATCTGTTGGGTAAAAAAGAGTGGCGGCGCATAACAGAAAGAGAAGAAGAGAGAGAAAATATAAGATTTTTATTAAATGATCAAACGGTTAAACTTTGTATTCAAATTTTACGTGGAGGATCCTTACAATAAGCTCTATAATTTTAATAGTACCGATCTACAATTTATCCTCAATGATATACTTTTTTACTATATTTATTTGATAAAATTTAATATTTTTTTTATGAAATCCATATAGGATGATGATACTCATTATTATTGAACCTTGTTACTACTATCCTTTAGTTATTCTGAAAAAAAATTATTATAAATCTATTATCATTATTATTGATAGTTGAGATTTGAAATGAATTACGGTCTCATAATTTTTTTTTCATTGAAGTTTTTACGTAAAAATTGTTTCTACATAAAAATTTAATGTCTCAACATATTTGAATGTAGGAGGAAAAAAGATTATTCTGTATAATAAGTTTTCCCTGCATTATCTTTCGCGATAGCCGACATAAGTTTCAAGCAATCAATTCTCCGTGGCCCAAAGCGGAGCATAGAAAAGTCAGTCATCCAACCATCACAGCAAGGGAAAGGGTTAGGCTTTGCTATCTGTTTGCCCTTTGGAAGTGATTGACATGCAACAAATCCACTCGGTGAACCAACACCTTTAAAATCTACACGTTACGAGGTTTATAGAGATGGCAGTTGATGGTGGTATTTAACTTCACGCCGTGGTCTCAGGATCAAAGCGGCCTGGTTCGGGTCCGGATGTGCGGGGAACTGTCGGTTCGGGCTTCAAGCCGGTTGGGGGCGACGAGGGGGTAACGTCCACCGGTCGAGGAGGGAGGCTTCGGGATACGTTCGACACCGGGCGCCCTGCCTTGGTTCCTGCAAGAAAAGGTCGGGTCAGGGGAAGCTCCGCCCGACCCCTCCGACGATCAAGTTAGACTAGATTACCTTGAAAGGATCTCTCCCACTTTTCTCCCCTCCATTACGTTCGTCTACCTGGGTTTTTTATGGGCCAGACTGCTCCTCTGGTTGTAATTGTGATGCTACGTCCCTGATTGTGTCTGACAGCACGCTGAGGTCCTGACCCCTGCGGGGTGGTGACGTGCCTCAACGGCTGTGCGTCCTGTGCGGAACGAGCGGCGTCACCCCTATCGGTCAACACAAGCTACAGCCGGTCACGATGGGGACTGAAGGCATCATCCGGATGTACACGGTACAGGCCGACGTCACATCTCATTTATTACCCACATCACTCTCCCCCTCGAAGGAAGCCCTGCCTTGGGGCTCGCTCCGAGGTCCGAGGTTGGCTTTAATCTATCGGAATTACCGGGTGAACTTCCGACGTCGTGGGGGATGCTTTCCGGGAGCTCGTGATAGAGGTCCGTTGGCTCGCTGTCCAGGGACGCGGTGAGATCGGGGTGTGCAGCTCTGGAGGTTAGGTTGTGAAACAGGCATGGAGAAGTTGCGGCCGAGGTAAAAGCTCTGGCTTTATGGCCGAGGTGTTGCTCGGGCTTTGCGGCCGAGTCGTTGCTCGCACTTTGCGGCCGAGGCATTGCTTGGGCTTTGCGACTGAAGCGTTGCTCGGGCTTTGCGGCCGAGGCATTGCTCGGGCTTTGCGGCCAAGCAAAGCAGCCTGGCTGACCCGAACTAGGCCGAGGCGTTGCTCGGGCTTTGCGCTGAGGCATCGCTCGGGCTTTGCGTCTGAGGCATCGCTCGGGCTTTGCGGCCGAGGTACATGCTCAGGCGGGTGAACTGCGTAGAGGAGTACTCGGGCGGTCGGGGGCCGAGGTACATGCTCAGGCGGGCGAACTACGTAAAGGAGTACTCGGGCGGTCGGGGCCGAGGTACATGCTCAGCGGGCAGACTGCACAGAGGAGTACTCGGGCGATTGGGGGCCGAGGTACATGCTCAGGTGGGCGGACTGTGCAGAGAAGTACTCGGGCGGTTGACGACCGAGGCGCATGCTCAAGCAGGTGGGCCGCGCAGAGAAGTACTCGGGCGATCGACGACCGAGGTACGCGCTCAGGCAGGTGGGCCGCGTAGAGAAGTACTCGGGCGGTCGACGGCCAAGGTACGCGCTGAGGTAGGTGGGCCGCGCAGAGAAGTACTCGGGCGGTCGACGGTCGAGTGGCTACTTGGCAAGATGTGGGCCTCTTGTCCCAACTCACCTGGTGCGAACAATTGAGGAATTCCCTTGCTTGATGCAGGGGCTCATTGGTTGACTCATCGGGTCCTGTAGGCGTCGAAGTCGAAGCGCCTGCACTATACTATCCAGCTCGCCCGCTCCTGCGCTGCCACATGTGGCCTTTATTTATGGGGGGACGTCCTTTGGTCTTCCTGACGTGACGTGGGTTACAGGCGGGTGCAGAAGCGGGATAGTCACCCATCTTTGGGAGACGGAAGGGCGCTGCTTCTGGCAGGAGTTTTCCCTTAAGTAGCACATGCCTGGCCTTCTTCTCATTTCTCGCCGTGTGAGTCTTCCGTTCTGGGTATCGTCTTCCGTTCTAGGTCTCGCTTTCTACTCCAGCGTCCACTCCTTCCTTTAAGTCGGCCCTTCCTCTATTCCTTTCCAAGGTCAATGAGAATGACCTCCTTTTCTTCTTCTGCCTCTCCATCCCCTGGCGATGCTAACAAGGGGGTGCCTCCGGCGTCCCTCGGCCAGTCCTCTGACGGGGAGGTGGTTAGGGCTCTCGAAGACTTGATGTGGCCGCACGACTTCGACTCCACTGTGAGCGGGTCATCCCCGGGAAACCTCCGAGATCGTTACGGCATCCCGGAGGATTATGTCCTCTTAGCCCCTGAACCGGGGCAGCGAGCTTATGACCCGATTCCTAAGGGTTTCGCATTGACCCTAGATGCCCTTGAGGTGGGGCTGTGTCTTCCTCTCCACCCCGTCATCGTAGCCTGCATCTCTTGGTGGTGAATCTCGTCGTCGCAGGTGGTGCCAAACTCCTGGCGCTACCTGGTGGCTTTCCTAGGGGAATGTCATTACGCCAACATCACCCCGACCCGAAACCTCTTTTTGTCCTGTTTTCGCCTCTCCAAAGGGTTGGGGGGTTACTTCCTTTCCGCCCGAGCGGGCTTCCGGGTCGGAGGGGCTCCTTCCAACAACAAAGATGGAAGGGGCATTTCTTCTTCATGACCTACCAGAAGGATTGGGGTTTTGGGGTCTGATGGTCTGCGAGGACCATTGATAATACAGCCCCGGACCTCAGTGATCAGGAGCACGAGGACCTGGGGAGGCTCAAGGGGATTCTTACCTCCTCATAGGATATTCGGAGTATGACCGAGCAATGGCTGGTCGAAGCGAGTCTGAGTCCATCGTCTCAGGGTATGTCCCAAGTGTTGGGTTCATGGGTGTTACGGGTTGTCCCTAATGCTAACCGTCGTCTAGTTTTTCGTAGAAATGGTGAACCTCCAATCGCTTCGCGGTGGGCGATCCTCGACGGTTTCCCCCCGACGCCTGGCGACAGATGCAAGACCCGGCACCAAGGACACCCCCATGGAGGTCGAGGCCACCTGTCCGCGCAAGAGGCTGAAGACCCTCACCTCTAAGGGGTCGAGGGCGGCCACAGGCCGATCGAGTGGAGCGGTCGCCGAGGAGGCGGACCAAGCGGGGGCGGGATCACATCGAGAGGAGTCCGGCCCTAGTCGGGAGGTGAGGGGGAAGGATCTCCGACTTCCGGCGGTGCAAGATTTGTGCCGCCTTTCCCCAGGCAAGGACGAGCCTCTACTGGCTCGGGCGATGGGTGAGCTTCCGGCGGGGGAAGCGGGGGATCCGCTGGTCGCCCGATGGGGAGGTATGTCCCGAGGGGACAGAGTATGGGCCGGAGGAGAGTCCTCTGCAGCGTTCCTCCAAGGTGCACTTCATCCCGACATAGCTCGAGATTTGTACACCTTGCCCTCGGCGGTTCTACTTGGCAAATTAGCCAAGTCCCTAATGTGGGTAAGCATCATTCTCCTTGCTTACGGTTATTTCTAAATATCAATTGATCCTGACCCCGCTTCTGTAGGGCTTCCACTACGCAACAACCATGATGGATCGGGTCCAAGATGCCGGTTGGATTATCGGCGGGTTGACTGATCGTAACGCCGAGCTACGCCAGCAGTTTGAAGAACTCCAGGCGGGGATGGGACCCGAGGCGATCGCGGCTACTGAGAAGCGAGCGTCCGATCTGGAGGTGGAAGTGGCTCGCCTCACGTCCGAGCTCCAAGCGACAGGAGAGGCCAATAAGGGGCTGCAGAAGTTACTGCGGGTGGACCAGACCGAGATCCGTCTGTTGAAAACAGAGGCATCCACCCTAAGCAAAAAGCTGGAGGAGGAGGCTGCAGCGAAGGTAGCCTGCGAGGCTCTTGCCGAGGAGAGGCGCCTGTCACGGACTTAGCTGGTTTTGCCTAAGCCGTGCGGCACCAATGCGTATCACCGCAAAGGTCAGCCTCCCCGAAATCTCCTACAATCCCTTAGGACCAACGAAAAGAAGACGGAGAGAAAGCGCTTCACACGGGATCCGCAAGCCACTCTTTTAGCAAACACTTTATAGCCAATGCACATTCCAACCATGGATATTACAAGCTCAGAACAGTTGCACAACAAAGGTATGAAATTGGTCCACTACAGACTGAATTCTAGTACAAGTATGCACTCGACGCAAACATTATGTACAAGCCTACAATGGCCTACCAAACTCACTCAAATGGGGCATTTTGCCTTTGGCAAGCCCTTTACAAGCTTTACAAGTGACAACCAACCAAAAGGGACACGGACATGCATAAGCATTACACCGAACAAGCTGTTTACAATTTTGTCCGTGACACGCCTTCGTCTAGAGAAGGACAAGGAGCTCCTCGAGACTTACAAGAAGTCTTAGGGGTTCCAACTCGGGCTGACTCGGATGGGGCAAGTATCCTACGAATATGGATACTGGATAGCTCTGGCCCGCTTCCGAGCACGCAATCTGGGTCTCGAGGTGGAAGAGGATCCCTTTACCTCCCATCCCAAGGACCTAGAGGTAAACATGCTCGAGGAGGTCCCTTTCGACGACAGCTTGGAGGCCTCGAAGACCTAAAGCAGTCTTGTAGATTTGTAGTCTTTTTTAGGGGGTCGATCAGTCGATCGGGTCTTGTAACCTCGTTCTTACTGAAATAAACGAAGTTTCCTTTCCTAACTCTGATTCGTCTTGCCTTCATCATTGTGACACTTACATAAAATACTTTCTAAGGTTCTGAACGTTCCACGGCCTTGGTAATAGGCGACCCGACATCATCGCGAGTCGGAACGTTCCCGCTCGGTCGACCTCAATGATGCAGTAGGGTCCTTCCCACCGGGAAGCGAGTTTGCCGTGTGCTCGGGTCGGGTCGCTCACCTCAGACTTGCGCAGGACCAAATCGCCTAATATGATCGATCGGGGGCAGACTTTCCTGTTGTAACTTCTAGCGACGGCCCTTCTATAAGAGAGGGCTTTCAGGTGTGCGTCGGCTCTGCGCTCTTCGAGCAGGTCCAACCCGGCTCGTAACCCCTCGGCTGACACTGCTTCCTCAAAAGCTTCTGCTCGGGGAGTGAGGACGATCACCTCAGCTGGTAGGATGGCCTCGGTGCCGAACGAGAGACTGTACGGAGACTCTCCGGTCGCCGTTTTGGGTGTTGTTCATAAGGACCATAGAATATTCGGTAGCTCATCGACCCAGCTAGATCGGGCCACGAGGGTCCTCCTCCTAAGTCCGTCCAAGATTGACCGATTAGTTACCTCTGCCAGGCCATTGGTTTGGGGATGAGCCACCGAGCTGAATCTTAGTTGTTTCTAGTGGCTCGCGCAGAACTCCTTGAATCGGGCGCTGACGAACTGAGTTCCGTTATCGGTGACAATGACCCTGGGCAATCCGAACCGGGTCATAATGTTTTTCCACATGAATCGCTCTACTTGGGGCTCCGTGATCGCCGCCAGTGGCTCAGCCTCGACCCATTTGGTGAATTAGTCGACGCCGACAATGATGTATCTCCGTTGCCCCGAGGCCGGGGGGAAAGGCCCGAGGAGGTCCATCCCCCACTGAGCGAAGGGCCACGCACAATCCATGGGGGTGAGCGGGATCATCGGGTGTCGAGGAGCTCACACGTGTCGTTGACACGCGTCGCACCGTCTTGCGTAGGCCCTCGCGTCCTGGTGCAGGGTGGGCCAATAATAGTCCTGACGGAGTACCTTGAACACCAAGGTACGATCGCCTATGCGCTCTCCGTAAATTCCCTCATGGACCTCGGCTAGAACTGATTTAGCCTCATCGGGGTCTAAGCAACGCAGGAGAGGGCGTGAGAACAACCTCCGATATAGTCGGTCGCCGATCTCACAGTACCAGGCCTAGGTACGGCGCAGACATCGGGCTGCGGCCTCGTCAGGAGGGAGCATGCCGTTGCGCTTATATTGTAGCATTTCCTGAACCCACGTTGTCGGGACACCGGGCTCGACCATCGCGACGGTGGCAACGGCGCGGGAGGGAAGGTCCTCAACTTCGGCCCTCTCTTCGGGGGTCGATCTTGAAACCAACTTTGCGAGTGTATCCGCTCGCTCATTCTGACCCCTAGGTACTCTGGATAATGTAAAACGAACGAAGCTGGCGGCAAGGGTTCTTACCTCCGTCAGGTATTTTGCCATGGTCGGGTCCCAGGCCTCATATCTGCCACCAAGCTGCTCGGCGACTAGTTGCGAGTCGGTGAGAACATGTACTGCGCCCACTTGCATCTCGGCGGCCAATCTGAGACCCGCCAGGAGCGCTTCGTATTCCGCCTCATTGTTGGTGGCCGCGAAGCTGAAGCAGAGGGAGCGCTTGGATGTGCGCCCATCGGGGACCTACAACACTAGCCCCGCTCCTGCACCCGTCGAGCTGGACGATCCGTCTACTCGCAAGATCCATTCCTCTTCGGTCTGTTCGGAATCCCCGTCCTCAGGGGGGGTCAGCTCCGATATGAAATTAGCCACAGCCTGTGCTTTGATGGCGGTTCTCGGCTTGTACCGTAAGTCAAACTCCGCTAGTTCCACTGACCATTTGAGGAGGTGACCTGCCACGTCAAACTTTGATAAAACCTGTCGAAGGGGTTGGTCAGTAATTACCTCGATCGAGTGGGTCTAAAAATACGGTCGCAACTTCCAAGCTGCCAACACGAGCGCTAGTGCCAGCTTCTCGATGGGGGGATACCGCTCTTCGGGCCCTTTCAGGACATGGCTCAAATAATAGACTGGTAGTTGTTCTCCGGAGTCCTGCTTGACTAGTACGGAGCTCACTGCGTGCCGGGAGGTGGCTAGGTAGATGCTGAGGCTCTCTCGGGGGGAGACCGAGGCGAGGTGGGGAAGAGCGGCCAGATGTTGTTTCAAACGCGCGAAGGCCTCCTCGCATTCCGTTGTCCATTCGAAGTCCTTCGGATTCTTCAGAGCTCGGAAGAAGGAGAGGCATCGGTCGCCCGATCGGGACAAGAATCGTGACAATGCTGCGAGCCTCCCATTGAGGCACTGAAGGCTCTTGACCGTCCGGGGTGCTTTCATGTCAACGATGGCTCGGATCTTCTCGGGATTCGCATCGATTCCCCTTTCATGCATGATGAATCTGAGAAACTTGCATGAGTTGACACCGAAGGTGCATTTGGCGGGGTTGAGGCACATGCAATACTTCCTTAATGTGGCAAATGTCTCTGCCAGATCCATCAGATGAGTCGGGCTCGTGCGGCTCTTCACGATCATGTCATCGACATAAATTTTCACATTTCTCCCTATCTGAGAAGCGAACATCCTATTCACGGTCCTCTGATAGGTGGCTCCAACGTTCTTTAATCTGAACGGCATAACCTTATAGAAATAGACCCCCTGGTTAGTGAGGAAAGTCGTGTGCTCCTGGTCCTCGGGCGCCATCCGGATCTGGTTGTAGCTGGAAAAGGCATCCATAAACGAAAAGCGAGCGTGTTCGGAAGTGGCGTCGACCAGTTGGTTGATCCTCGGAAGGGGGTAGCAATCCTTTGGACATGCATGGTTGAGATCGGTGTAATCAACGCACATCCTCCAGCTCCCATTGGATTTTTTAATGAGGACTACATTTGACAACCATCGAGGGTATTTAACCTCCTCGATGAAGTCTATTGTCAGGAGTCGTTCCACCTCCTCTTGGACAGCCAGCTGCCGCTCGGGAGCAAGTTGTCGAGGCTTTTGCTTCACTGGTCAAGCATTAGGGGAGATGCACAAGTGGTGTTGGGATACCTTGGGGTCGATGCCAGGCATATCGGCTGGTGACCAGGCGAAGACGTCGGCATTCTCCTGGAGAAGATTGATGAGTTGAGTCTACTCCTGCTCGGGGAGCTCCGAGTTGACTTTGATCGTTTGATCGGGACGACTCCCCAGCAGGGGCACATCGATGGTGGGCTTTGTCGGCTCGGGATGCGGGGTTGGCTTCTTCGTCTCCCGGGGGTCTGTCAATGGATGATCGGACCTTCCCCTCTTGTGCAGGGAGACCGCCGTCAGGTAACATTGTCTGGAGTCACGGGGGATTCCCCGGACTTCACTGACTTCGGCGCGGGTCGGGAACTCCATGGTTCGGTGGTAAGTCGAGACGACCGCCCTGAATCTATTAAGGGTAGGTCGCCCCAAAATTACGTTGTAGGCAGTAGGTAGGTCGACTACCAGGAAAGTCGCCATCACCGTCTTCGTCTTTGGTGCATCCCCGAGGGTCAAGGGCAGTGTGACTACCCCTAACGACGAAATCAAATCTCCGATAAACCCAGTGAGTGCCGAATGCATTGGCTCACTGGAGTCCCTGGACAACCCGAGCTTCTGGAAGGCATCCAGGTAGAGTACATCGGCGAAGCTTCCCGTGTCGATCATAATCCTCTTCACTTGCACGTTGGCCATCCTAGCGGAGATCACCAACGCGTCATCATGCTCGGGTTGCTCGGGTTGCGCGGGCCGCTCGACCGGAAACATGATTTCTGGCTCGGGAGCATGTCTGAGCTCCTCGGTTGTAGCGGCGCGGGCATACGCCTTTCGCCTGGACGTGCTGACTCCTCCAGAAGCCGGGCCGCCGATGATCACATCTATGTGTCGCTCGACGGGCCCCTCGGGGCGAGGGGACGACCCCTCATTTTGCCGAAGATACCGATCCAAGTGTCCCCTGCGGATCAGCTCCTCGATCTGCCACTTCAACTCATGACATTTCTCGGTGTCATGTCCATGCTGCCAATGGAAGCGACAGTACCGAGTCCGGTCCGCCAGCTGCCGCGGACTTGTCATCGGGGCCGGGGGTCTAAGCATCCCCTTCTCCTTTATTTGGAGAAATACATGTGTTTGGGACGTACCCAAGGCGGGGAGCGGAGGGGCCAAAACGGGCGGTTCAGGACGGTCCATCCTGCGTCTCGGTTGCGCAGGTTGGTGCCCTCGGGGAGGTTCCAGCCAGCCCCTCTTGAGCTCCTCCTGCCTCCCGGACATCCAGGCTTCCACCGAGATGTACTGGTAGGCCCGCTGAAGCATTTTCGACACCGCGTTGAGGGGGGCGCTCAACGAGAGATCAGAAAAATCTGGAGGGGCACAGTCCCACCATGAATGCTTGCATTAGCAAGGAAGGGTGAGCGTCCGGCAAACCTCGGATTTCAGTAGTGAAACGATTCACAAAGTGGGCGAGAGATTCACCCTCCTTTTGGTTCAGTCCGAGGAGGAGGGCGACAGAGGGCTTTGGCCGAATGTGTGCTAGGAAGTGGAGCTCAAACTCTTTGGCCAGCTGATCAAAAGAGGCGATTGTCCCGCCCTTCAGAGCGCTATACCAGGCATGGGCTGGCCCCCTTAAAGTCATGGGGAACACCCGACACATCATGGCATCAGCGGTCCCATACAACGCCATATGGGCTCGAAAGGCACCAACGTGGTCCGCCGGATCAGTGGCGCCGTCGTACGCATCAATAGAGGGAAGTCGAAAGTTCGGGGGCACCGGTTGCTCCTGTATTTCCGTCACGAACGGGGACCTCCGGCAGGGGTCCTCCTTCTGCTCCTCTTTTGATTTACGAATCTCCCTTTGTACTTCGTCTAGTCGCTGACTGACGAAGCGGAGCTGGGCTCGGAAAGAGTCGGCCGAGTCCGAGGATACTGCCTCAGGCTCGAGTCGACCGTCGGGGATTCCCGCGGCTCGTTCTCCGCCTGGAGCCGGTCGGGCCGACGGCGAGGCGGGAAAGGCCGAGGGCGTCATGTAAGCCTGAGCAGGGGGCTCGGGCTGCTAGCGCCGCTGGAACTCTGGCGGGTTCGTCGGCCGAGAAAGGAGTGGGACGAGGGTCTGCACCATCTCTACAACAGCTCGGACCTGGTGAGTTAGGTCCTGGAAGGCTTCGGTAGTCACGGGCGGCGGGACAGCCAAGGCACCGTCGGGCGGAAGCAAACCCAAGTCATTGAACAACCGCCAATAACGTTCCGAGGTTATGGCAGGGTCGTCCGCCCTCGGTTCGCCCTCGGTTCGCCCGTCGGGTATAACCCCTCGCCGTCGTGCTCCTCTTGATTGGACTGGTGATCCCCTGCCATTCGGGCCCTCTTTTTAGCGCCAAATTGATGGTGGTATTCAACTTCACGCCGTGGCCTCGGGACCAAAGCGGCCTGATTCGGGTCCGGATGTGCGGGGAACCGTCGGTCCGAGCTTCAAGCCGGTTGGGGGTGACGAGGGGGTAGCGTCCACCGGTCGAGGAGGGAGGCTTCGGGATATGTTCGACACCGGGCGCCCCGCCTTGGTTCCTGCAAAAAATGGTCGGGTCGGGGGAAGCTCCGCCCAACCCCTCCAACGATCAAGTTAGACCAAATTACCTTGAAAGGATCCCTCCCTCTTTTCTCCCCTCCAACGATCAAGTCGACCAGATTACCTTGAAACGATCAAGTTAGACCAGATTACATTCGTCTACCTGGGTTTTTTATGGGCCAGACTGCTCCCCCGACTGTAATTGTGATGCTACGTCCCTGATTGCGTCTGACAGCGCGCTGAGGTCCTGACCCCTGCGGGATGGTGACGTGCCTCGACGGCTGTGCGTCCTGTGCGGAACGGGCGGCGTCACCCCTGTCGGTCAACATAGGCTACAGCCGGTCGTGATGGGGACTGAAGGCGTCATCCGGATGTACACGATACGGGTTGACGTCACATCTCATTTATTGTAGCAGCATTATCTATATCGGTTATGGTCTAGGAGGAAAAATCTCATGTCCTCTCCATGCGACACGAACAAGTGAAGCATGGACCAAGGAATAATGTCTCAGATGTGGATCATAGCGCATGTATGGCCATGCAATTTGTTTAAACCTGCCAGGATAAAAAAAAGGGAAAACAGTGGACGACTATTAGGAGACGAGACAGAGCCTAGATGTTGTTGAGCCCATCATTAGTTCTACATGTTCATGGCCTTCTTACCTGGATTTCGTCGCCAACAATTTCATGGTAATAGTTGTTCAATTTTCTCAAAGAAAATATATCATACACATACAACATGAACACGATGACGACCGTCATAGCTATTATGTACCATATCCCAAAAGGTTATACCCATCATCATTTTTGCTTAAAGCGTCTCCCACCACAAGGTTTGTCAATGATGATGCGATGAGACCATAATTGCTACCGTCTTATTGCATAACAACATACTCTTTACCGGTATCAAATGCAATGAGAACAGTTACATGCATTGATCCCTTAAAATAACCATATTGATATATAACCGAGTCAAATTGAGGATTCTGAACCACCTATGAACTCAAGACTAGGATTTATTATGCCACAGTATACCATTCAGTATGATCAACACGTTTCAATCCGATAGAAGATTGATATGCAAGGTAACTAAACTATACTAAATGACCTTTTATCGCTTGATACAAGGTTTGTATTAGTGAGAATAGTCAAAATCCATTTGTTTTCAACCTGTATTAGTCGAATTTTGATCCATACCGATCAAAGCCTAGGATTGATATGATTTAAACATTTGACCCATTGGATCAATAGAAGAGTTTTTAAACCATCCTTTCGACGGTCAGTCTCTCCTCTTTTATTTTCTCTAACTCATCTACTCTCTTAATCACTTTTTCATTGACATACTTCTCTTATCCTCTCATTTGCACTCTTTTAAAATTCATAAAGCTATGATTTATAGATTATATCAAGCTTAGGAGTCTAACCAGAAAGGATTAATACCTAAGTTAAAGAAAAAACTCTTTAATCAAAAGTATTTTTTTTCTTAATTTTTTATATTTTTGAGATGATTAAACCTATTTAATGTTTTCAATGTCTAATATATTGTTTGAGGCCTTACATGATAATATAATAGTATTAATTAGTGTATAATTATGGCCTTTAATACTATAATTAGTGTGTATAATACTATTTTTTTTTCTAAATTAGACACATATGGGTCATATCTTTATATTTCATACATATTAAAGCGATTTACATATTTGTGATGGTAAAATAGATTTAAGTAGATTTTAATTAAGTTTTTAATACTATAATTAGTGATTTTAATGATGATTTAATTAAAATTTATCTCATATTAGATCAATTCAATATCTTTAATATTTATTAAGGTGTTGAGCTATCAACCATATAACAAGTAGGTAGCAAACATATAGCGCTAGCATGTCTATTATGTGGCGAGTAAGCATTGGTCATGTAAAATTAAGATATCGGCTATATAGTGAATAAGTGTCGGTCATGAAAGATTAGGGTATCGACTACATAGTGAGGAGGTGTAGCCATTTTACCATTCTCTTATCAAAATTAATGATTAAGTTTTGACAAATATGATTATATTCTAAAAATGATTATTATAAATATTAAAAAAGAATTGTTGTATGTTACAATAAGATTTATTTTGCATGAAAAATTATACCTAATTACTTTTGTGTTGACTTTCAGTAGTTATATATTAATGTCACTTCATTCGTGAAGAAGTGAAAGATTAAACTCATGTTCAAATATTAATGACATTAAAAAATAATTTTCAAAAGAGTTTTTAGTTTTTCGGAGTATGCCTTAAATAAATTTATGAGATATATAAAGTTTGTTTATGTTATTGATGTTGTTCTCTATGCTTTGATGATGATCATAATTATTGATGGGGCATCAATTGAAAATACATAAATTAGTTATGAAAACTTAACTAATGTTAGTGATCATAATCGAAGAATTATTTTAGCCATGAAGGTGATCTTCCTATTAGTTAAACATAATTATTATATAGTTTATCTTTTTAAAAATCTTATGATGGATATAAGACGTTGAAAAGCTATTTAAGCTACTCTAGTGCTATGATAAGTATAAGTTCAAAATGCTTATAAAAGTTGAGGAAAAAAACCATAGATAAATTTGAGAAAGAGAAAATAACAACCATAATTTTTCTTAGCTGTTGATGCACCATGCTCATGAAAATGGATCAAAATATATATTTATTGTTAAATAAGGTTCATGATTTATTACTTATATAATTGAAATGACAAGAAGGAATGTTATTAAATATAAATTTATTATTAAGAGAGGTTCGTTGCTTACCTATTACTTATATGATTGAAATGATAAGAATAAACATCATTGATAATTCTACATTCATCATTAGATAGTTGATGAATTAAAATATACTTTAACAACTATTATCGATTGTCAACTTAGACAAAGAAGAAGGGTCAAAACTGTTGAGTTTTTCCTCAACCATATATTGAGTTACTTTAAGACAATTATAGTGGAGAGAAGTTATCCATTTTTCATTTTGATAATTTTAGAATTTCATGTTCTTATGTTACGACCGTTATTAAGTATAAAAATACTAATTCTTGTCCATTTTTTGAAGAATATTATGTAACCATAAACTATTAAAAGACAGCCCATGATAAAATATTTTTCATCAGAAATAAATATTATTGGATACAATAGGAAGATGACTGTATTGTATTACCTTTGAGAAGTATGACACATCCCGGAAGGAAAAAGAAAGCAAAGATCGAATATTTATTTAATAGCAAGAATAAAAAAAATATTTAATGTGCCAATAATTTGGATATAATTACCGTTCATGTAAATTGTGTATATAAATTTCCTCCTATATAAAAAGGAGCAATTGTCTATTTTAGATAACATTTTGCGTTTCATCTTTTGATCTGGAAACAATACAGTGTGATAATTTATTTTAATTGACTTTGGATCTAATTATACAATGTTGTAAATGCAACAAGAGATTATATGACCAGAGTGTTGTGTTTTTAGGCCAAAATGCTTCTAAATAGGAACCTGTTCTAAAACAGTGCTACTCATGTTGTAATTATTTTTCATCCAAATTCAATTGAAAATATTTTATGCACATGTAGTTGACAAAAATTTGGAATTTGGTACAAATTCAAGCTTTTAAGGGTTAAAATCAATAAAAACCACCAATTTAAACACACAAAAATGTAAAAATAAAAAAAAAAGGTTCATGTATCTTTGAGAAATCTCTTAAGATTTCATGAAAATTTGGATGGTTTTGGACATATTGAATTGAAGTTACACTTTTTTGAAGGGCTTACAGCATTTTCGAATAGAAAACCGAAACTGGTATAATCTCACCAAAAACAGGGTAACTTATATGAAAACAAAAATTAACAAAGTTTCTAAAAACCCTGTCTATTAATCATTATGTGATTTTTGGCCAAGAAATCTCACAAATTCAACTTAAATTGGTTAAAAATTAGCCTTGTAATTGCACCAAGTCGTAAAAATAGAACAAAAAGTTCATTTAAACCTTACTCACTAAAACTTAATTTTTAATATGATTATAATCCCTATTCATTCTTAGCAAGTTGCATTGATGTTCATAGCAACACTTAGTTAACTGAACTTTTATTTCAATGTGCTACTATTGTGCATCGACACCTTTTAACTACAAATTGAACCTTTAGCTTTTAAGGTCTGGTCATTACAT
This sequence comes from Musa beccarii, assembly GCA_024322285.1. Taxonomy (NCBI): domain Eukaryota; kingdom Viridiplantae; phylum Streptophyta; class Magnoliopsida; order Zingiberales; family Musaceae; genus Musa; species Musa beccarii. The sequence goes on along the minus strand of CM044398.1, from coordinate 14,118,168 downwards.
GTTTGACATCAAATTTTCCCTATGTCGAAAGACTAGTCATAAGATCATGCACGCTAAGTTTCGTTAATGTTAAACCAATTAAAGTATATTAGATATATTGACAAAAGGATCATTTAACTTTTAATTTATCATTATTGACATGGAGAAGCAAGACTTGATTGTTAAACCATTATCCCTATCGAAACTAATGCCATATTCAACCATCGTGCTTGTCGTTCTGACAGAATTATCGTACATTTCCTTATTTAAATTAAAAAATGATCAATAACATCACGTCATATATATAATTATCTTTAAAAAGAACTATAGTTGGCTACTTATACACTTGTTTTATTTTTTTAACTACAAAAAGAAACTGAACATAAACTAAACTATAAATTTTAAGTGATACGAATATAAATTACAATAATAAGTGGTTACAAAATGATATCTACACAATGCATGTTTGAGAATATGTGCAAGACAATAATTTTCGATAATAAATAAACAAACCTTATTAGATTTTATCGTAAGTAGTAAACATTCAATAATATAGTTCACATGCAAAGTTAGAGGGGATTTTTAAGTGATAAGAAGTCAATTATGATATTTTTGAACATGATCACAGTATTTTTATTTAGTTATAAAAAATGCTATGACAACCCATCAACAGCGGGAACAGTGACGCTCGTCCGTAGCACATGATCGATTTCGCTAGAGGACGGATCCATGACAGAAACGTAAGTGTTGGAGTTTTGTTATATTGGAGTCAATATGGGCATATAAGAGAAGAGAGAGAGAGAGAGAGAGAGAGAGAGAGAGAGAGAGAGAGAGTGAGAGAGACGGAATAAAGAAAATTAAAAATTGAGAAACTCGGGTATATATTGGGAGACGCGACACGAATCGTGTCATAAAGTATTCTCCCTCTTGATGGCCTCCTACTTTATCCTTCACCGACGACAAATAAAAGAACTGATTGCCTAGTCACAGCCTACGCACTCTCCCCATACTACGAGATGCAAAGTAGATTGAAGAAAATTTGTTTGTTACCTCGCGTTATTGTCCCCTCGTTGTTATCCTCTTAATGTTTTAGTTTTTAGATTTAAAAAAATTATATTAATTTTTTATAATTAAAAAAAAAGATATTTAATCTTATTTATCCTAACACATACTAACGAGTGAAATGCTAAAATGGTCTAACTAACATATCATTAGTTCTGTGCTTGCCAGCCGCGTTAACAGCACCTTTATCCCTTCCCTCAATCCACACACACACACAAACACATCCCGCTGCTTACGATGGAAGCATCCTTCTTCTTCACCCTCTTCCTTGTGCTAATCCTCTTGCTCCATCTCCTTTTCTCCGCCAAGAAGAAGAACAAGAGGCAGAATTTAGCACCAAGCCCTCCTTCCCTCCCCTTCATAGGCCACCTGCATCTCTGCAGGAAGCCCCTGCACCGCTGCCTTGCCCGCCTCACCGCCCTGCACGGCCCTGTCCTGTTCCTCCGCTTCGGCGCTCGTCCCGTCCTCGTCGTCGCCTCCCCAGCCGTCGCCGACGAGTGCTTCACCACCCACGACATCACCTTCGCCAACCGCCCCAGCCTCCCCTCCAAGAAGTACCTTTTGTACAAAAACAACACCACCCTCGGCTCCGCCAGGTATGGCCCCTACTGGCGTAACCTCCGCCGCATCGCCACCGTCGAGGTCCTCTCCTCCCACCGCCGCCAGTCCTCGTCCGATGCTCGCGCCCACGAGGTACGCGCCATGGCCCGGGGACTGCTCCGGGCGTGCAACGCCGCGGCCGACGGGTTCGCCAAGGTGGAGCTCAAGTCGAGGTTGTTCCAGCTTGCGATGAACGTCCTGATGCGGACGATCGCGGGGAAGAGGTACTCCGGGGAGGAGGGAGTGGTGTCGGAAGAGTCGAAGAGGTTTATGGTCACGGTGGCGGAAATATTCGCGTTGAGCGGCGCTTCCAACGTCGGCGACTTCATCCCGCTGCTGAGGTGGGTCGATTACGGTGGAGTCAGGCGAAAGTTGATGAGACTGCACAGGGTGAGGGACGAATTCCTGCAGCAACTAATCGATGAGCTGAGGACCAAGGGCGGCGAGGAGAGTCAAACCACTGAGGCTAAAGAGGAGAAGCCGACGATAAGTGATCTCCTCTCGTTGCAGAAGACGGATCCTGAGAACTATTCAGATCAGACCATCAAATCACTTATTTCAGTGAGTTCTTCTAAATCTGAGCTTCTGCTTTGTCTATTTGAGGATGGTGTGATGCTGATTCTTCCCGTATCAATGTTCTCCGAAGAGCATATTATCAGCTGGAACGAATACGACGGCCAATACAATCGAATGGGCGATGTCGCTTCTGCTTAACCATCCAAATGCGATGGACAAAACGCGAGCCGAGATTGACGCACGCGTTGGCAACGGGCGCTTCCTCGAGGAGTCCGACCTGCCTAGCCTTCCCTACCTCCATTGCGTCGTCGCCGAGACGCTCCGGATGTACCCGGCGGGCCCTCTCCTGGGGCCGCACGAGTCGTCCAACGAGTGCGTCGTCGGCGGCTTCCACGTCCCGCGGGGCACGATCCTGTTCGTGAACGCGTATGCCATGCACCGGGACCCCAAGACGTGGGACGAACCGGCGAGGTTCTCTCCGGAGAGGTTCGAGGGCGGGAAGGGAGAAGGGAAGTGGCTGGCGCCGTTCGGCATGGGGAGGAGGAAGTGCCCCGGGGAAGGGCTGGCGGCGAGTATGGTGGGGCTGGTGCTGGGAACGTTGATCCAGTGCTTCGAGTGGGGCAGAGTCGGCGACAAGGAGGTGGACATGGCCGAAGGGTCGGGCCTCACACTGCCCAAAGCTGTCCCTCTTGAAGCGACGTGCCGGCCACGCCCAAGCTTGGCTCATCTCCTCTCGGAGCTTTAGGTCAGCTTTGTGTCATCTAAGTCTCAGTATAAATACTAGCTTGGCATTTGATCCCATGGTTGAATCACGGACGATAAAGAAGACAGGGCAGAAAGTAGCATGCATGACACAGGCGAGCTAGCTAGCTGCTGGCGGTGAGTTGCTATGTAATAAATTGCTCGACAAATAATATTGGTGCTTTCACATATTTATTGCCTGAATTTGGATATTATATATATATATATATATATATATATATATATATATATGTATGTCCCTCAAAATGTTAAATGCTCCACATACATCCTTTCTATTAACATTTATTAAAAGAAATATTAAGATTAACCACGACTATTAACATGACACAGGCGAGCTAGCTAGCTGCTGGCGGTGAGTTGCTATGTAATAAATTGCTCGACAAATAATATTGGTGCTTTCACATATTTATTGCCTGAATTTGTATATATATATATATATATATATATATATATATATATATATATATATATGTATGTCCCTCAAAATGTTAAATGCTCCACATACATCCTTTCTATTAACATTTATTAAAAGAAATATTAAGATTAACCACGACTAACAATACTTTAGATTCATCCTATTAAAACAAAATTTGATTCATCCCATTAAGACAATATGACATCTTGATATGAGACTCTGATAATTATTAAGACAACGACATAGAAGGATGCGATTGACGCTCTCTCTCCATCGTATCTTTTGTTTTTTGTTTTTTTTTGTGATCATCAAAACTTGTTTAAACTCTGATTTTTTTTTAAATTTATAATATTCAAGTACAAATTTCAAGTGGAAGAGTGTGTAGCTAGAGAAATTTAATTATGTTATTTGTTTATACTAACAAGTTGTTTAAATTTATAATGTATATATTCAGATATGTCAAATACGTGAGGATCAATGTGCCGTCGTAAGCGCAAGGCCTTACAAGGCACTAAGCATAGCAATATGCTTAGATTACAAAAACTATAAAAATATATTTAACAATAGAAATAATTTCTGATATAAGAATTTCAATCAAACATCAGCTTCGTATCATTACATAATGTAAACATTAAAAAAAAAATCTGTCTAGCCATCAATAGTGCGCTCAATCAACAAAATAATTATCAAATTAATTCATAAATAAATAATTTATATATTAAAAAAAAAGAAATCTAGCAGATTCCAATCCAGGAGCTTTAAGAATCACGAAGTTCCACCACACATCATCAACATCACCCAATGCCATAATTATTATGAAAAACCATCATCTTCTGCAATTTGACACGATAGCTGTCATCTCCTGAATCATCTTTCGCGATAGCCGACATAAGTTTCAAGCAATCAATTCTCCGTGGCCCAAAGCGGAGCATAGAAAAGTCGGTCATCCGACCATCACAGCAAGGGAAAGGGCCAGGCTTTGCTATCTGTTTGCCCTTTGGAAGTGATTGACATGCAACAAATCCACTCGGTGAACCAACACCTTTAAAATCTACACGTTATGAGGTTTATAGAGATGACAGTATTGTAGCAGCAGACACGAACAAGTGAAGCATGGACCCAGGAATAATGTTTCAGATGTGGATCGTAGCGCATGTATGACCATGCAATTTGTTTAAAGCTGCAAGGATAAAAAAAAGGGAAAACAGTGGATGACTATTAGGAGACGAGACAGAGCCTATATGTTGTTGAGCCCATCATTAGTTCTACATGTTCATGGCCTTCTTACCAACATGGATTTCGTCGCCAACAATTTCATGGTAATAGTTGTTCAATTTTCTCTCGAAGAAAATGTATTATACACAAACAAGACTAACATAATGACAACCGCCATAGCCATTATGAGAATCATCCTAAACTAAAGGTCTATGTTAAATGATTCTTTATCACCTGATACGAGATTTATATTGTTTGGTATAGTAAAAAATCGATCGTAATCGACCTATACCAATCAAAATTTGACCAATAAATATATGGATCAAGGCCTAAGATTGATTTGATTCAAACATTTGACCTTTTGAACTAATAGAAGAGTTTTTAAGCCCTTTCTACCCTTAAGTGTCTTCTACTCTTTTACTCTCTCTAACTCATCTACTCTCTCAATCACTTTATCATTTGCATTACTTCTCTCATCCTCTTATTTGTATTCTCTTAAATTCCACAAGGCTGCAATTTATAGATTGGATTAAGTTTGAAAGGTTAATTAGGGAAGATTAATACTTAAGTTTATAGAAGAACTCTCTTATCAAATGTATATATTTTTTTCTTAATTTTTTATAATTTTTGAGATGATTAAACCTATTCTATATTCTCAATCACTAATATGTTATTTAAGACCTTGTATGATCATTGAAGAATATTAATTATGGAGTCATTAAGGTCTTTAATACTATAATTAGTAATGTATAATATTAATTTTTTCCTAAATTAGACACATGCATCAAATCTTTATGTTTCGTGTATATTATGGCGATTTATATGTTTGTAATAGTAGAATAGATTTAATTAGATTTTAATTAAATTTTTAATATTATGATTAGTGGTTTTAATAATGATTTAATCAAAATTTATCCCAATATTTTTAATGTCTATTATAATATTGACCATATGATAGGTAGGTGGCAATCACAAAATGCTGGCATGTCTACTATGTGGTGAGGACGTGTCAAGCATGCAAGACTAGGTGTTGGCTACATGATGAGTAGGTGTCGATCACGAAAGATCAAGGTACGGATTATATAGCCAAGAGGTGTCAGTCATGTCATCATTCTTCTATCAAAATTAAAGATCAAGTTTTGATAAATTATGATTATATTCTAAAAATAATTATTATAAATATAAAAAAAATCAGAATTGTCGTATGTTACAAAAAAGATTTATTTTGCATGAAAAATTATACTTAATTAATTTCATGGTGACTTTCAGTGATTATATATTAATGTCACTTCATTCATAAAGAAGTGAAAGATTCATGATTAGAGACCCGTGTTCAAATAGTAATGATATTAAAAATTAATTTTCCAAAGATTTTTTAGTTTATGGGAGTATGCCTTAAAAATATTTGTGAGATATATAAGATTTGTTTATGTTATTGATGCTGCATATTTATCAGACAAATATCTCTATGCTTTAATGATGATTATAATTATTGATAGTGTATCAGAATATATAAATTAATTATGAAAACTTAACTATTATTAGCGATCATAATTAAAGAATTCTTTTAGCCATGAAAGTGATCTTCCAATAAGTAAATCATGATTATTGTATAGTTTATCTTTTTAAAATTCTTATGATCGATATAGGAAATACACGTGGAAAAGCTTTTTAAGATGCTCTAGAGCTAAGATAAGTATAAGTTTAAAATGTATGTGTAAGTTGAGGAAAAAATCATAGATAAACTTTAGATATTTAAACTTGAGAAGGACAAAATAACAACCAAATTTTTTTTGGTTGTTGATACACCATGATCATGAAAAAAGGATAAAAAAGTATATATTTATTGTTAAATGAGGTTTGTGATTTATTACTTCTATAATTGAAATGAGAAGAAGAAAGATTATTAAATATGAATTTATAATTAAGGGAGGTTCGTTGCTTACCTATTACTTTTAATTTATCATTTTTGATTGGGAAGCAAGACTTTAATGTTATACCATTATCCCCATCAAAACTAATGCCATATTCAACCATCATGTTTGTTGTTATGACAGAATTGTCATACATATCCTTATTTAAATTAAAAAAGACCAATAACATCACATATCATATATATATATATATATATATATATATATATATATATATATATATATATATATATATATATATATATATATATATATATATATATATATATATATATATATATATATATATATATATATATGTATATGTATACATATATATATATACATATACATACATATACATATACATACATACATATATATATATATATATATATATATATATATATATATATATATATATATATATATATATATATATATATATATATATATATATATATATATATATATATATATATATATATATATATATAAAATATAATATGATCAATGTATACTTCAACTTCTTATAGTATCTTTTGGTAGCCAATTCATTTTCAGATGTATCACGAATTTTAAATGAAAAACAGAGGTAATTGAAGTCAATTCTGAATAGGTCAGAATGGTTAGACTCTTAACACTAAGTTGTTTTCACTGTCATTTATCGTCTTCTCTTTCATTTATAGATTTTACAAGTAAAACACATTTACTTACATTGTCAATATCATGAAGGACCAAAAATATACCGTCCGGAAGAAGCTTGTCCCCACGAAAGTAAAATTTTACACAGAAGCAGTAATATCAACATCAAACTAAATGTGTTTGAACTAATAGTTCACTAATACTTTGATTTCAAGTGATACGAATTTTAAATATAGTTATAATGTTTTTATTTAATTATAAAATATAACTACATTAAAAAAAACTGTAACTTACTACTCACACGCTCATTTCAATTTTTTCCATGTAATCTAGGAATCTGGAATGATATGGACATAAAGTTAATGATACTTGGGAATATGGGTAAGACATGATAATATTCACTTATAAACAAACAAATCCAAATATTTTAACATAAATAACCATACCTTCAATTGTAAGGGTCACATAAAAAGCCAAAAGGGATTTGAAGTGAAAAGAAGTTTCGGTAAAAGATAGTTATAATATTTTTGTTCAGTTAAAAAAGATAATATAATTGAAAACTTATTTTTTATGACATAGAAAACGAAGATAAATGAAACCATGAATTTGAAATGACATGGACATAATTGCAATAATGAGTAGGCACAAACGAAATAAAATAGGCAATGCATACTTGGGGGCAATATGGGCATATAAGAAAAAAGAGAGCAGGAATAAAAAATAATTAAAAATTGAGAAACTTGTATGTATTTTGAGAGATACGACACGATTCGTGTCATAATGCCTTCTCTCTCATGTCCCTCCTTTTCGCCTCACCAATCATGAGAAGCTCAAGCAAGATTTCTCCCTCCGACAAAGATTCATTGTGTGTAGTCACAACTCTCCCCGTAGTAGGTGTTGGAAAATTGATTGAAGAAAATTTTGTTTGTTTGCTCATGTGCTTTTGCTCTCGTAGTTATCATCATAGCATTTTCATTTTAAAATTTTAAAAATTTATATTAATATTTTTATAATTATAAAAATAAGATTTTAAATTTTATTTATTCTGATATCGTTTTAATAACAGAAGATGCAACACGAGATAGCACGTTTAGAATTATTGATTTTACCAATGATAAAATGATCATTTCAGACATTGATTTTGTCACGTGATGCCCCCCTCTAACAACAACACCATCTACTCCCTCTAGAGATATGCACATCCTCCCCGTCCTTATCGGCCATGCACGTGTTGGTACCCCACGCTCACTAACTTCCCCTCCTTCGCATTGTCGGACCTCCAAGCGACTACATCAAAGGCCTTCACAATTCATGAGAACTATGCCTACATCGTCATGTGAAAGTTACCGAGGATGCTGAATGCGCTACGCGCAAACCCACAACACTTGTCGTGCTCCCATGCCACGTCGGGCGGGGCGAGACCCATACATTAATCACCACATCATGGGCTACATGGACTACAGCAATATGCTTAGATTAGAAAAACTATATAAATATATTTAACAATAGAAATAATTACTGATACAAGAATTTCAATCAAACATGAGTTTCGTATCATTACATGCATAAACATTAAAAACTGCCTAGTCATCAATAGAGCGCTCAATCAACAAAATAATACTCAAAGTAATTCATAAATAAATAATAAAACAAAAGAAATCAAGCAGATAACCATCCAGTAGCTTCAATAATCACACATCATCAACATCACCCCATGCCAAAACTATTATGAAAGACAATCGTCTTCTGAAATTTGACACAATAGCATTCATCTCCTGAATTATCTTTCGTGATAGCCGACATAGAGCCTACGAGAGGAAAGAAAGAGGGGGAGGGTAGAGAGAGAGAGAGAGAGAGAGAGAGAGAGAGAGAGAGCAGCAAGGATATATTGTGGGCATATTAACGAGAGAAGAGGATAGAAAAGACAACAGGTTGTGGAAGGCAAGAGAATGTCAGATCCCTAAATAATTGAGCCAGTTACCGGGTGGCATTCAAGCCGACAGCCTAGGCAGAGGCCGCGCTGCTGCCCAGCACCCCTCGGTTGAGACGCTCACTTGTCCCTCCGCCTAGGAGGCCCAACGCAGAATTGAAAGTGCGTCACCTAAGACCCCTTAAGATGCTCAGGCTTCACATCACTTCAGGACCCCGGTGAGCTCCTCATCGCCCCCCCCTTGACAACATTGGTGAGGAAAGATTTAGTCATATTAGAGTTAGATTATTGAATTTAGAAGCATATACATCTAATTCAGAATATCTTGACATTCACTTTGTATTAACAAAGTTGAAATAATTAGGTTCAAAACACATTTTTGCTCAACCTCGGGGATTATACTTTGGAATTCTCCATGATCCCATGAAATTCTGTGCTGAGTTGCAACTACTAACTAGCAGTCGCCCCATATGATGAATGAGTTGTAAATTATGTTGAACGGTTAGGTGTCAGAAAACAGCCACTTTGAATTCAGATATGATCTCAAGACCAAGATAATGAGCAGTTGTAAAATGAGTGAAAAATATTTAAGCTAGTGTAACTTACTTTAATCTTGGATTATACAGTTTTTCGGAGTATTACCTCAATGAAGTTCCACAAAAAGGCATGCAAGTTGTGTTTGAGTAGTGAAAATGCTTTTTATCACTTAGTCTGGTGCAAGATAAAGGAAAACTTCAACCCAGATTTTCCTAATTCCTCACTGAAAGCATGAATATCAATTGGCAAATTGTTATGCATACCATCACCATAAAGCAAACTGGATAAATATACCCACGTACTGCCATTTATGATGTGTCTAAAAAGACCAATGTAAAAAGGAGCTGCTAGATAGAAAGCTTGAGAGGATCTCACCAACATGAAGACAGTGATGCAAATCTAATGGCAGCTAAAAATCTTCTCCTAAATTTCATTTGAAAGAAAAATTAATAATATTTATGCAGTTTGTAATTAAATCAGATGTGGAGAATTAATAATCATCAGACTCCCACAAAAGATAAAATAATTGGTGAAATTATTTTGCTGGATGAACAAATCAGTAATCAAGACAAAGACCAAAATAAAAAGAACTTTAATTGGATTTTTAACTCTAAAAATACATACCTGCCATTGTGGTACTTGGCACCTTGTTAAGCATCTTAACCTAAAGCGACCCTGCATTTGTTCTTCAAAGATTCCTCTAGAACATGGAACAGTTTGCACAGAAAAAAGGGCAGCCTTTTATGAGTCCCTGCACATGTGAAGCAAAAGAACCACATTATCATCATAACTAAGCAATTCCTTTCTGATTCCTAGTCTATTAGTAATCCGAGAGTTCTAAAGGCATGCTCAAACCTTCTGAAGCCGCACTAAACATAGCAGAAGGAAAAATTCTCAGCACGTATGATGTGTCTTCCTTCCCTCTACCATTTAGAAAAATCAGATGATAGCTGTAAAAATAATTGGAACATTCTTTCTTTATGGAATAAAAGCAGGCAAGAAAATCAAGGTTTCTTCAGAAAATTTATATTTATTTGATCTTTCAGGATACCTAAAAGCCACTATCAATGGATGACAAAAATATACTCGAGCAGAATCTGTCCAATTTTAGATGCCCTTTTGCAATTGTAGCTAGCTTCATCGTGATAAGCTGCAGATCATAGATATCTGATTATGATAAAGTTGACAAGGTGATGAAGATTTGTCCTTCCAAAATGTAAACCAACCATAACAAAAGTATCTCAATAATAGCAATTGATCTCTCTTATTTGTTGTAATTCATCTCTTTGATGTACCCCCTGGCACAAGTCTGCTGATAAATAAAGTAGCTTCTTTCTGAAGGTCCAAAGTGAATCCAACTACATGAGTTTCTGCCACCAGCGAGTAAGGCTAAAAATATAAGGTACCACAAAATTTGTAATGCGCCACCTGCTCCTTTTTGCATGTTCAAGGTCTAATGTTCTATATGACAGAGCCAGAAAATACATAGCAGGATGTAGTCTCCTGCAGATGATACATTTCAAGAAGAATAAGACCATAGTTTGTGATAAGGTTCTAGATAACCTTCATTTATCAAAAAGATATGGCATGTAAAAAGATTTCAGAGGGAATTCAACCAGAAGGCCTTAATTATATATATAACTAAAAGAATTCTTTTGTGTGCAATAAACAAAAGAACTATCAGTCCTACTTGTAATCAAAGGATCGTAATGGAATAACAAGTTTTTTCTTTTTCATCTATGTATTCATCTGCTTGTGTCATATGCATATGAATTAATATATATGCATTACGTTGCAGATCACACATTCAAACACATGTACGTATGCATTGAGAGAGAATGCAGCAAGAAGGATACGAGGAGCAAAGGGGAAGGGAGGAGTTTTTGTTGTGCAAGATATTTCAAACAATGGAAAATGACACAACCACTTGAAGACAAGCAATAGAGTTGAAAACACTAACATGATCTAAATTTCTTGTTGGTGACTGGTGATGTTGAAAACACTAACATCATCACCAATCGATGCTGATTGGTAACTACCACTGAATTTCGATTGTATCAAGGGATACATGACCAGGACACCTCATGTTTCTTGTGTACCAATTAAAACGGGCTGGTCAACCTCTTGGCTAGCTTTTGGACCAGTATGTATTACCTGTTTCATACCGAATAGGGTGATAAGCCAGTCCATGGTAAAACAACAAGCATCATGGTAGGGCGTTTCATAATCCATGCCTTGGTTCCTAATTGTTCACATATATTTAATAGAAGGTGAGAATCTTCCAATTAGAAGTTCCATTAAAGAATTTGTAAATGGAAGTAACTCGAGATAACATAAAGCCATAATTTATGCTTTTTCTAAGAACTAACACAAACACAATAAGTTCCTCTAAATATTAAAATCAAGGCACTCAAAAACTTGAAGAGGCGTAAGTTAACAAAAAAATATATGGTGATACCCATTGAAAGATGACTAATGTAATTGGAATTGGAAAATGAGGAAAGCTGATGTGTCACTATAAACTTCGGCAACAATGACTTTGCAAGAAATTAGGCGCTGGTTGCCCATAGTACACTTCACCCAATAGTTGAGAGTGTTGGCCGTTTCCAATGATTATACTGAAGTTTGATACTTTTTATATTATACTGATGTCACATTTAAGATAAGAATACATGTTACATTAAGTGTTAAACTAGGAAACAAACAATGAAGAATTGCCTGCTTCCGTCAAATGTGTCAGCTTGAACACTACAGCCCAGTAATCATTTCTCTTCCAATAGCAAAATTGCAGATGTCAATATGTAATAAAGTGCATTCGATATGTGTAAGAAATGACATAAGATGAGTTCTTGAAATGACAAGCAGCATGAAGCACAACTTTTGTATCATGTTGTACAAGATGAACAAAAAGATGATATTAAGCACTTAAGTTGCTGCTCCACAATTTAGAACAAAAATGAGTAGATATAGATATAAGATAGACGCATGTAATTGCAGCTCATAATCTTACATTTCAGACTGTTCTATCATACCATCCCACTGTCTTTGAGATGGAACAGTCTTTCCTTTCTTGTCCCGCCCAAATGTTTCAATATACCAGCCACCAACATCATGCAGACTGCAACGAGGTTCAAACAGCCAATATCTGCAATGCAAACATGTGTAAGATCTGAAACTAGGAGATCATGGACAGAGAAGTACAAAAAAATCAATATGATACAATCATTGAATATATGCCAATGTAACCAGAATAAATTATTCAATCATAGAATAATTTTGATATGCATGCAACCAAGGTCCGCAATACCGTACCGTACCGGTGTACCGAGAGTTGATCGGTATGGTACGTACCGATGCATACCGTTGGTACACTATGACATACCGATGGTATCATACTAGGCCATACCGATCGGTACACCTCGGTATCGGTCGGTACACATCGGTACACCTCGGTATCGATCGGTACACCTTGATATCGGTCGGTACGCCTCCGTACCGGTCGGTACACCTCCGTACCGCTCGGTACGCCTCCGTATCGGCCAAAATATATGTACCGCCCGGTAGAGGGCGGTCCGCGTACCGGTATCCTGTCGGACCGGTACATACCGCCCGTACCGGGCAGTACAGCTCGAAACTGCATACCCTGCATGCAACATCTCCCATGTTTTAACTTTAGTTTTCTAGATTGCCCAAGGAAAAGAAAATGTATACAATTAAGAAAAAAGATGGAAGTAATCAAAATTTCATTTGGTTGAAAAATATAAATCTTGATTGAACATTTCACCTCTGCAAGGAAGTTTCTACATAATAGAAATGTGAAATCTATCAATCAGATATCTTTTTGAAAAAAGGCAAAAAAATTAGCCGTGACAAAATTAAAAATTTATCTTCCTGAATGAAAGAGTATTAATTTGAATTTATGGGGCTAATTACAGATTATCCTCTGTAATTAACTATCTTTAGCATCACAGTCCCTATACTTTTAAAAGTTACATTGAGATCATTATACTTATGAAAGTGAAACATTGAGATCTTTATACAGGGTTAAAAAAATAACTTCACAAGGTTAAAAATCAAGAAAGAGAGAAGGGTTTTGTTAGAGCACGGGATATTTTACTTTTGTAAGTATAGAGATCTCAATGTAACTTTTAAAAGTATAAGAACTGAGATGCTAAAGGTAGCTAATTACAGAGGATAATTTGCAATTAACCTGAATTAATATGATTGTATTTTTCTTATTTCTCCTTTTTTTTTTCTTTTCTCTTATACTTAGGGGTCTAAAACATGTGGTAAGGGATTAAAATTGAGATATCAGTTAATGAATATGAGGTTTTATCCCACAATATAACACTGTGGGTAGTGTGAAGCCACAACTCTATTCTCGAAGTGAGTTCAAAGGACTAGAGGAGTCCAAGAAATTATCTATTTCTTATCTTCTTCTTCTCTTTTTTCCAATATTCTAGCACCTAAATTCCACATTGCAAATCCCTTACACGTAAACTCTCTATTGTCCAAAACTTCCCATTAACCATACACAGTCTATCAAACCCTAAGTTGTCTAAAAACTTAAAATTGTTGGAGCTCCATAACATTGAGATTAGCAGATCAACCTCAAACCAAGTCAAGCTGGTCAAGCACTACGATATGTCTTTCTCCCTCCTCAAACTGCAGTGTTTGAATTTGTACTTCTTGTTCTTTCATTGTTTGAACTGAAATTTCTGCAATACGAGCTTGTTTCATTGAATTGTCCCCCCTCTAATTTGTCCTTAATTTTTTAATTTTCACCAACTCTCTTCCCAAATACTGAGGCCTGCAGGTTGTCCTCACATGATTTACCTAGTTTCAAGTTCCAAATTGGATTTGAGTCAACCTAGCACATAACTTAGTCTACACACGGAACTAATTGACTAGTTTTGTTACATTCAAAATTTATACCTCATGAATTTTAACGTCCATAAGCACTATATAACAAACAACAACAGAAAAATATACCTGCATTATTTTCTACCGAATTCTAATAGTAACTATGTATTTAGGGACAGTTAATCATAGTAGATAAATTGCTTGGGGGTTTCTTTATATTTTTGTGGATCTACTAGAAGTTTGTAATCATCACTCGACTCTGGAACCCATATCTCACAAAGATATAGTCAGGTTGTCCAAGGAACCATCTTCATAAACGAGTCAATTTGGGGGCTCATAATGCTGATATTCTTCCATGGAAAGAAAGTCACAGGGAGTTAAAGAGCATGAAGCGGAATATTGGGATTCAAAGCTAAAAGAAACACTCAAGGGAAAAAAAAAAAAAAACTCAAAAGCTAACCAGCCAATGGAAATACACAATATTTTCATTTATAAAATTCTAATTAATTAATTATAACTCTCCATCTCAACATAACTACTAATTCAATAAATGAAGACTAGAAGATCTTTCCTTTATAAGACTCAATAAGATGAAAAAATATTACACAACTTTTTCCTAACAGAGAAGAATCACATCTTTCCTTATTTAACCCAATCTAATTATTCAATAGATACTGTAACTTTCTTTTAAATCCAACATTATTTAATAAATACTACAGTACAAAGACTTAAATTTTGGTGCATACTAGTTTCAATAACCTACCGATGCGATACCCATGTAATATGTTGTACTAAAAACCAAGGATTTAAAACTTAGACCAACACCAGTGTTTTTAACCTGTCAATCGATATGGTACCTATTTATGGAAGACATACCAATCTATGCCATTTGATATCATTAAATAAAATAATAAAAATGAATCTTCTTGTCTAGTATCAAGCAATATGTTTCAATATTGGTACTTGATAAGACCAATTAAATATAGGTCCATATTGTCTGATACAATCCAGATTGGAATGTCTGCTACAGTCCAAATATGATGCAAATTTGCAAACAAATATGGGATGCTTGATTGTCCATGAATGAGTTGCTTACAAAAACCTTTTGCAATAAATAATCAACTTGCAAGCCTGCAAGTACACATACATACAACTAAACCCTACATGCTGAAATGAACTCACAATTTGCATGTTGCATTTGCAGGTTGTATTGTAAATCAAAATTAGGTTTGAATACCCTTCCGCCCTCTCATGTGTTGCCTCTTAACACATTGTCTCCCTCTCGTCCTCTACCTTAGTCCGCAAAGCACCTGCTTCTTTTCTTGGACCCTCCTAGAACAGTCATATTCCTACTTCAGTTGCAGCTTCAATTAATAATTATCCATATAAGCTAAGAAAGATCTGCACCTACGACTGCTACTTGCAACATTTGTTTTTGCCTCCAACACAGTTACACAACCTGCAGGTAGTTCTAGTTATAAGAACCAAACACCCCTTAATGTGTTAAAGCCATAATATCCACCCATTTTTCGAAAAGAATCACTACTTATTCTGTCTGAAAAACAAGACTCAATATAACAGATTAAAACCAAAATCTATAATGCAATTATAACACACTGATGTGCTTGAATGATACCATCAAAGTAAGCTATTTCAATAGGATTCCAAAACCCAATAAAAGCAAGCCTGACCAGACCTAGACCAATTGCCAATTCATATCTAACTCAAACATGGCCAAAATGCATTCCAGAACATATACAAAAAGGACCCACTCCCTAATAAAAATAACATGATCAATAGAAAGTCGCACTTAGTTAAAGTTGGCCCTAAAGAAACTTATAAAATAAAGGACAAAAATACTCAGGATAAACAAATAATAGAAGCCTACACTTGATTTTTAAAAGACTTAAATAAATACTAATTTGACTTGAACTAGACTTTAGCTCAAACTTCGACTGCATCAAAGAGGTATTTAAAGGAGACTGAATAAGGAACCAAAAAAAGTATTTGGCAGCCAGAGGTTTTCTTTTTAAGCAATACAGCCATTCACCAGGTAAGCTAACAACTTTTACTAAATTGTAAATAAACAAGGATGGAATAATTAAGTCAACTATAAGTTCTTTATGCTGACAGTGAATAAAAAAGCTGGATCAATGTTTATTGTCAAGTAGATCCGACTGCCCAGGTTTTTCAGAATAGAAGACATCCTCTAATGCAATGGCTGGTTAATGAGTGAGTAGAGGTCATCATAACATTTACAAATTCCTATATATTAGGAAAAAAGTAATAGTAAAGTTGGCATTTGGCATCACTAATATTTTTTTTCTAGAACTTAGAAATACATGAATAAACATAAATGGAAAATAATTCTGTTCCCTATTTTTGAAAAACAGTTGCAAGACTTCCAAATATTTTGAGTAATAAGCTCCTACATCTAAATTTCTAAACTTGAGATGCAACTGCCACCTTAATATTAAGAACACACTGTTCCCTAAGAATAAAGACGCACTGTTAGTTTCTTAAATGCCTGCTCTATTAGGATATAGTAACAAAAATTATTTAGAGTGGATATACAACACCCATACTGGGGCAGCAGCGAAATTGTTAAAATTCTTTTCTAACTGAACAATCTTTAATCCAAGGTTTTAAATTTTGTATCATACTGGAGTTTCGAGTTGAACAAGGTACGATACGGTATAAATATATTGAGCGGTATATTTCGATATCCTACTCGGTATATATATAAAAAAATAAAAAAAACCAACAGAACATGCAGGGAACGCTTGGATTCCCCGCGCAAACAGAAAGGCGACGTCGCCGAGGCAACATCACTAGGTTTCCCCGTGCAAAAACACAGGGAAAGGCGTCGCCTCAGCGACGTCGCTTGGTTTCCCCGAGCGACTAAAAGAAAAAAAAGGCGCTCGGTTTCTTCTGCTGGGGAGAAGAAATCGCTTCTCCCTGCAACGTCGCCACGCCGGATCTCCAGGTTTTCTTCTTTCTTTTCCATCTTCTTTCTTCTCTGTCACCGCCCTCTTTCTTCTCCCTCACCGATCCGCCGGTAGCGAACGGTCCGTGTACCGATTTGCTGACGGACCGGTATGCACCGCCTAGTACGTGCGGTATTATTCGAAATTAAAATCCTTACTTTGATCAATAATTTATTTCATAAAATCAATTGATACATAGGAAGTTTTGAAACTACAAAACAATTTTTTACAGTTCTTCTACAAGTTTTAAGAGATGATCACCAAATGAAATTTCTGAAAATTAAAACATAAAGAAAATAAAATACCATTTATGTTTCTTAGAAGTATTTTAAAGTTATAATCAACAGCTGCATTTTTTTAATTCCCTAGTCCTCACTCTCTTTTGTTCCCATGCTCTCTCCCTCTCCTCTCCTTCACTGTTGCTGCCTCGTTTTACATGTTGTGTTGCTAACATTGCTCCCCTTGCACCTCCAAATCATCGCCATCTCCTCCCTCCTGCCATCTAGGTCATTGTTTCCTCCTGCCAGTATGTCTCATCTTCTTTCCCTTCTTCTACCTCCTCTTCCTCTGCCAGTCTTCCTTTCCTCCTCCACCACTGTCAGTCATCCTCTTCTCCTACAACTCCTTCCCCCTCACTTTGGTCTGATGGTATCCACACATCGAGTATTGGTACTTTGGCCCATACAGTACCATACTGGTCCAGCCACCAACAAATATCAATACAAGACTGAGATTTTCAACTCAATTTGGAGCTTTCATGAACCTAATGAGAAAGAGAAGCTAGAAATAAATACAGTAAATTTTACCAACAAGAATGGCATATTCTATCTTAAAGATTATCTTCAGCTGTATGATATAATTGAGGTTATCCTTTTTGTGTTTATCTGAAACTTTAAAATAAGTATTCCAACAATCCTCTTTTAAAATTAGGAACAATTCAATCAAGTCATGACAGGTATGTGAATGGATATCCAGCAGGAAATGTAAGGGCAGCAACAGACTCACTCATGAAGCTGCCTTTAGAGGAATATTACACATAATAAAGCTTTCTATCCAGTATCCATCTCGCCCAGCAGCACAGGTCAGCCAGTTAAATAACTATGCCAACAATATATTCTACACAACTATAAAGAAAGAAACTAAAATGAGATTAGCCATAAGAGTTGTTTCCCATAGGATAAACAACACATAAAGGCTATCAACAAAATCTTGATAAATCATGTAACACCCAGTATAAAGAAAACATTGCTAGTCTATGCTTCTGTTCAATCTGAACAATTTGAGCATGATAATTATATAACTTCAATATCCAGGAAACCAGCAGGCAGGCTATCAGCAAGACTACAGTTTATTTTATGTAGAACTTAGTAATCAATGTCCAAACAAGAAAAAACACCATTTTCATGCTGCAGTCCAAGGGTTTCACTAAAAGGTCATCTAATGACTCCATGAGAAACAGCTATTCAACAAACAAATTTAATCCTTAAGCATGTACTATTAATTGTTAGCTTTTGTTTTTGCACATTTTTGTATCCTTTTACCACAGTGCTGTACAAACTGCATTTGAAAGTTCCTCAAAGTAATGAGAATGTTGTGTCGTAATATTTGAAAACAATTGATGCACTTCGTACAAGATCTCATGAATTTTGGGTAAGAAGAGGACAAAATGAAAGGGATAAAACTTACTTGCTAGGTGGTAAGCGAGCTCTACTACATCGGCACTCACAAGTTGAAGCTTCACCATGTACTTGGTACCAGTGCATGTGTTTAACCTAGCAGTGAAAATGTAATTTCAATGTATGGAAGTACAAAGTAAAACAATTGGATAAATGAAGACATAACATGAAGAACTAATTTGTTCCTGGAAACTACAGAAAATCCAGATCGTGAATTTAGCTCCTTTATCTTACCAGGTGAAACACAATTTATTCTACTCTGTGTTTGTGCTTCAATTTTATTTCTTATACGTATTTTCAAAGTCTATCTTCCTATATGACTTCAACAGGTGTGTAATAACAAAGTAATGAGAAGGCAGGCCTCACGTACAAAATCAAGAAAATCAATGATATTTGGTTAGCAGGATATAGAAGGAAGTTCAGGGTGAATGCAGAATAAATGCACAAAAACAATATTTTTCTGGAAACAATAGCTGAATATCCGATTACAGACACCAAAAAAAACAAAAACAAAACGGAAAACAATTTTAAATCAAGTATAGTTAATTTAAAAAAAAATGAAAATAGGCACTGTACAAATCAACAGAAGTACATTGGTTATAATCTATAAAGCACAAACACTTAAAATGCTTGCAATATCCATGTCATGTCCATGTTAGACAGCAATGCTATGTGTCTTGTACTTCAAACATATCAGTGCCCACGTATCATCTAAATTTATTTGTATTAATATATAGTATATAAGTGAGACTAAAATCATCAACATAAGGCTTCAAACACCTTTTACTCATTAGCATTGTATATACATATACAGTGAACATATTGCACCAGGCTGCCACCAATACATGTTTTGAGGGGGCCAATGTAAGCAATCTTACCCCATCAAGTAGAGAAATTATTTTCAGAATTTGAATCCTAGTCACCCTGATTGTAGATGAGCAACCACACTGTTGTAACAAGGGTCAACTTCATGTATGTGTGTGTATCTGGGTGTGTTCTAAATACTCCTACGAACATCTATTACTTTGAGAGGTTCCTATACATTTTATAGATAGTATAAAATTTTCAGAGAAAATAGGGTGAAAGGATTGAATAACATCATCCGATTTGTTCACTAATGGAGCTAGATATGGTAATGTAGATGCCTGTCAGGCATATAAAATTGTTTATATAATCCGCATATCCAACACTTTTTGTTTAGGATATGAATATGAATTAAATTTAATAAAACATATTTGTATACCCATATATAAGTAGAGGTGTCAGATTTACCTATATAAACCTAAAAATATTAATATTTATAATCGATATTCAGCACATAAATTTTTTTTAATGGTTCTTTATTTTTCTATAATTGTTTTAAAAAATTCCAATGAAGAAATGGAACACATTTGAATTATTTTCTTAATTAAAAATATTGATGTCATCTAAGATCGAACCATTTTGCCTATTTGTTGGCCTTTACAACTAATACTGGTTGGTATTAACTAATTTCAATCATATTCAAAAAAAGGTAGACAATTTTGGCAAACTCTGTGATGGCATAGACTCACAAAAAGAAAAAGAAGAGGAGAAGAATTGAAGCAAAAGAGAAGAGGTAAACCAAGATGAAAGAAAGGCAAAAAAGAAACATATACTTATGACTGATACTAAGGAGATGTTGTTACTACTGTTTTTGCAATTTGCTACAATCATCATATTTGTCATCTACAACTATTATTGCAATGTTTATAATCCACATCATCCACCATTGGTATAACAAAGAAGATATATTATAAAAAAAGAATGGGGACGACAAAGAGTATATTTTACAGTATTGGATGTTATAATAGAGGAGAAATGACGTGGGACTTGTAATTGATTCCAAATGTCACAAGCACTCTTTTTGAATAAAATATTCATTTAAGTCCTTGCATTGCATAATTTGTCAACCACGTGATGATTAGAGAAGTATTAAAGGTGCATTGAGATCCACTGCCATCTTTAAAGACATATATCGAATAGTGCATATTGTATATGACATATGTATACTGCTTAATTACTATATATGATTAATAACTATTCTCAAATAAATATATAAAAACTATTTTCATGAATCATAATTGTTTTTGTTGCTATTTTTATACTTTTTTATATTTAAATTTCATGCCTTTTTAAGAAAGATACTTCATAAGATATGAGGGTATAAGTAATATTCTTACATACAATCTTTATAAGCTATTTTTAACAGTTTGCTATCTTAATATTCTTTAAATTTTTATTTTTATTCATTATTCCAAACATATCTGATCCTATTGATCTGATTTGACTAATTTGCCAATCCTGGTAATATTGTCCCTAGCTGATCTTGCATTGAATAATATTTATATTTATATGCTCATAAAATTTGACTTAAGCATATAGTCATCATATATTGGGCTTGTATTCATATCCATCTTATACAAACATAACCACAAAATATTGTATCTAGATCAAGGTTCTATTAGTGAATTATAGAAAATTACATATGTTATTTTTCCACTATTTAATCTATATCCAATCTGTTTTCACCCAGTGAAATTTATAAAAAAAAGTAATATATGATAAATATCCACATATTAACTGCAATTTCCATGTCATGTTGTATCTTCGATCCACAAGAATTGTCATGTAGACATGTCTCTATCCTATCATGTTTGCATCCATGTTTACAGAATATAAATTAAGGACGATGATGCTACGTTAAGAGAGTCAAGGTAAATCAGATTTGTATAAGATACTAATAAAAAAGTGAAGGCCATAAATTAATCCAATAAGAAATGAAAAACCTTGAAAAAAAAGAGACCAAGAAGAATTAGCTAATACATGTAATAGGAAAACAAACATACAAACCAGCAATGTTCTATGCTTCATAATCACATGGGTTTTAACACCAGTTGGGTCATAAACAAAGCAAGAACCTTCTTCAGCACTTGTCCCTAGTCCTGTTATGGTTCCCAGTGGAGTTCTTGAACCAGGTGTAACTGAATTTTGGGCCCCATCTGTGGTAAGAAAAACATGTATATGGTCTTCCAAATCGTCCATTGGCAAGCCAATACAATTGCACCTAGGACTCCTGGTTGCCATAGCAACTACTCTCCCAAGAATACGGAGTTCAAGATCTCTGTAAGAATCTGATTCAAAATTATCGTCTTGTCCCATTTCCTTCTCACAAACATCTACAATCCCTGGATGAACACAATTCCCTTTCACCATAGGCTGCCTAACATGTTCAGGAACTCCACGAACCTTGAAATCAAAAGTAGTTAGCTTTTCATGGAACATATGAGATAGTTCAGGATTCCTGTCCACCAAATTAACAATCCCGAACAGATCACGTCCTGAAACTAGGTGCAATACCTCAGAAGTTTCATATGCAGATCTCTCTTCAGCTTCAAAAGAGTCAGGAAGAAGATCCATAGACTCAATGACTGGCCCATAATATGCCATGCGGATTGCCGAGTAAAGCTCATTCTCAAGTTTGTCAAAATAACCAGAGCCCATCGCAACTCTCCTCTCCATAAGGATATCATTGACAGAAAGTCTATACCATTTTAGCCATTCAACTACATCACTTTGCTTTGACATGATTAGAGATGAGTTGTGAGTGTAGATAGTTGTACCAAGTCCACACTGCTTCCGCAATATTGCCCTCTGATAATGCAAATAGCTATCGTAGTGGGCTCTTTTATTATAATCAGAAAGAATCTGCAACAAAATGTCAATGGATAGGAGTCACATCTTACAAATTCCAGCAAACAAGTTCAGAAACCTTCTTGCAAACAAGTATCAATTAGTTGTATAGTTGCGATCAAATTCTTTAAATTGTAAGGTTTAAGGGCATACGGATGATTAAATAGATTTTATATTTGATTGATGGCAACAAATCATTGTGTCAATCTCTCCTTCCTGTTCATATGTTTCATCAAAACTCAATTACGCGTCACTCCAGTGGCCTTCGGGTAATGAATATATATACACATAGGGATACCCTTAAGGGGCAATTCAACATCAAATCATCTCGAAGTGCTTGATCTCCTCATTACTTTCTCCTTATTACTATAATACGAAAGATCATACGACCTAAAATTCCTTTATCTCATTAATGCTATATTATCCGAACAAAAAACGCCGAACTCATCGAATTAGACGACAAGAAGATACTAGAAGTGAAGATCAAGGACACGACAAAAGGGAATTACTTCATAAGCGGCGAGGATCTGGAGGAAGCGCTGGGATGTGGTGGCGTCGTCTGCCGAGGCCGACGAAACAACGTCAGGGTGGGTCTCCTTGGCAAGCTTGCGGAACGAGGCCTTGATCTCCGCGAAGGAGCTGGACTCCGAGACCCCAAGCACCTCGTACGCGCTTTTGCCACCGGAGAACTCGCCGGAGCCTCCCAGGCCAGCGGTGCACTGGAGCCTCATTTGGCCGACGCAGCCGCCGCCGGTGATGGAGGCGATCGCTTCAGGGTTGATAGGGCAAAGCCGGCGAAGACATCTCGCTCGGAACGCCATGGATCCCCAAGAGGAATTCTTGAGGTAAAGAATGAGAAGAGGCGTGTGGGAGATGGATTTTTGTCCGTGTACGCTGTTATTTCAAGGGAGCAATCGAACAGCTGGTAGTGATAAGCGACTACGTGGCACCGGACCGATGAGACTCGTCGCAGAAGATGAACGGGCAAAAGATTGAGAAAGGCCACGATTCCATTTCTCGATCTAACTAAAGTGACCATATACGGATTACCAAATTAATGATTGTTGTAGCATTGAATGATTTTGTTGGAGAATGGATATCCTTTATTCAAGTTTCAATTTGATTTTAGATAAAAATTAGATAACTTTTTCTCAATTGCAATTGGGTCGAGCTAAAAAAGTATTAATTATATATATATATCTTATATGAAGCTAATTACAAATTATCTGGACCCTCTTAGTATCATAATTTTTATATTTTAAAAAATTATATTATAATTTTTATAATTATCAAAATAAAATTATTTATTTATTTTATATAACACCGTTGGCTACGGTAGTGAAAGACACGGAAATTATGAAAGATACAATACATTATATCATGTATTGAATTATTTATTGTGTGAATTATAAAATGATCATTTAAGTATTGTAGAAGAATAAGGAGGGTAGAAGCCCACCCGTCATTATTGGTGGAGCAATTTTAGTTAGACTAGCTCCGATGATGGTGATTTCCATGGATGCCTATTCCATTCGATAAAGAAATAATAGTCTATTATTATTGTCTTTCAAGCTAATGTTTAGGTAAAAGTTATATTCGTCGGCGATAACAATAACGCTGGCCCATATAAAGGGAGTTATCCGAACCAGAGTTAGCAATCGGGTCATTAAGAAATGAGAGCTAATCTTGAAGGTAAAATTCATTGATGAGTGGATCATAGGCTATTGCACCACCTTTAAAAAATAGAGAAAGGCTAGCACTAGCAAGGTTAAGGAGCTCATGAAAGTTTGTCCAATACAAGAAGACTACTAATCAGAAAAGTTGTCATAATAATTTGTCGGTTAATAATAAATTATCATAATAATTTGACTGAATAAGTTAGGAATATAAAACTCTTGAGGTATAATTGTATATTCATCAATTATGAATATAATCATAATTATAGATTCATTATAGATTCATCAGTTATGACTATAAATAAGGTTATGGTCCCTAGTTGTAGTATCAATCATCTGAAAGAAATTTCTCTTCACCCGTCAGAGAAAAATATAAAGTTCTTAAGGATACTCTGTAATAGGAAGACCAAATCACCGATTATTGATTCAGAAAATAATTTGATGAATTCATCAGGTATGCTTTTGTATTTAATTTATTTTATAATTATTGTAGGATTTAATGTATATTATTATGGATTTAATAATTCAGTTTTGGATCTATAAAGCATGTTTGATCTAGATTTATTATGTTAAATCTACCAATACTAGTATCAGAGCCATCCTACAATGATTATTGAACATATAGGCTTATTTTTTATATATTTTAATGATGTTTTCATTAGTATTTTGGAGTGATTTGGTATTATCATCGTCAAGAAAAATTATGGTTTTATGTAATCATGTTACAGCATGCTTCACATTCAGTTAGATCACTTCTGAGATTACAGTTTTATATAATCATCAGTATTTTAAAGTGATTTGGTTCTATCATCGTCAAAGAAGATAATTTTATGTACTCATGCTTCAGCATGCTTCATATTCAGTTCAGTATAATTTTTTTCTGATCACTTTAAGATGTTTTTTCCTCTTCGTGTCTTTTCCTTTTATTGGTATGTAAATTCATTTTTTACACTACAAGGCATAAATCTCTCACTTTATGAATTTTTTCTTTTTTTTACAGTATGCAAATTCATTTTTTGCACTACAAGGCATAGGTCTATCACTTTATGGATGTTTGTTCAATAATATTAGATGATGAGATCATCACGAGAGGAACATTGCATAATGGTTTATTTATGCTAGATAGAGCTCCACATATCATGAGTATAAGTGAATCTAAGAGGAAACGAGAAGAGGTGAATAATGCATATCTTTGGCATTGTAGGCTAGGTCACATCCATGAGTAAAGGATTCAAAAGTTACTGAAGAATTAATATCTAGATCTATTTGACTATGAGTCATATGCGATATGTGAACCTTGCCTTATGGGAAAGATGACAAACTCTCCATTTAGTGGAACTGGAGAGAGAACCACTGAGTTACTAGAACTCATACATAGTGATGTATGCAGTCCCATGTTGACTCATGCCATAGGTGATTACTCCTACTTCATTACTTTCACTTATGATTTCTCAAGATACGGATATGTGTACTTGATGAAGTATAAATCTGAGGCTTTTGAGAAATTTAGGGAATATAAAGATGAAGTGAAAAACCAGACATGAAAGAGTATTAAAACCCTTCGATCAGATCGAGGAGTGAGTATTTGAGTACAGAGTTCACCTAGTTCCTCAAAGACCATAAGATTTTATCCCAATGGACACCTCCTTTTAATGGTGTATCAGAAAGGAAGAATCGCACACTGTTAGATATGGTGAGTTCCATGATGCTTTTCGCCGACCTATCTATCTCATTCTAGGGATATGCCTTAGAGACCGCAGCTTACCTTCTGAACAGAATTCCAACTAAGTCAGTGATGTCTACTCCATATGAAATATGAAATAGGAAGAAGTATGATCTTAAGGTTATAAAGATTTAGAGCTACCCTGCCCACGTCAAGAGACATAACCTCGATAAGTTGGAATCCAGGACGGAACAGTGCAAGTTCGTGGTATACCCCAAGGAAACTTGTGGGTATTATTTCTATCACCCTGAAGGCCAAAAGGTCTTTGTAGCCAAGAGAGTAGTGTTCCTTGAGAAGGAACACATTCTTGGTGGAGACAGTGGGAGCATGATAGAGTTGAGCGAGGTTTGAGAATCTAGCTCAAGCACCATTCCATAGCCAGACTCTATTCAGATACCTAGCACACAAGTTTCAACTTTACGTAGGTTCGGTAGAGTATCCCATCCTCTTGAGAGATATGTGGGATATATCAGAGGAGAGGATGTTAAGGATATTGATCCTCAAACCTACGAGAAGGCTATTATGAGCATAGACTCCGGGAAATAGCAAGAAGCCATGAATTCAGAAATGGATTCCATGTACTCCAACAAGGTTTGGAACCTAGTTGATGCACCCGAGGGTATTGTACCCATTGGATGCAAGTGGATCTTCAAAAAGAAGATTGGAGTAGATGAAAATGTAGCGACCTATAAAGCAAGACTAGTGGCTAAAGGGTATCATCAGAGGTAAGGTGTTGACTATGATGAAACTTTCTCACTTGTAGCTATGCTAAAATCTATTCAAATTCTATTGACTATTATAACACACTATGATTATGAGATCTGGCTGATGGATGTCAAAACTGAATTCCTCAATGGCAACCTCGAGGAGGAGGTGTATATGAGCTTGAGGGATTTGTATCTAGGGATAAACCAGATAAGGTGTGCAGGTTGCTTAGGTCCATTTATGGACTGAAGCAAGCTTTTTGAAGTTGGAATATAAGATTTGATGAGGCGATTAGATCTTATGACTTTGTTAAGAACGAAAATGATTATTGTAATATTATGTTGGTTTAATTATGTTGTTGCAATATGTACATTTAATTAATAATAATATTGTTATAATATTCATGCAATATTATGTTGGTTTAAACATAATATTAGTTATATAAAGTTATTTGTTGATATAAATTAAATGGTTTATATGCATTTTAGTCAACAAATTAAAGTCAAACCAATTTCATTAATATGGTTTAAATTCAATTAATGATTGTTTAATATTAGATTGAGTAATTTAATACATGAAGTTGCCAAAGTGACCTCTCGTGTATAATATTTCTCATGAAAATATTAAATATTATGTGTATTTACATCCATGCGGTAATTACCTAACTCAAAAGAAGGTTAATGACTGGTAGGATTTTATATACACTTGTAATGGTAAACACGTGACAATTATAAAGTTATATATGTAAATAATAAATCAATCCAAAGATGGGTTTATTATTTAACATGTCTTATTATCAGTATTTAATCATTACAATAAGACTACCACTAGCAATTAATATTAAAGTCCAAAGATAAGATATTAATGTTGCACTTGGTATCTTGAGATGGGTGACATTATTATTTAAATTTACTTAAGTTTATGGTAAAATATATGAGCATAATTTATGGTTGTCTATTGTTCTCTTATTTAGGTTCTCTTGCTTCAATATCTGTTAACCTTAATTCAATACCAGTTCTAAATGGAATCAACTTTAACGACAAGAAAAGAAAATATAAATATGGAAAAAATGATGCTAATAAAGGTCATACACAAAAGAAACAAAATAAGGTTGATACTTGTTTCTTCTTTAAGAAATTTGGGCATTTAAAGAACGACTGTGCCAAATATCACGCTTGGTGTGCTAAAAAGGGTACATTCTTTACTTTGGTTTATTATAAAGTCAATTTAACTTTAGTACTTAGAAACACTTTGTGGTTAGACTCCGATGCAACTACCAACATCAGTGTTTCAATGTAGGGTTGTCTGAGCTACCGAAAGTCCAATGATGCTGAAAGATGCATTTTTGTGGGGGATGAAAAATCAGTAGATGTAGAAACTATAGGCACATTTAGATTGTTATTGTGTACTGGATACTATTTGGATTTAAAAGATACTTTTATTGTTCCGTCATTTAGACGAAATTTAATTTTTATTTCTTATTTGGACAAATTTAGTTATTTTTATTCATTTAGAAACAATAAATTTATTTTTTCTTTAAATTCAAATGTGATTGGAACTGGTTCACTTATGGCTTATGATAATATATATTTACTTAATACTATAACATCCTATCATGAATCCCTGAATGCGGAACTATGAGGTACTAAACGTAAAATTAAAAATTCAGGTGTATTATGACACAAACGTTTGGGTCACATCTCTAGAAATAGAATTGAAAGACTTATGTCAGAAGGGATTCTTGATCTCATTGACTTATTAAGTTTAGATGTTTGTGTTGAATGCATTAAAGGTAAACAAACCAAAACCTAAGAGATCATGTGCATATAGAGCTACGGACGTCTTAGAATTGATACATACGGATATTTATGGGCCATTTCTTATACCTTCATGGAATGGTCAATGATATTTTATATCATTCATAGATGATTACTTTAGATATGGATATCTGTATCTAATACATGAAAAGTCCCAATATTTGGATGTGTTCAAAACATTTAAAACTGTAGTTGAAAATTAACTTAGCAAGAGGACAAAAAGCATTAAATCTGATCGTGGAGGGGAATATTACGACAGAAATGACGACTCAGGTGAACAACGTCCAGGACTATTTGCTCTATACCTAGAGAAGTATGGAATTGTCTCTCAGTATACAATGCCATGGACATCTAGTATGAATGGTGTAGTTGAAAGATGAAACTGCACACTTAAGGACATGGTAAGAAGTATGATTTCTCAATCTACTTTGCTAGAGTCACTCTAGGGAGAAGCAATAAAGACCGTAGCTTATATTCTTAATAAAATACCAACTAAAGCAACTGTAAAAATATCTAATGAGTTTTAAACTGGGAGAAAGCCTAGTCTAAGGCACTTTCGTATATGGAATTATCCAATTGAGGCAAAGCCTTATAGGCCTAATGAAAAGAAATTAGAATCTTGAATAGTGAGCAGTTACTTTATTGATTATTCCGAGTGATCTAAGGGGTATAAATTTTATGATCCCAAATCAAGAAATATTTTTGAGATGGGTATTGCTACATTCTTTGTGGATATTGAGTTTGGAGGGAGAAATAAGATTAAAGACTTTACCTTTGAGGAAGAATTGGTTTAATCTGATCCAATTCATATAGTTGCCACTAATGTGGCAAATTCAGTACCTCAAAATAACATAGTCATTTCAACTCCCATACAGTATGAAGAAATTATTTATAAGGAACAAATTCAATATCATCAAGAACCTGTGCCACAAGAGCCACCACCTTTGTGATGATCCACTAGGGAAAGGAGAAATTTCATTTTAAATGATTATATAGTATTTCTCCATGAACATGAAGAAAGTAGTGGTATGATAAAAAATAATCTAATCAACTTTCGTCAAGCCATGGAGGATTCCAATTCTGATAAGTGGATTGAAGCAATGAATCAGGAGTATAAGTCTATGCAAGACAATAAAGTTTGGGAAATTATCCCATTACCAAAAAGTGTGAAATCCATTGGTTGTAAATGGATTTTTAAAATCAAAAGAGATTCTAATAGTAATGTAGAGAGGTATAAGGTATGTCTTATGGCAAAGAGTTATACTCAAAAGAAAGGGGATTGACTTTAAAGAGACATTCTCTCCAATTTCAACGAAGGACTCTTTTAGGACAATTATGACTCTAATTGCACATTTTGATTTAGAGCTTGATCAAATGGATGTCAAAACAGTGTTTCTCAATGGAAACATCATTGAAACAATATATATGGTACGATCAGAAAACTTTGTGTCAGAAGACCCAAAGAAAATGGTTTGTAAATTGACAAAATCGATCTATGGACTAAAACAAGCATCCCGTTAGTGGTATCACAAATTTCATCAAGTAATTCTCTCATATGGTTTTGAGGTAAATGCCGTTGATGATTATGTATCACAAGTTCAATGGAAGTAAATTCATTTTTCTGATATTGTATGTGGATGACATTCTACTTACCACGAATGATATCGATATATTGCACAAAAAAAAGAAATTTCTATTAAGAAATTTTGAAATGAAAGATCTTGGTAATGCCTCTTTTGTATTAGGAATTCAAATACATCAAGATAGATCTCGGGGTATTCTAGGATTATCACAAAGGAGTTATATCGATAAGGTACTCACAAGGTTTGGTTTGCAGGATTACAAACTAGGAAACACCCCTACGCAAAAGGAGATAAGTTCAATCTCAATCAGAAGGAAATCTGAAAACTCAAGAAATGTAGAAGATTCCTTATGCATCAGTTATAGGGAGTCTAATGTATGCTTAGGTTTGTACGCATCCGGATATAACGTACATTATTGGAGAGTTAAGCAGATACTTAAGCAATCTTGGAATGGATCATTGGAAGACAGTGAAAAGAGTTATAAGATATTTAAAGAGGATAAAAGATTATATACTCACATATAGGAGATTAGACCATTTGGAGATCATTAGGTATTTTGACTCCGATTTTGTCAGATGCTAAGACAGTAGGAAATCTACTTCGAGCTACGTTTATATGTTAGCTAGTGGGGCAATTTCTTAGCATAGTGCTAAGTAATCTCTTATTACTTCTTTCACCATGACAGTGAAATTTGTGACATGTTTTGAGGTGTCCAATCATAGAATTTGGTTGAGAAATTTTATTGTAGGGTTGCAAATAATATAAGGGATTGAAAGACCACTAAAGATATACTATGATAATAAATCGATTGTTTTATACTCTAACAACAATAGGAGCACGACTAAGTCAAAGTATATTGACATCAAGTTCCTGGTTGTGAAAGAAAGGGCATAAAGTAAACAAGTTTCCATATAACACTTAGGAATAAACTTTATGTTAGCAGATCTTCTCACAAAAAGTGTACCACCCAAGGTCTTTCATGAGCATATTGCTCATATGGGTGTCTTAGAATTTGAGGAAACTTCAGTTCAATGGGAGTTTGTCAAATGTTTGTTAAATGTTCTATGTTAGGTTCTATGTTTGTATAAACATTTTTTTTATCAGAAATAAAGATTTATTTTGTTATACATTATACATTATGATTAATGATCTCATAAAAATAAAGTTAGACTAGTTGAAAATTGACATGTATGGATCACATTCATGTAATTTTCATGCTATACATTTCATGATTGATCTATGTCATTTGGTTATGTTAATATTAGTGATCATTGATGGGCTTAGCTATGATTGATATAGCAAAAATCGCTTTGGTCCTATATTAATATGATCAATGGACGAGATTGTATTGTATGTTCTATTTAATAATGACAACAGTTTTGAGCTCATAAAGTATTACACGTTTATAAGGATACATATATGACCTAGTGGGAGATTGTTAGAATTTTGAGGGTCACACATGTATAATTAAATGTGTTAAGCTATTATTTTGATTAGTTAAAATTAAAATAATTTAATTAAAGTAAATTTATTTGACTAAGGAATATAATTGTCATGAAAATTAATTATGTAGATACCATCAGTCATATTTCTAACTTAATGATTGGATAAGTTAGGAATATAAAACTCTTAAGACATTATTGTAGATTTATCAATTATGAATATAATCAGTAGATTCATTAGTTATGATTATAAATAAGGTTATGGTCCCCAGTTACAGTATCAATCATTAGAAAAAAATTTCTCTTCATCCGTCAGAGAGAAATATAAAATTCTTAAGGATACTATAATAGGAAGGCCAAATCACCGATTGATTCCGAAAACAATTCGATGGATTCATCAGGTACACTTTCGTATTTAATTTATTTTATAATTATTATAAAATTATATATATATTATTATAAATTTAATAATTCGATTTTGGATCTATAAAACATATTTGGTCCAAATTTATTATGTTAAATTCACTAAAATTCCAGGGCTTCCATGAGCTCCTCAGCCCTGGCAACCCTAGTCGCTATTCATTCTTTAACGGTGATATGCTCATCGACGAGTTCCATCTCTAAGACCAGCTCTCCTTCCTCAACAACTTAGCTGTCGGCTTTGGCCCAAACAACTTCTTATATATGTGCTCAAGAGCCATTGTTATTATGCAATAGATGTGACTTTTACCTAGACATCCAGTGATTACGAATTGGTATTTTCTTGGTGTCCATGGAAATCACCGTATCTTGGAAATCACCGATACGAATTGGTATTTACTATGCTCAAATAATTATTTTATCATTTACAAGAGGAGTAATTTAGAAAGTGATGTTGTGTACAGTGTTTCTGCTAGTGCAATTGATAATACTAGATAAAATAAGATAGATTGTTTTATTGTTATAATTATAAGAATATTAATATAGATTTTTTTAAATACTGTGATATTAAAATGATCAAAGTAAGTTGGGGTAATATGTTATTACCCGTGTCATTTTCAAACTAGTCGTGGGCTAGGATTTTTTCCCGTATTCAGATATATCAAATCCACTTGAACTGAGTTGGGTACGTTTTTTAAAAAATTGGATTAGGGTAGAAAAATTGACCCCAGAGGTAGGTCGGAGGTTCAGATTTGTCGTCAGATTGAGATTTTAATTGGATTTGAGTGTAACGAATAAGCTTACGATGCCATGTAGGTGAATCACGTGACGCATCGACATGGCAAGTCATCGTACATACTAACGCGCTACACTGGAGATGCCATGCAGATTATTTTTTAATCAATATATTAGTAATTTCTCGGATGTCACATCGATAATATCAGTTTGAAGGCACTTGTCTCAGTCGAAACAATCTCTTTTTTATTAGCACCGACGGACTTCGGAGTAGTGAACTATCAGTATATAGGTCTTCGAAAGTATTTGGCTAAATCAATTATAATATTGTATTTGTAATTAGATTTTTAAAATAGCATTTGGTTAGTCTTTTTTTTTTTTTCTTATTCGTTCGCGTGTGGACCGTTGCCCCTTCTATCGTATTGCACATATAAGCATTCAAATAAATATACACAATTACTGCATGTGATATTTTTTTTATTATTTATGAATGTTTTGTAATTGCAAGCAAAAGCAATGCCCAAGATAAGCAAGTAAACAGAAAACAGAGTCCTATAAATAACTCCGAATTTTTTACTTTAGAAATAAATAAAATAAGCCGGAAAAAACACAAGTCAAAATACCGGTCCGCGAATGTCGCCCAGAATGCCCCTATTCCCGGGTGGGCCCACTGCTAGTTTGGACCCACCAACTGCAGCCTAGCTTTCCATCTCGTTTCCTGTATTCGCCCGTCGACGACACCAACAGCAATAACGGATGACAACGACAGCGACGCTGCGGTAATCGCAACAAACGACGCCAACCCCTCGCCGACTCCATCTCGAAGATCAATCGATAAAACGCACCTCTCCCCTTCCCTTCGCTCCTCATTTCCGGGGTTCCATAGAGGATCAGTGTCTCGATTTGCCCCTTCTCTTCTGTTGCCTGAGAGGAAATCCGATGACGACGTGCTTCGATCGCTGGGAGAAAGATCCCTTCTTCTCCTCCGCCGAGGAAGTTCAGGAATCTGCCGATAGGTATTTCAACTCTGGTTGGCTATTCATTTTATGCCCCTTCTAATTTCCCCTCTCCTAATTCTCCTCTTTTAGGTTGGAATCTGTCTATAGAAGATGGATCCACGAAAGCAAGGACGCCCCGGTTTCGAACCGATCCGGCGGTGCCGAAGATTCATCTAAGGAGCTCCTCAGTGAGCTCCGGACTGCACTTGGCACCGCAAAATGGCAGGTAAGGTCCGAGTTTTATCCTTTTATGGTATAAAGTTCGGATCTTGTATGGGTTGTCTGTGAAAGTTGTACGACCACGTTTGAGATTGCGGTGCCATTGCCGGAAATTTTGCAGCTTGAGGAATTCGCGAAGGCAGTAAGGTCGAATGACAAGGCGTGTTCAGCTGGAGATGGTACAAGAGGTCGGCATGACCAGTTTGTCTCAGCAATTGAGAACAAGGTATCTGAGGTGGAGATTTCGCTGTTGCAATGTAATCGGAACGATAGGGAGACCAAATTGACGTGGGTTCAATTAGATGAAGGAGAAAGGGATGAGCTTGCCCTCTTCCTCTCGCTTCCTTCCTTACCAAAGCAAGAGAATTTGGTGGCAGCTCCTGCAGAGAGCCAGTCAAACATGAACGTTGAGGGTGAACACCGAAAATGTATTCACAATTTAGATGAAATCAGCCGAATGGGGGGAAATGAGAAGGTGCAAGGACATCGGAGGATTGTGAGTGCTAGTGGTGATATTGGATCATGGAAAATTTCACTTTCTCCTGAGGATGGTCCTTGTAGATCTTCTGAAGAGAGTACTGTTTTACCCCCTCACAAAGTACCCAGCTTGTCCTGTCTGATGAAGGCTATAGAATCAACGTCAAATGTTAAGTTGTCAAAAAATGGTTTTAGGAAATGGAAGGGCCATGATCATCATCAACCAGAAGAGTTGATTCCATTAAGGAATAACTCTCAGGTGAGAAATAAATTTTTCATCTTTAGTTTCCAAGGCTTTCGATAACATATTTTGAAAATTTCATCATCATCCCATGATTACTTAACCAATGTCTGTTCTCATGATATTTTTATTGCAATTTTAGGACACCAATGTTTGCTATGAAAAAAGCAAGAGCTGGCTCAATTGTTCTGGTGCTGAGGATTACAATAAGCAGCTTTATGGATGGTTGGGTGCTTTTCATAGACAGCTCCAAAGGTCTCAATACTATATCCAATATGGTCGGCTGACCCAAATATTTGTGTCTGCAATTTTCGTTATTTTGTTACTAGGTGAGTTAGTTATCCTTGCATTTTAATAATTGATTGAGATCAAAGTCCTTGAGAGGAAAAATCTTTTGCCACTTCTGGCTTCCTTTCAAAAAAATTAGTCTGTGCTCAACCAAGAAGCAAAGATCTGATATCTTGGCTGTGATTAATTATTTAAATGCCAATCATATTATGGACTTTTTGCTAGCATGTTTAGATTTGATCTAATTTATTTTTTGGTTGAAATGGATCAGGTCACTGAATGTTTTCTGTAGTCCTAGTTTTTGGGGGTGCCTTTGTCGCTGTGGGTAGATTTTTTTAAAATTTGCAATAGTATCCTTAAGTTCTCTCCAAAATTATTAATGTGGGTTTCATAGGCCTGGAGTTTAAACATTGAACTACTTATTAGTCAACATGAAATATTTAGGTTGTTTAGAATTAAGATGTGGATGAGCAATGGCAGGGCAAGGTAGGCCTACACTGTTCAGTGTGTTCTCTAGATTTGAAACATAATGTAAAACTGAAATATATTGAAAAATTGTATTCCTTATCACAAAAAGTTATCTTTCATAAATTCTATTCTAATGTCCCAAATTTTTTCCTTGGATTCTGCTTCTTGTGTTTGTGGTATTATTCCTCAAACTTAACTTCACTTATTAAGAAATTCTATGCTCAGTAGATAGTGATCTTTATCTATTATGAATTGTGGAAATGGAGTGGTATAAACTTTGAATAGTAAATTACAGACTTCACAACAATGTTTTCGTTGAATGGTTCAAGTGGTTTTTCATTCTGTAGCAAGTTGTTTTTGTTCAAATAAACTCTCGAAAAAAGATGAATTATAGGCATATCTTGCTCAAGTGGAGCTGGTTAATGATCAACTCAACTTCACATATTAAGAAATTCTATGCGTTGTACATAGAATTGGAGTTTTCCCTAGACTAAGTTGTAACAGAAGGCTTTCCGGGACTTTATTATAGTTTCCATGTAGTGCTTAATCATAAACTGTTGACACAGAATTGTATAAACTATATGAAGGGCAAGTGACAACAATGTTCTCATTGAATGGTTGACATGGTTTTGGTTGCAAAGCAAGTTGTTTTCTGTCAAATAATTTCTCTTGTTCTATCTACTGGTCTGTGAGCTGGGTTTATAATGCATTAGTGCCCCTTCCCCAACTATTGGTAGAGCAAATACTTCTAATTTTAAACTAAATGGTATGACGTCATTTTTTTCTTCTATATCTTTGGCACTAGAAGAGCATGATGTTTCTCTTTCAGCTACTATATTCCTAGTTGAAGCAATCCTTGATTTATGTGCTTCATCTTTGAATTTCATGATTGTTGGGTTAAATTTTGGTACGATGTCGAGGGTTCATAATTAGTAAAATTTGAAAAAACTATCATCCATAGTAATTGTCAAAAGTGGAAATCATTCTTGACTTAGCCATGAACAGATAAATATTTTATTGTAAAAAATTAAAATAATGACTGGTAGAGTGACTACGCCCATCTCTGTCACTTTCTCACAGAAAGTATTACTGTGTGATTATACTTATCAATGAAGGCATCATGTAGATCAATAATACAATAGAATTCTCAAGGAATTTTTTTCTGAAATTCAATATTTTTTTGTTTACTTAGAAAATTTTGAATGTAGGAAAACTCAAATCATGATTCCAGATATAATAAACTTATTAGGAAACATAATAAGTTTAATAAAGAACATCAATTCATGACATGGCGTGAATCGTTGAAGACCAAAAGTTCTTCAACGTGTCAATTTGGTTATCAGACACAGTTAAGAAATATACTATTTGTAGCTGTAACCAAAATTCTCAAGACAACTTTTGATTATTAAGTTGTGACCCTAAAGTTCTGGTTGCAATTGAGCCAGGAGTCAAATAGTGTTGCTATTCTTGTTGGAAAAGTAGCATGCTTATTATGCTTTAAGACTTTTATGAAGACTGCTATGTTGTGTTTTGAGGTAGGAAATTTTAAAAGTAATCTCTTTAACTGCAATGCTATTTCCCAATGTTGTGTTTCATTTATCTTAGGGTTTACTAGCAGTTGTGGTAATACTTAGAATTGGCTATATTTAGTTTGTCAGTGGGACCAGAAGAATGCAGCGCATGTTATCTTTCTTTATCTGCATTTTTCCGAAGTTGGTAATTAAATTCGTCTCTTCTGGAGTCCCATGATTTATATTGAATAAAGAATCATAACTTTAGGATTGCACATACTGTAAATCTTGTAATAGTCTTATATTTGCTGCAGACATGGTTTCTGTCTTAAACCTTTTAGTGCCAGCAACCCATAGTTGACAAGAATAGAAATCATATTGTTTGCTAATTTTTTTTTTTTTTTCAAATTCTTGCAGTCTTGCTTGTACTGCGGGCAATCTAGAGGAGCTGGAAAATTATTTCTGATAATTTATAGTTTCAATCCAAGGATGTATCGCAACTTGGTAATTTGGTAATTGTAAGCTAGTTTCCTCTTTTTTTATGAATACATGAGCTTGAAAAAAAACAGCTATCCATCAAAACATGTGGTCATTTTCAATGTAGAAACTTGTTTATCCTAAATCATGTGTTCTATTTGTTAACTTTTAGTTTAAATCAGGAGGGTGTGTTCTAAGTTGGTATTTCGGCAATTGTAAGTTGAATTCCATTTTTTTCCTTGAAGTCATGCTCCTAGAGAAAAAGAGTGATCAATTAATCCGTAGAGACTGACCCAATTGCTTCAAAATGGCAATTCAAAACTACTTTGAAGTTTAGGTTGATGGTTTAAAAATTAAATTTAAAGGAAATGGTGTGCTCATGTCCATGAAAGTTGGATTCATAGAGTGTTCTGTGTAGAATGGAAGTAAACGCTTGTCCGAAGATTGCAAGAGTGATCCTTGTGGAATCTGCCTTCACAAATTTTGTTCACATTTCTTGTTCTTTATGTGATGTAAATTATTTCTATTTCCTACTCAACCCCCCACTTAAACCATGCTAATTCAATGGATAGTACTTTTAACCATGCTTAACCATCATATGAGTTATGTTGTAGAACTTAAAAAAAGCTGTTTAGATTCTGATTAGGTATAATAGCGTTTAAGATGTTATTTACACTGTAAAAAGGTCTGGATTTTGAGTCATGTTATTAGTTTTTTGATGGGGGTAAAAACAGAGGCTCCTGAAATATTTGACCATTTTTTTTGTTCAGTTATCAAAGTGAGTCAATATTTTCCTTGCCAAAGAAAAATTAGGGCTCAGGATCTTTTTCCAGAAATGCAAAATAGTGGTAAATAGTTGTAGTTTAAATGCATGAACAACACAAAAACCTTTTGAAATGGTCTTATATGCAAAGAATTTGAAAGAAGACACTTTTGATATAGGAATCATTTTTGGTTCCAAGAGCAAAAAAAAGCTATAATTAAGGGAATAGAACTCCAAAATTATAAAGAATATGCAACATATTGATATAATTACTTGACTATTTTGATGAGTTTATGTTGTCGAGTTTGCTGTAAAAATTAATTACTTTCATGAGAAGAACCAAAAGATCAATAAATGTCCTAAAAATCTTGGTTGATCAACCTTCTGATTCCTTCTCTATCACTATCTGCCTCTTTTTTTCTCAGTATTAGATATGCTTTATAAATTGCTAATATTATCTGGACAAATCTCCCCTGCTAGAAGTACAGATTGTTCATACGTGTCCATTTTTGGAACAAAAAAGGCCTTGAAGACTCGCACAAGGTGGTCGCATATTTTTCTAAATGGTATTGCAATACGCTATAATTCTCTATGAGTGAGACA
Organism: Musa beccarii; assembly: GCA_024322285.1. NCBI lineage: Eukaryota > Viridiplantae > Streptophyta > Magnoliopsida > Zingiberales > Musaceae > Musa > Musa beccarii. The sequence continues at coordinate 14,079,211 of CM044398.1, read as the reverse complement.
CAAACGAATGGAACGCCTATTTGTCGTATTATTTTGTGGGGTTGGAGATTCACATTTTCAACATACGCACTTTTTTTTTAATAATCATGTCAAATAAAACATATTTTAAATGGAAGTGATATAAAAGTGTTTTTGTTTGTTTATAAATGATAAATGCCAAAGACTTGATATGGACAAATAAGGTTTTTACCTGCTACTACCATCGTGAATCCCATGTGCATGAAGTACTAGCGCTTCAAAGTTTGTAATCTGTCAAATTTTGGTCGTCACGGCTTCTCTGTTTTGTGGAGAGGTGATTCACCTCGTTTTGTATGATCATTTTTTGCTGATAGCCTCCTTTCGGGGAAAAAAAAAAATATTTAATCCATCGGAGTGCCATGATCCAAACATATAGATATATATAGTTTTAGATTTTTCTTGAAATGTACATCAGCTTTTTCAGTTTTCTCATTTGGTTTTTTTTTTTCTCTAACATCATAAATGTACATCATCTTTATATGCTAACCATCGTCTCTCTCTTGTCAATCTTGTATTGTTATCTCCATCCTGTCATGATTGTTATTGTCTTATCAAGGTCCCTTTGCATAAGTCCCAACCTTTGCACCTATGAAGTCTTGTCCTAAGCATAGATTATTCTTCTATTGTCGACCCCATCACCTCTTTATATGTTGCTCTCAACTTTTTATTATCATCCCGTGATACTCACAACTTCACCCATTCGAAGGCCTTTACCTTATCTCCTCTCACACCATTAGTAGCCACTATATCCCTCACATCTTCATCATCTCTAATCTCCATGGTCCCTTTAGTAGCATTGTTAGATAATGATAAAACCTCACGATGAGCAACAATGGATATTTAAGTTATTATAAAAAAAAAGCACCAAATGAGGAGCTTCCATCTTACAATTCACATTCTCTTATTATTTATAATCCCTTAAAAAATTAATAAAATAATAATATACTATTCATAATTCCTCTAATTCTATTTCAATCATCCTTTTTTTTTTTTCTTTTTTTCACTTTCTTAGCAACCTTGCCTGCACATCTTACTGTCATCTACTCTCCCTATAGTTTGTGCATCCTACTAAGTGGTTTACAAAGGCTCGGAACATGATATCTTCTAAGTTAATACAATTAATCTACAAGATGATATCTTCTAAACTATTATAAAATATAATAACTTTAAAGATATTAAATCATTATAACAAACATTAAGAATTATTTTTCACATTCTCCTTTTAGATCTTCAGTTTATCTTGTTTCATCATATTTTTTTTCATCATTTTATATCACCTTTGGTTATTAAGACGAACAGGAGGAAAACAAGAGAAAAAAAAAGATGATTAGAAAGATCTTATCAAATTAAGTTATAAATTGAGAGTATGTATATTTACAAAAAGGATAACTTGAAGATATTTAAATTTCTTGACGTAAATAATAAATGTAAAAATTAAAATAATAATATCTAATGAGAAAACTAAATGACGATCTAGAATTTTGCATGTCGTATTTGCGAGCAACTCCCACGTTGCCCTTTTCTATACCGTCACCGTCTCCTTCTGCCTCTTTAACGACCGATGGTTACCTGCTTGGTTACATTTACAAGAAGGAATGCCATACAAAGCAGCTACAACTGCATTTATGTGGTATTTGATGGTGTGTGTGTATTTTTTTTTTTAAATTTTTTGCATACATTTTCGATTGTAAACAATCAAAAATTGCTAGATGCATCATTTCCAACTTGGCTGGTGATTCAAGCAAGACAAAGAATTGAACTGAACCAAATACGGCTCATGCACTTTATGTCTAATGTCATGTTCAATTAATCCCATTCCATACCATCATTTTGAAGTTGCTATTTTTACCCTTCTTCTAACCCCACCCTATGGAAACCCAAAAAAACAACAAAATGACTTTCTTGAGGTGAGGCACGTTATTTTAAACTGAATCGGAATTTAATCAAGATAATTAACATTGTTTTTAAAAATCGAAAACAATGATTAGGGAATTACTTTGGAAGCATATTAGATATTGTTTTAAGGCAAATTCTTGTCCTCGTACTAGACTTTATATATATATATATATATATATATATATATATATATATATATATATATATATATATATATATATATATATATATTTTGCTTCAAGATTATGAGGAGATTTCATCCCACGAACACAAAATTGGAGGAATTTTTTTTTAATTTTGAAGAGTAACAAAAAAAAAAGAAAATAAAATTAGGTGAAGTGCATATGATCCAAGTCTCTTGAGTCCTCATTGGAAAAATAAGTAGGCGATCTTTTGCGACCCTTAGTGATGTATACAATTATATATTAATGAATCCATAATAATTGGATAAGAAAATATGTGATCGTTGTGATGGAATAACTCTCAAAAGAACAAAAGACAAAAAGAGAGATAAAAAGGTTCTCTCTGTAGAACCTTACACTTGTGTTTTGTGTTACACGCATGCACCTCAAAACAAAAGAAAATTCTTGATACATAATCACTCTATCGAATCAAATTTTACATAATTGGAAAGGTATCAATAGGCAAATATGACTTTTTTTTACCCATATGAGATGACATCAAATCAAAATCAAACTATTCTTTGGCATCCTCTTTTCATTTAATATTTGTTTGAGATCCAAAGCAAGCTTTGTAGGTCTATGAATGCTAGTCTTAAATTGTTTTATGAAAATATCTATAATTTGATTATTTCATTCCTTACTTTATAGCTTAGGAAGTGATATCTGATATGAATACACTTGTTACTATGATTGATCGGATTCTTGGATAACTTCAAAGTTAAAAAATTATCACAAAAAATTATGATTGACACATTTTGCTCAAATTATGATTGTATATATATATATATATATATATATATATATATATATATATATATATATATATATATTCGGTTAAGGTTAGGAACTTATTTGGGTCATTTACAATATTTTCATGCATGTTTCAAGTGTTTTTATTATGATGATCAAAAAACTATAGTAAACTAATTTTTATTTGGATGATATTATTTTTAAATAATTATAAATACATATTTGAATCCTAGTATGATATATTAAATGATATCTAGTATGTTTTATTTTTATTTGACTTACTTATAATATTTTTTTAATAGTGTTACATTATTTTTGTTGAAGTGTTGAAAATATTGTAAAACTATTGAAAAATATTATAAACGATATTATATTATGCCTTTTTTTTTTATTCTCATCACTCATAGACCATTATGAATTTAAATTTTAGGCTTGAAGTTAGTTTGATTAAGGTTATAGGTCTATTTATATCATTTATAGCGTTTTCAATTAAACTTTGCATTGGTTTTATTATGTTGACCAAAACACTACAATAAACAAAAATACTATAACAGGAGAAAAAGCAAACTACTTGAATTGATGAGAAATATTTTGAATAATATTCCAAACAAAGATACCATCTGAGAAAAAAATAAAAAAAATTATCAAAATAATCATCGTAGTTTCAATATTATCCCACCATCTTTCAGACAAAGTCCTTACCAGTTGGCACATAATACCAAGCATATCGGCATCTATGTTAGGCACAAGCCCATATATAAGCTTCCATGTCAACATCCAATTATGTCTCATTGTGAGAATCCTCGATCGGAGCCTAATTTGCTTTAGTGTTGACAATCACCACAATAGGCTACATTTCTAGAATCATATGGTTAAATTGCTTGTCAAGCTGCCAATTAATTAGATTCCTTTTTATAAAATAAAAAAACCTTGAGATGTGCTATGCTTCTTAGCCTCCTACACCTGAAAATTTATGCTTCTTGATTCTTAAATCATTCACTCACAAACAACTCCAGCATCGAAGAATTTATGAGCAACTCGATATGGTTTTCTCAGATCGAATACGTAGTTCGATCTGTGAGCACCATTTTAAATGTCATCCGAGGCGAGATCCTCCGCCAGTGACCGAGTTCTTGAATTACATTGGACCTACTTCATTGGGCAACCAAAATCCATTTCGATAACCACCTGACATTTTCATGGAGCATGAATTCGTAGGGACGATAGAAAATTTCCGTCATTCAAGTCTTGAGCACATGTTGAGCTCGTGCCAAGATTCGATCTAGCTGATTACAAAGCGTTTCGATCCCACTAATTCAATATTTAAAAGAAAATGGGATATCAAAGATCGAGATGAGCCGATCAGAGAGCACAAAAAGCATGCTTTTTCTTCCGAAAGGCAAAAGGTGATGATGCTCCCGCGTGGCCCAGCCATGGCAGCATCAAGAGGAACACGACGTCTGGGGCTCGGCCTCATCAGTGGCGGCTTTGCGCCGTCTAACACGATCTCCCCACACACACCGCCATCACCCCCAAAGCTACTGTACCACCCGCCCTCGTCCCGCCACCCGTCGCCACCGCTCTTCCATCTGTCTCTGCTCCTGTCACAGATCTCGCGTTTCGGGAGGCACTGCTTCGAGTACGAGCCATCCGCTGCGGGCCCCATGGGATCCACTCGGGGTCCCTGCGCCGGTGAATGATAAATGCGTAGGAGAAGTATTCCTCGGCATCATCAGTACGTGCGGCGTACTCGGTCAGTTATATGGGTGGATGGGAGGTGGTAACGTAAGCGAAGATCGCGTGGCCGCCGCCCGCGTGCCGTACGGCGACGGCGCGGGAAGAATCGCGTGAAAAAGGTTGGTGGGGGACGGCACAGTTTGCGTGCCAGCTGCCGCCGCCGCCGCGGGACCCAATCCCCACTCCTGCCGCCTCACGTCCACATCCTTACCGTTACGTCTTGAGAGGAAGGAACGATTAGGAGAGGAAAAGGCGACAAAATATCTTCTCGTACCCGATCGTCGACCGCCAGTGAACATTCTATACTTTGGTTTGTCGGGATTGTGGTCCCACAAGTGGGTCTCACACGCAGGTCCGGTGTAGGTGGATCGTCGGATGAGAAACGTTTAAGAGGCCGGAAAACTATTTGCGTAAAATAGCTAACGTCAACAATAATGTTTCCTTAACGCCCAATGATGCTCCCTACCCTTGAAGGGTCCCACATTTTAAATCGAATAACAAGTGGGTAACTTGCAATGTGACTTAACCGTTTGATGGCTTTCCGGTTCGAGGAGTGGCCGGGCTGAGCGGCCCGCCGTTAGGTTTCGCCACGTTTTCTGCTCCCTGCCTGCGAACCCATCTGTCCGTTTGCCTTCTTCTGACGGTATCTTTAGCGTCCGGCGATCCTATCTCGACGCTACGCAAAGATCGTACAGTCATCGCGCGTAACCCGTCCTGCCGCTGACTCACCATGCGTTTATCAAACAAATCTCTCAAATCATGGATTAAATCCGTAAATCCGCCCAAGAGCACGACGACTTTTGTTTGTTACGTTTAACTGCGGTTAATGCATGAACGAAAGAGCAAAAACCGGGGTTAAATTTTAAACCGAGGAGTTGGCGTTTCAACATCTATATAAGCGCGCTCTCTGACGCTCTTCTTCCCTCGTCCCCCCTCACATCTCTCCTCTTCATTACGCGCTCGTTTGGATCCCCGAAACCATTCCTTTTATTCGCGCTTCTTGCCCTCCCCACCTCTCCAAACGCACAAACGTCTCACCTTCCTCTCGTCCCACCACCGTCGATGGGTTTCTTCCCGGTCGTGGACTCAGCTTTCTACCTCCTCTTCATCTCAAACGCTACGACGCTACCGTCGATCACCGTTGTTGTCATCTTAACGCTCGCTGTCATCTGCCTCTACCCGGGCGGGCTCTCGTGGGCGCTCTCCAGGGGGGGCCGCTCCATCCCCGGTCCGCCTGGCATGGTACTCGGCCTATCTGGCTCTGCCGCCCACCGGGTCCTCGCCAGGCTCGCCGCGTCTCTCAAAGCTGCTGACTTGATGGCCTTCTCCTTCGGCCTCACCTGCTTCGTCGTGTCTAGTCGTCCCGACACCGCCCGGGAGATCCTTAACAGCTCGGCCTTCGCTGATCGACCCGTTAAAGAATCTGCCTACGAGCTGCTCTTCCACCGGGCAATGGGTTTCGCGCCTTTCGGCGACTACTGGCGCACCCTTAGGAGGATCTCCGCCACCTATTTGTTCAGTCCAGTAAGAATCGCCGCTTTTGGTGAGCACCGTAGGGCCATAGGACAGCAAATGATCCATGACGTAATGGCGAGCATGGAAACGAATGGGGTGGTGGCGATGAAGAAAGTTCTGCACTTTGGGTCCCTGAACAACGTGATGATGAGCGTGTTTGGCAAAAGATTCGATTTTGGGAAAAACGAGGGCGTGGAGTTGGAAGAACTGGTCACAGAAGGGTATGAGCTACTTGGTAAGTTCAACTGGAGCGACCACTTCCCAATGTTGAGTTGGATGGATCCTCAAGGTATCAGGAAGAGGTGCAGGAGACTGGTGGCAAGGGTCAATGTGTTTGTGGGCAGCATCATAGAAGACCACAGAGGAAGACAAGTTGCTGCAGATTCGGTCAACGGGGTTGGTGACTTTGTTGATGTGTTGTTAGATTTGGAGAAGGAACACAGGCTTTCTGATTCTGATATGGTTGCTGTTCTGTGGGTGAGCTTACTTTCACTTCGTATCATTAAATTCCCCAAAACTATTGTCATGTTTCATTCATCTCTGTTCCAATATATATATACATATATATATATATATATATATATATATATATATATACATATACATATATATATATATACATATATAGTACTGCTTATTTAGTCCTAAAATCGAACCTTGGTTGGTGCTTTCTTTTCCACAGGAAATGATATTTAGAGGAACTGACACTGTTGCAATCCTTCTGGAATGGATCATGGCCAGAATGGTGCTGCACCAAGACATACAATCGAAGGCACAGTCAGAAATCGATGCTGTCGTCGGAACCTTGCGCCTCGTCTCCGACGCCGACATCCCCAACCTGCCTTACCTCCAGTTCATCGTGAAAGAATCTCTACGGCTGCACCCACCTGGCCCCCTTCTCTCCTGGGCTCGCCTCGCCGTCCATGACGTTTACGTCGGTGACCACTTCATCCCTGCAGGGACCACGGCGATGGTGAACATGTGGGCGATAACCCACGACGAGCGCATCTGGGTAGACCCTGATGACTTCAAGCCCGAGCGATTTGCCGAGGAAAACGTAAGCATTCTGGGTTGCGACCTAAGGCTGGCGCCCTTTGGGGCTGGAAGGAGGGTGTGTCCTGGGAAAGCCTTCGCATTGGCTACTGTTCACTTGTGGTTGGCTCGGCTGCTTCAGACCTTTACTTGGGTCTCCGAGGGGACTGCAGTGGACATGTCCGAGTGCTTGAAGATGTCTCTTGAAATGAAGAAGCCTTTGGTTTGCAGGGCTTTCCCAAGAAACTGAAGTTTGGATCTGGTGGCTTGCTCTTGTGTGTTTTCTGAGAGTAATAATATACAGTAGGTATGGAGCATGGAAACACGATGTTTGGAGTTAGTCTCCAGACTTTGCTGCTTTGTAGATAGTATATTTGGTTTTGTCCATTTCGGTAGTCCCAACTTCTGTGTGATGTTCATAGTGGTGAAGGTTTAGGTTTTGCATGCTATCCTTTACGTAGTTTGTGATGTACTCAGCTTCATGTATGTGGAAATGGAGTTTCTGTCTCAATTCTGTTTCAGCTCTGCAGGCAAATCTTAAATTTAGATTAGCGTAAATGTTGCCACTCCAATTAATAAATATCTGTCATTAAAAAAGAAAATCAAGTATTGTCAACTTGATCTGCACTTGAGCTCTAAAAACTTTTGTAATTTTTCAGCTTTTTGATATTATGTAGATAGATATATTCCCCAATGAACGCTTCTTTTTCTTTTTTCAATCAAAGAAATTTCTTTTAGAAGTAATTTATGTATCAAACACTGAATGCTTGTCAATGACCTTGCCTTCCTTGGATTTTCCCGTTGAACTTGAAATATTCTGGTCATCGGTTTGAACATATATGGTATAAGCAGTGTTGAATATCTCCCAATGTAAGTTCAGCAATTTTTATTTTCTTAATCTGTGCTGCTTAATGAATGTTTGTCTCCAACACGTACATTACAGGTGTCTCTAATAATTGCCGGTGTTCTAAATTCTTTGGTGTTAACACAGTAATCCAAAACGAATTCCATACCTACGTTAATGGATGATGGGTATCATCCACTTGGTCTCAACAAACATAAGATTCAGAAAAGACATGTTAGAGTCGCAATGATACTTTTGCAAGCAACTCTTCAGCAATGTTTGCACTCGTGCAGTTGCAGTTCTTGTCCAAATATTGTCCCCAATCTCTCTCCATGGATGCTCTGATTTGCTCTTTGCTTTGCTCTACACCTCTACAAAATGATTGAAGAATAAGAATCCACTTGTATGATTTCAAGATACCATGCATGTACTTTCCTTCTGCTGTCATATCCCCAAGGAATATTTTGTAGGTCCTCTAAAGCTTGCTTTATTTCTCCAACAAGAATATCTTCACTGGATTTGAATATCCTGACTGTTCTTCAGGTCTAGAAATCAAAAGCAAACTATGGGTCTTTTTCCTTCGCTTTAGCCGCCCTTATCTCTTATTCTTGTGCTCTCCCCACCCCCCGTCCACTCCTACTAGGTTCTTGCCTATGTGGGTACAAATGAAAGATCTTGGCCCATTCACTGGGTTTGAAAGCCATGAAGTTCAGTCAAGGGAGCATAGGATCGAGAAAAGAGAGATGACAATCTTTCTGCTCCACATTCCTTCCTTTGATCCCCCCAGATTTTACTGGCCTCAGGTTGACGCCTAAGCCATGCTTATCATGAGACCGAATCTTGATTGAGAAATGCTTTTTTTTGGAAACAAAAGAATACACTCAGCAAAGTAAAGGTCAAAGAAAGTCTGCAAGGTATCAGAAAGAAGTTTCGATGACACATAAGAAAGCTGATGGATTTCATGCATGCATTTGTTTCCCTTGGAATATAATGTAATGGATGGGAGTTATCCATGATGATCATCGAACTGCTAGATTAAAAAAGATTAAACCTATTCTTCTCCAGTTTGTTGAGCTGGCTTTGATGATAATAGTTCGTCAATCATACTGAATCATGTTGACTGTGGGAAACCCTATGTGCCTTATCAACATGAACCGTGGAAGCGAAGCCATGGAAGGACAGTTCTCCTGTAGCAATATTTTCCAATAGGCTTCTTGATGTTTCAGCTTCTCTTCGTTGGTAAACATAGCAATCTATTAAGGTCCATTAAGGTCTTAGACCACCACTTTAGCTGTCTATTAAGGTCTACATATATGTTATTGCAGGATCTGGATATTAAGAATTGCCTCTCCAGAAAGTTATTGTTCCTTCTTTCTCTTCCAAAATGGAAATATCAGCAACACCCTTTTCTATGTTATGTTCAATTCCAATAAGAGTATTCGTTCCATAGTTCAAAAGAAGAAAGTTAATTTAGGCAAAGTACACAGTCTTACTGCCATAGAAACCGTAACATATTTGTCTTGAAAGTCACAAGTTGCCTTCCCCCCCACTCTTTCTCAAAATTTTCTTCAAGTTTTTTATTCATATTTTTTCATGGTCCATATCATATGCCTATGATATATTAAGTGTTCTTTATGAGCAATTGGTAGATGCTCTACAACTAGGAGGCTTATCTATTCTAAACCTTACTCTTCATGTTTCAGCTGGGACAAATGTTCTTCTTTTCCACAAAGTGATGGCTTGTAAGTATAAATGTGTAGTTTAACTCACTGGGGATATATTTAGGTGAAGAACAATGCTATTTCAGCAGTCATTGAGATGACTTCTAAGACCACCATCTCATGTTGCCACTTAAATCAACTCAAAGATGGTGATTTGAGATCGACGTCTCAAGAAAAGTGTTCGACTGCTAGGTTTATTATCTGGTGATTGACTCCACATTGAAACAACGGGCAATCATGCACTTGTTGTTGGGATATCAGTTGTAGTGGTTCATATCCACAAAAGAACTTGGTCAAAAAGGCTCCATTTCGTAAATATTATGATTATGAACTCGACTATTTTATTCCATTTGAGATGATTTCTCAGTACGAGTTTTTGAGTGCACCTTACATTCTAAATTTTGACTATAGAGACATGAAAATGATACATCAACTATATTCTATTTGTGTTATATATATATAATATAATATAAAAGAGTTATAACTCCAACAATATGAGATAACAACCTAAGGTTTGATTAATATGTTAATATTTTTATTAGAATAGATCATGATAATTTGACTTCCGGAAAAGAATTGGTTTTGAGACTTAGGACTAAGCTCATTTTAATATTTAATAGAACCATGTTAATTTTAAGAGTTTACTATTTAAAGTCCCCTTCTTACTGTTCATAATATCCTATTATTTATAATATCTTAAAAAATTAATAAAATAATACTTTATAATTTACAACCCCTTAAACTATATATTTACTTTCTTCGTTTTCTTTTTTTTCTTCCTCATAGCCTTCGTTTACGCACACTATTATCACTTTCTCCACTGCCTTCATTTATGCACACTATTATCACTTTCTCCACTGTTTATGCACTCTGCCAGACAGTTTACAAAGACATGAAATATACTATCTTTTAGGTTAGTGTAACTGACCTAAAAGATAATATCTTCTAGATTATTATAAAATATACTTAACCTTAAAGATGTTAAATCATTATATCATTATAATAAATATCAAAAATCATTTTTCATCACTTCCTTTTCGATCTTCAATTCATTCTATTTCATCTTCTATTTTTTTTTCATTTTACGTCACCTTCAACGATTAATTAAAGAAAAAAAAGGAGAAGAAGGAAATATTAAAAAAAATAAAAGAGATTATAGGTAAGGAGTAAAAATATTTTATTAGAATTAAGTTATAAATTGGTGAAATATATGTCTATTTATAAAAGGATAACTTAGAAAGATTTAAAATTTTTAATATAAGATTATTAATTAAAAAAAAGAATTATAAGTAGTAATCTTCTGATTTTAATATTAAGTTTAGCGAACCAGTATTTATTTACCTCTAAATGCTGGTATTTTTTGGCTGGCATTATATCTATATCGAATTATAAATAGAGCATGTTCTTATTCTATGCTTTCTTCATGTTCCATGTCGAACGAGCTTCCAACTCAAGAATGGAGAACTGAGAGGCGTTGGTGTAGCCAACCCCAACATTGCCTTCCACCTACCTTTCACATTTGACTTTCATCCTCCCTCGCTAATAAGAATCAATCTCCAGCTGTTCCATGTGATGTGGTACCCTAAACTTGCCACCCAACTTTCTCTACGGCGACCACTGCTTACTCGTCGGTACAAGCAATGCCACCCATCTTTATGTACCAATTGATACCATTTCTACATAAATTAATGTAATAAAAGAAAACTCATTTAAATATTAGTTTTTTCATATATTTATTTATAAATTTCAAGTACAAAAAGTATATACTACTTGATAGAGGATATTTTGGTACCATCTAATTGGCGACCATCTCAAACCCATGTGGCACCTTATAGCTAGAGTTATGCACATGTCTCAAAACAGTGTGAAACGATATAACCCGATGCCACCCAACTCAAAAGCGATACAAAGTATAATCCACATTGCTTGAAATCACATGAAGCGATACTCGAAAGTGAGAAGACAGCCTCGCATAGCATGGGAGAATCTACAAAACAGTGGATCCCTGGAGAGATATAAAAACTACTTCTGAGAAGATGCTAGAGGAGGGCTAAGTAATAGCTGCTTTGTTCTCTCATTTATATAGTTGATATTGCTATCTTCTTCTTTTTCGATCTTTGCAAACTTAGCATCAGAGGGGTCGAGTTAGGAAGTCTCTAGCACATACTTATTGTGCAGGACCATCGACGATCATGAGACAACTCCGTTGTTAGGATGTAGCCTCATGGTCACAAGGTAACCCTTCGACCAAAGGATAACCCATCCATTTGAAGAGAGGACCTCATAGCCGAGTAGATGCCGATTCTTCTACTCAATCTTATAACTCCAAGGTTAGATCGACCCAGACGAATCACCTCCCTTGTGGATCTCCTATGTCGGTTTATCACGTCACCACTCCCACAATAGCATGGAAGAGAATATAACAATGAACCTACATATTTGATGGTGAACCAATCATGTCGACTCACCAGTCGATGGTACTCATGACACTATCACTACTAAAAGAATAGATGGTGAAGATAGATGATAGTGATCATTGCAGAACTCCTTGTCATGCTCATTTTCATTTATAAATTTTTAATTAAATATATTATTTATTATTTAAAACTAAATTAATTTTGGAACAATTCATTTAAATCTGTGTCTCTTCATCCAACTCATCCTCTCATTCTCATGGGTTAAGAGTTTAAAAATTGTGACATGAATTGAATCAAACCAGTTAAATAGAAAAAAAAGAACTATGAATTCCTTTTTAGTTCTGATATCATTTGAAGTAAAAGTTGAGGATATTTACATCCAAATTAAAAGAACTCTTAAATAAAAATAAATAGAGAAATGTCATGTAGTTAGAAGTTTTTTTTTCTATAAATTACCCTATTTATAACTACTACAACTATTATTGTCGTATCGATCTCATCGAGTTGAGGATCAATACGTTGCTCGTTGAACCTATAGATTAATCAATCATGTTATAAAGTTAATATGTTTTAAAAATAAAATAAAATAAATTATGCTTATAAAACATAAAGATAATATCATAAATAGGATGCTTAGCGGCAATTATAAGATAGTAGAATGTTGAGGGATTAGAGTTTGATAAAAATAACAATAATTTTTTCTCTTTTATTCCTATAACAACAAATAAATTAAAAGTTAAGAATATTTTGGTCTTTTAAAGTTATCAACGGTCTAATTAGTGAACCAATTGGTCCGAGGAGCTGAGTCAAAAAAATTTTTGATTCGTTCAGGTCCATCCGATCTAATATTGTTATATCTATCGTTGACTACATGTAATATCCGTCTTTGATGACTTGTTCGAGTTGGGCAACATGAATGATTTGGCAAATATCATGTCGCTCCTGGCACCTCATGCCTCACGTGGTTGACTTGATCCACCTTTCATTTGGTTTCTATTAAGTCGAACGTTAAGGTAGCAAAGACATTGGAAAAGCCGTATAGTTTGGTATGCATTCTTCACAGAGACACGATGAGACCGCGCCCTTGGTTCGGTGGTTGCCGGATTCTATTATTCTTAACACAGCTGATATAAATGATACATATTACTGCTACTCGTATCTACAGTAACATGGGATGCGGTCACCGCCCGTGATCCTAAGCGACGATTGACCCACCTTGTCCGGCACCCTTGTGACCGCGTCGTCGGTTCCGGGAAGAACCCTGGAACGCGAACCCTTACCCGTCTCGTAAGTCGTATGCTGACCGCGTTGACGAGCGTCACGAGGGGTCATATCCGCTGTCCATTCTTCGATACGAACTCCATCGATCCGTCCATGTATGTCTCCACACCTCCCTCTCTGTCTCTCACCGCCGCGCGGATCAACGATTTTACTGATCCAGACGGGTGCCGACACGGCCTCGGCCTGCTATATAACCAACGACTAGCGAGGTCTCTTCCCAAAGAGTGGTGGGAAAAAGGAAACGCCGCCTATTCTTTCTTCCTCCTCCTCCCTGTTCGATCTGGTGACTGTTGTCCTGGATCGATCGAGGAGTAGAGAAATGGCGGGCAAGGAATCTTCATCTTCGTCGATCCCCAACACACCGTTGCTGAAGGACGAGCTGGACATCGTGATCCCGACGATTCGGAACCTGGACTTCCTGGAGATGTGGCGGCCCTTCTTCCAGCCCTACCACCTGATCATCGTGCAGGACGGCGATCCGAGCAAGACGATCAAGGTGCCGGAAGGGTTCGACTACGAGCTCTACAACCGCAACGACATAAACCGCATCCTCGGTCCCAAGGCCTCCTGTATCTCCTTCAAGGACTCCGCCTGCCGATGCTTTGGCTACATGGTCTCTAAGAAGAAGTACATCTACACCATCGACGACGATTGCTTCGTAAGTGCTTCCGCTTCGATCCCCCGCTCTCTTTGTTCCCGCTTCTAGATCTGGAATTCTTTGGGAGGGTTAGGTGTCCGACTGAGAAAAAGGCGCAATCTTTTACTCAGTTTCCTCTTTCCCTTTTTCTTTCTCCGAAAAAATATCTCTTTTTTCTTGAAACACCTGCAGACTGAATTAGGTAATTAATTTTTGGACAGATCTGACTTCATTTTAGAGTTCGATTTCTCTAAATTTCGGTGGAAGAGATATGTCAACGACGGTTTCTTGGTTTTAATTCTCAAGTGCACAAAGTAGATCTAGGTATTCGGATAGTAGTTGCCCATACAGCATGCTAGATCTACATGTTCTAAGTCATCAAAGTTGTTAAATAATCCAGTTGTTGGTTCTTTTGTAGTTTCTCTTGCTATAGCAAGATTGTTGGTCCTTTTTACCTTTTATTCCAGCAATTTCTTATGCCTCTAGTAGATTTAGACTCGCCAGATTCACTTCTTTGTTATGATTATCCATGAACGTTTGTATCTTGGTTTTCTTTTGTTTATTGTAATGATTAACTTTGCAAAATTCTTCAATCAAATGATGCCACCATTTTCACTCTTAGGCTGCAGGTTTGAATTACATTTTTTTGAAGCCTCTGGATGTGATCTTATAATATATGCAATATATATAACCATAATCACGAGCCTTGATTTCTTGATCTAAGAAAGGTAATAAGAAAACAGTTTCTCTGTGGTTTCTGATCCCAGGTTTGTGAGTCCATTACAATTTAACCAGATATTTGAGTGCCATGTGGATACAATTAGCAAATGTTATATGCATGAAAAGTTTATATTACTATTGGAAGATTAATGGCTTAATATGGGACCATTTTTTCTGATCTGTCATGAAGCTCATCTTAGTTGATGAGATTCCTACTGTTATCACAGCTTATATGATCCTATATCATAATCTAGTATCTTCTGTCACCTTAAATACATTGCTAGATCTTCATTCATAGGCTACTAGTTTGGATCAGACCTTTCAACCCTCAGGTTGTGATCTTAATATATATGAGATATTTAACTAAAATCACAACCTTTGTTTCTGAATATAAGATAATAAGAAAAAAGACTCTTCATTTATGTCTCATGTGGTTTGTGGTCTCAGGTTGGCCATTTGAGTATGATTTCATCTGATATTTGATTGTCACATGAATACAATTAGCAAAACTTATATGCATAAAATGTTTGGAGTTCTGGAAGATTAGTGGTTGTATGTGGATGATCTGTCATGTAAATGTATCTTTAGTTTTTTAAATTCCTGCATTGCAGCTCGAATGGTTCTATATCATCATCTCCTGTGTTCTGTCATTCTAAATAGGTTGCTAAAGATCCCTCTGGCAAGGAGATTAATGCACTTGAACAGCACATTAAGAATCTCCTGACCCCATCAACTCCCTACTTCTTCAACACTTTGTATGATCCATACCGAGAAGGCGCAGACTTTGTTCGTGGATATCCCTTCAGCCTACGTGAAGGTGCTCAAACAGCTGTTTCTCATGGCCTGTGGCTGAACATTCCTGACTACGATGCTCCGACGCAGCTTGTCAAGCCTCGTGAGAGGAACACTAGGTACTTAACATTGGAATATCTGACCTCATACCATTGGCACCTTGTTTCTCTACTGCAAAAGCTTATTCTTGACTAGTATGTCGTGTTTTTCAGGTATGTAGATGCAATTCTCACGATACCCAAGGGAACCTTGTTTCCTATGTGTGGAATGAATCTGGCTTTTGACCGTGAGCTCATTGGCCCTGCAATGTACTTTGGACTTATGGGTGATGGCCAGCCTATCGGGCGTTACGATGATATGTGGGCTGGATGGTGTACCAAGGTCAGGCTTTCTCCTCTGGTTCTTGCTGTTCTGTTGTATGGACAGATTTTATATTAGATTCTCAGATAATGGTTGCCATAATATCTTAAATTTTGCATGTGTTGGTTCTGCTTGAGTGAAAAATCTAGAATTACACTCAGGAACTTTGGTTGTTCAATCAATCTGATCAATATCTAGTTGATGATGATTTAGGTGATCTGTGATCATTTGGGACTTGGAGTCAAGACTGGCTTACCCTACATCTGGCACAGCAAAGCGAGCAACCCATTTGTGAATTTGAAAAAGGAGTACAATGGCATCTTCTGGCAAGAAGAGTTGATCCCCTTCTTCCAATCGGTTGTACTCTCAAAGGATTGCAGCACTGTGCAAAAATGCTATGTTGAACTGTCCAAGCAGGTGAGAGACAAGCTGGGGAAGATTGACCCTTATTTCAACAAGCTTGCAGATGCTATGGTTACATGGATTGAGGCTTGGGAGGAGCTCAACCCATCAGCCAAGGGGTGATAGAGTAGCCAACATAATCATATCAATTTCTGTCTCAGTAGTGTTTTCTATTTATGCTTTCTAGATGTAACTCCTATTTATACTTTTCCTAAATTTTGGGCTTTCATGTGAAGCTTGGATATCTTTGCAGTTCCATGATTCGGATCTTTTTTAAACCTGAGTTGATACTAAAGACGTTTATTTTTGGAAGTCTCTACTTCTCTTCACTTGGTTGTTCTCGATGCTTTTTTGGTTCCTTTTGGGAAAATGTTATGATGAAGTTTATTTCAGTAGTGATGATTTTAATTTAGGCTACGCTTGGTCCAGACTAGAGCGGTTGGAACTTTGAGTTGTAACAGCATCTGTTGTCTTCACAGTAGCGAAAACAAAAAAAAATAAGCTCAGCTTGAGTCTCCAAGTTATCATCCAGCAATGGAAAAAAAAAAAAAAAAAAGCCTCATGTCCACACTCTGGAAAATTTTAGCTAAGTGCTTGTAATTCCATTTTTGGAGGTGTACTTAAGGCAATAAAAGGCTTCGGCAAGGAGCACTATACCTCTTAGGTTTGTGGAATCATATCGAAATTGAAAAGGAAAAGCTAAATTATTTATGTTGTGTTCAAGTTGGCGTGGTTTTTCTAAATCAAACTGATTCTCTAAATATGATTATAGAGCAATCAAATACTTAGATTTTTTTTTTTTTTTGTCAGCACTGATTGTTAATGGAAAACTGATGTGTTAATTCCGGTCAGTTTTATTTTTTTTGTGCGCTTGACGGTAAGTCATACCAGTCAAATCAAACGAAAAAGAAATAAAAAACATATTTAGGGAACTAAGATTTACATATCAATTTTTAATGGTAATTGATATGTCTTCTAGATATTATGTGGATTGTTAGACTTAAGTTAGTTAAAAAGTTAAGCTGATTGTAACTATAACTTATCTTTCAATTATATATTCATGGTGAAGGATAGATAACAACATTTGATTGTTACGTAATTACAGTTCTATCATCAATTTGATAAAAAAAAGAAAAAAAAAGAGGAGGCGTACTTGAAATAGTATCCCAAATAAAGGATTATTCATATAATTTTGTTAAATTGAGAATATGATATTCAAAGATAATCAAAGCAAGAGTTAAAGTTACGTTTGTTTCTTGGCGGGTTTATGTTAAATTATATCATCATATTTAATTATGTAAGATATATTATTAATATAATTAGATTTTGATAATAATTATCAATTGAAAGAAAATTTAATTATTATAGGATTCCTTAGTAGATAATTTTAATTGGAGAAGACTTCTAAATACTTATTCTATATACTCTACTTTCGCTTATAAAAGGATATGATCTTTTAGGAACTCAGCTTAAATAATTAGATATACAAATATGCGGATAAGTAAAGATACGTGAATACATGACATTATAGATTTTTTCATTTCTCTCCTTAGTCACGTGAACCAATTAATGAGAGATTATATATCTTCTTTTATCTTTCCTTTGTTCTTAAATCCATAACTCATGTAACGTTCCTGTGAAAGATACAAAGAAAGGAGAAAGCGAATATAGTTCTCATTATAGATCAACATTGGTATAACTTTTGGATTCAATAATGGTGTGCTTGTAAATTAAAAAAGTTTTTTTAAGAACCATCGAAAGATACGCATTGTAAATTTAGATATATTGTTATTTAATTTTAGATTTTGACATTAAATTTTTTTACATAATAGTAGCATATTATGGTTTTTATGCTTATAATTGATATTAGAGTTATGATTATAAAATCAAATACTTTAGATCTATTTATTAACATCTTTCGCTAATAAAAATATGTTAATTAGTTTTTATTTATGATACATGAACATTTTATCTATATTGTCAATCTATTTTTCTATCCAGCCCATCATATTGTTGGGATCTAGAGCGACGGTAAGAGAGAGAGAGGGGGGGTGAATTAGTGTAGCGGTTAAGTACGATAATTTTCGGTGATTTAAAATAATTTCAGAAATTTCAAACGTTGAAAATTTCGTTTCGACTAAAACGGTATCGGAAAAGCTCTAACTTAAACTTGAGAATATTTAGAGAAGATGAAAGGCAGTGAACAAGCAAAGTAAAGGTTTGCAAAAAGGTAAATGTAAGAATATAAACACAAACTGAGTTTTATAGTGGTTCGGTCCTCCGACCTACGTCCACTCCCGATTCCTCTTTTCTTGAGACCACCGGCTTTTCAACTAGTCTTCCTTCCAATGGGCGAATACTAACTCCTTTATAGTTCTCTCCTTTTGACAGGCTTACAAAGCCTCATAACCCTTTCTAAGGCTAGATCACACTTTAGAGTTAGAGGGAGGAATTTGACACTATTACAGTATCGTTTTTCTTTTTTTTTCTTAGTTCTAGTGTATATTTCAACCATGGACGAGAGAGGTATTTATAGACCTCAATGTGATTCAAATTTGAAGCCCAAATTTGAATCATCCCAAATTTCCAAGTGCTGGCGGTACCATCGCCTGACACTGGCGATACCACCTCTTGTTGACCTTGTTCAATTAGTGTACTAGGCAGTACCACTGCCTGACACACTAACACGGTGTACTGGGTGGTGCCACCGCCCAAGCACTCTGCCCCAGGGTGGTACCACTGCCCCAGACTACCTAGGAAGCTGGACCTGGGTGGTGCCACCGCCAGACAGTGTCCAGCACTCTTGGTTGGGCCTTAAACTCGGCCCAAACCAATCCAATGCCGAGCCCAATTGGCTCAAAATTAGGTTGGCTCAATTACAACCTAATTAAGCTAATCTTACTCCAATCTATATAATTATTACAACATGAATCATAATTAGTTGCCTGGCATGTCCTTGGTCCATCGATGCTTCGTCCGATACTTCGGTGCATCATCCTCTCTTGCGGCTTGTTGCCCAATCAACAATTGACCTCTGCAGCCCCGATCTCCTTGGCACAACTCCGCTCCTCTTAGCCTGATGCCCGATTTCTTTGTCTGAAGCCTTCTACCGATCATCGACCGGACCTCCGGCTCGACATCCAATCTCTTGATGTGCTTTCCTCCAGCGCAATGCTGATTTATTCTATGTCAATTATTCTTGATCGAGAGTAGACCTATGTATCTCAAAACGCTGTTAGATCACTAAAACATACTCAATTAGTTTCATCATCAAAATATAAGATTCAACAATCTCCCTCTTTTTGATGATGACAACTAATTGATGACGGAGTTAACCTTAACTCCCTAGAGTTTAAACAAACTCCCCCATCAATATACCATATTGATAGAACACTTGGATTATCCCAAATCTAAGCAATATGTATCAAAATTATGTTATGAAAGACATCAAACTATCATGCAAATATATAAAATATTTAATATTTCATTCATTGCATGAAATCATCAAACTACTTCTCCTCCTTTGTCAACAACAAAAAGGAGAAGTTATATCTTAGCTAATATTAAGGATATACAAGCTTTACAATTATACTAGCTATCAAGATATATGTTCAACATACATCACTTTAAAATATTCAATTATGGTAAATTTTTAAGGATGTATAATCATGACAATTCAATACTTCTTGTGCAAGTTTGCACTTTGCTTCTCTTGAGATTGCAAGGTAGCAATTGTTCCTTTTCTTTTGAGAAGTGCAACATACATCACTTTCCTTTGCAAAATTGATATTACTTTAAACATGTAAGTTAACTCTTCATTACAAGCATAGAAGCATGGTAAGTGTAAGATTTCAAATTCTCTTAGTTTTGCATTTTTGCTTCTATTGAGATAGCACTTCTTTGCTTCTCTTTGTGATATTTAAGATAACAACTTTGAAATGTGCAAGCTATCAATCTTTGCTTTATTTCATGAAGTGCATGATAGCAAACTATCTCCCCCTTTATCATTGACAAAAAAGAAGGGAGGGAATACAAAGTTTTCTTTACATTCACATTCAAATACATTTGCATCAAAATATACATTAGTTATCACATGATGCATACAAGCCATAGATGCAAAGAATGAAAGATATCAATATGAAATATCAATAAGGATAAAGAGATATCATTCATGGTTCACAAATGTTCTTTTTCAACAAGATTAAGATTAAGATTCAATGATTCATCCTAAAGCAAATTTTCTTTTATATCAATTTTCAATTATCACATAAGACATACAAGGTAAAGAAATCATGTCATTTCTATATCATGAAGGATAAATTGTTTAGGCTCAAGAAGAACATGATTCATTTGAGAATAGATAGCAAAACAACTTGATTCGTGCATTTTCATCAAGATTATATTTTAAAATAAATTCCAAGTATCTAGATGTCAAGATCATGATTTCATAAAAGTAATTTAAAAATATAGTTTTGAGAAATCAAAATCATGAAAGAGAAGTTTCAAGTAAAGAAAAAAAAATTTTCAATTCATGCATTCAAGCTATCATTACTCATATATTAAAAAAAACACAAGTATTAAGAACACGAATTCTTTCAAGTATTGAGTTCCGAAAAATCAAAAGATAAGCTACATTTCATTTAAAGAATTCTTTTTTGATAAACGGAGGGAGCATAATGAATAATCTTGATTTATAAAGAACTTTAAGTTATAATTGTCAAAATCATGATTTCAATAAATATTTTCTTTAGCAAAGAATCACATAAGCACTTTATTATTGCATAAGAAATCTCATTGCATCATGATTTATAAATTCTTTCTCTACACATGAATCATAGGAGATATAATAGCAATGATATTGATCATGATTCATTTGGTAGCAAATAGCAAGGAGAATAATTTGTTTCATGCAAAAAAAATCTTAATTAGTCAAGAAATCAAAGGAAGGTTCATAATTCGCTTAAAACAAAAGATCTTATTCAAATCAATTTGTCAACTCAGTAATCCATCATTAAAATTATTTGCATAAATTCATATAAATGGATTCTTTATCATATCATTAAATTTTCATTCATAAGATATTCACAAAATATACTAAATGAATTCATCACTTGTCTTTCATGAAAAATCAAAAATTTCAAGAATCATACATTTTTTTTATGATTAATTTTATTTAAACATGTCTTTGTCGTTTATTGTCAAATAGAGATAAGCATGAAAGTTCAAGACGTAAAGGGAAATTTCATTACACAACTCATCAAGTATGATTCTAAACATTCATTTTTAAGACACAAAAAGAGAGTAAATTAAGGAATCAATCATATCATGTCATGAATTGACATTTTAAGTTATCATAAATTCATAAAGATTCAAATATATAATTCCAAAAAATCAAGATCATGATTATGATAAGGCTCATTCAAGGTCGAATCATCAAAATCATTTTCATGATTCAAGAGATTCACATGAATTCATTAATCTCAATAATATAGTAAATACAATTTATTTTTATGATATCTAAAAAATTACATCAATCAATATTTGAATCATTTCACGATGCATTCAAGTCAAAGAAATCATGTCATTTTTATGATATCAAGAAAAAGTCAAGAAGAGCATGATTCATTTGACAAATCCTTTTAATAATGATTTATCATAAAAGATATCTAGATTGTATTTCATAAAGAATGATTTTAATCATTAAGATATCAAGATCATGACTTAGATTGTTTTCCTTTTTAGTAAATGGTAAAAGGAAGCAATCATAGAGGAAAAGATTTTGATTTCTATAAAAGAGTGTCTCAAGTCAAGAGTCCAAGAAATCAAAGTCATGATTTATAAACCTCATTCAATTCATCAAGATCACTTTTAATAGATTTATAAATAATATAGATAGACTTGAATAAAACTTATCATCAAAACCATTTTCATAGATCAAGAGATTCACATAAATGAGATCATTAATCTCGATCAGATGGAAAAAGTATTTTTCTTTTTTAAGTGATTCTTTTAACATATCATCAAAATCTCATTCATAAGAGATTCACATGATTCATGAAATAAATTCATTAATCTCAATAGGATAGAAAATGCAATCTCTTTTTATGTGTTTTATCTTATAAGTATGCCTTTGCCTTTAACAAGTGTCAACATTTAAGAACAAAAATATAAATTTCGTAAATCAAATCATTAAGCATGATTCCATAACTTTCAAGTATGATAACATCCTTTTAATATTATTTCATCATTATCAAGGATGATTTCATAAGGTATACTCAAATCTTTTATGCAAATAAGTTTCAATATTTAAAAAACGAGACATAAGTTTCATCATAAAACCGTCAAGACCAAATACATAAAAAATGATAGCCCATTTTTAATTTTTATGTAAAAGACCATGCATTATGTTGAAAGCGAAATCATCAATATATTTGCTTCTATCTTTAATCACATTTGGTATGCAAGCATTATCATGAAACATGCAATTATCATGATGTTTAATTTTTTTGTAATAAACAATGTATCTTGTTTTGAAATCAAGATCAACATGAATTCATCACGATCATACATTTTGTTTTGTTTTTTTTACGTGTTTCATTTTAGGTCGAGTATGTTCAAGAAATATTATGAAAGTGTCAAGCATCATGTTTAGAGCCGAAAGCATCATTATATAAATCTGATTCACAAGTTTTGTCAAAACCATCAAGGCATCATTTCAAAACATAGGATATCATTATTTCAAATTCTCATGCATAATATCATTAAGCATGAAAAACGAAATATACAATCATGGATTAATGCTATTAGGTATATAGTCATGCTAATTGATTTATTATGTCAAAACCATACATCGAGATTGAAACGGTAATCATATGCATGGAATTACATTATCACACATCATGCAATTATCATCCATAATCATTCAAAGTTTTGAATTATAACATGCATGAAACTTTAACAATATAGTTTTTCATGATCATTTTTTAAAAATTTTTCAAAAACACTAAAAAGAGAAGCATGATATAATTTTTGAATATAATTTTTTTATTTCCCACTATCTAAATTTAGTACTCATGAAAAGACATCATGTAATTTCAAAATAGTTCAAAGGAGTTAAGTTGCTTACCTTGTAGTCGAAGCCTGTCAAAGCTTAATTTGCTATTTGCCTTTCGGAAGTTTTTGATTCGTCCTTGGGTGCCTTCCTCTTCTTTGGATTCTTCCTCCGTTCAAGTTTATTTTTTATTTTAGATTTTTATTTAATAAACTTATTAAAATTGATTAAAAGTTTAATGTCCTCTTCATTGTCCTCATCACTTGAGTCATCACTCAAGTGGCATTTTATAGTCCGGAGTTTCAAATCCTTTCTATTCTTTGGAAGGTGGTTCATGTGTTCATAGGTTTCAAAGAAACTCATTTCATATGTCATTAATGATCTGATTAGTTCTTCCAATGTAAATTCATTTAGATTTTTAGTTTCTTGTATCGTCGTTACTTTAGGATCCCACCTTTTTGGAAGGGATCTTAAGATCTTGTTAGTGAGTTCAAAATTTAAAAACTATTTACTGAGACTTTTCAAGTTATTGACGACATCCGTGAAATAGGTGTACATATTATTAATAGTTTCGCTTGGTGTCATTCGGAAGAGCTCAAAATCATGCAATAAGAGGTTTACTTTTGAGTCTTTGACTCTACTAGTTCCCTCATGTGTGATTTTAAGTGTTCGCCAAATATCAAAGGTCGTTTTGCAATTAGAAATCCGATTGAACTCGTTTTTGTCTAAGGAGCAAAATAAGGTATTCATAGCCTTTACATTTAAATAAAAAGATTTTTTCTCTAAATCCAACCATTTGTTCATCAGTTTATTAGAGAAAAGTTGAAAATTATTTTTGTTGGGAAATTCGTCAGGGGAGCGACATCTCATGCGTAGCGGAAGAAAAGAAAAGAAAACTCTAGATTTCCCATAGAAAGTTTCTGTCATCGTGCGAAGATCGGTGCGTCAAAAATAAATCTGCAAAATTGCACGTGTAAAAGAAGATACCTAGGGAGATCGTATATCCCTGAATTCCTGCAGATCAGTGGGAGAGGACGAAGGAGGTCAAGCGACCTCCTCTCTAGTGGTATCTACACAGTAGGGATTGTGATGATGCACCTCTCTCTCTGGGGAGAGGTGAACAGGAGGTGGCTACCAAAAACCCTCAGCCTATAGAGCTATGGTTCCCTCCTATTTATAGAGGCCCCTTGAAAATCCTAATGGATCTTTTTGCCCTATTGGGTATTGGATTTCCATCCAATCACCTAAGCCTCTTGGATTAGTGGGTTTCTACCCAATAATCTCTTATTAGCAATTATTGGATCTCATCTTAGGATCCAATAATTCAGGGGCTTAATGGATATCCAATAAGATAGGGGGTTCAGCGGATATCTCATATTCGAACCTCTACTCATCGCAATACCTACCATATGTGTGTGACCCTCTAGGCCTAATATCGAGCTGGCCGTGAGTAATACTTGTCAGAACTCCTTTCTGACTTAGTGAATTATTATCTATATAATAATTCACCCAACTCATCGACTACGGACATACCAGGCTACTACGCCGTGGCCCCCAGATGATATAGGGGAATCCAATCCTTTGGACCTATCTGTCCTCAGTTACCATGTATCTATAATCTCTCATCCATCTAATATCCTAGAGACCCTATACCAGGCATGGTGCTGTTAGGCCCATAGGGTCTCTCCTCGAGTCTTGCTCTTGTCGGATGCTCCCGGAGAACCCTTTCTCTCTCAATCCGAATAACCTTGGCCAAGGATTTGTTCGAGCAAGAGCACATGGGATATTCCTCTCATGATACCGAGAGCGGATGATCCTCTATTGACACTCAATAGCCCTCGTAAGGTTGACTACCACTCCCAATGACCGGCTGTACTAGATATGGAACTTTCCAAACCTATAAGTCTGGTATCAAAGAGTGAAGGACTCATAAAGGACATCCTTGGTGTCTCAAGTCTAAGGACCAGATACATTACTGGAACTACGAAATCGCTGTCTGACGTGAGGTATCAATAACCATCAAACATTCCGTAGGCGGATCAATCAGTGAACTCATTCTCCAATGAGTACCTGCACTATACCCTTAGTGTCCCCACACGAGTAGCTATGAGACCAGTTACCTCCATCATATGAACGGGTATACAAAGACACTGGTCTATCCTGGTTATCTCGATGTCCTTCTCGAGTAACCTATGACCAGGATAATTTAGGGTCTGTGTTTAAAGGTGAATCGGTCTCATTATCGTAATCTCATCACGATCCAATTCCCATTGCACAGATCCAAGGACATTACAATATATATCTAGATAATGTGAGATAATGCCAATAATTATAAGCAAAGAGATTGACGCAGTGTGTTACAGGTGCAATCACTCATGTGATTAGCTTGTAGGGCACCTATAACTAGTAATTTTCAATAATATTCCATAAATCCAAATTCATAGAAATCAAGAAAACTCGCATTCGAGTTTTTCAATATGTGTAGTCCAAACCGTTAAACAACAAGGGACGAACAATCGAAAAACCCTCTTAAAGCCGTAAAGAGTCATTTCTCACGGGTGTGAATCCGAAAGAGAAATAACGAGGCTCTGATACCAATTGTTAGGATCTACAGCGGCACTAAGAGGGTGGGGGGGGGTGAATTAGTGTAGTGATTAAGTACGATAATTTTTGATGATTTAAAATAATTTCGAGAACTTCGAATGTTGAAAATTTCATTTCGACTAAAATGGTGTCGGAAAAGCTTTAACTGAAACTTGAGAATGTTTAGAGAAGATGTAGGATAGTGAATATATAATATATGAGTCAGGCTATTATACGTCAAAAAGTTCTCGATTTGATCAAAAAGAAGAAAAAGAAAAAAAATATTTTATTATGTTGAAGGCATTACTTGCAAAGAGTGGGTGCTAGTAGGGGATGGTTCGACAGCCAAGGTGATAGGCAACTATAATGCCTAAGGTACTTGTATCGAGGGGAGACTTTGAGTCATCGTTGAATGAGGCTTTCAACTGCATCGGGATGTCCTTATCCTCTAGGTGATTGATGAAGGTATTATCCTTGACTTCCATCCCCGAATGCCTCATCTTGAATTGAGCTAAAGTGAGGAGATACCCATAATTGAAGGATTCTCTCAACCACAATAGCTCCATAAAGTCGATCGATGGTTTGTACTATTCGATCACCTCAACCTCTTTCTTTGACAACAAAGTCACCTCGACCACTAGTTGCTCAACCGATGCTATCACTGGGTGTTTTGCTTCTCGAGCTACTCCAACTCTTTTATTATGGCTTGGTGTTGTAGTAGTCTATCCTCTATCACTTTGAATCGCTTGAACATTGCTTCACTTGACAAGTATTATTCTATTGGAGTGGCTTAACCCACTCCTCCTAAGTGAGGTGGCTTTCGATCTCAACTACTCATTTCTTAAGTCGAAAGATAACATATGGGTTGATCATCTTCTTCAACTTAACCCCTTGTCCGAGAGCCAATCAATCTCTTCAACTTGTTTGGAGATCATGACTCCCGAGTCATAGACTTAAACGACTAGTCCCATAAGATAATGATTATATTGCAAAAGGAGGAAGATGATCGGTTCCAAGAGAGAGAGAGAGAGATGAAGGAAATAATTAAGGGGGTGAAAACTTGAGACACCACTTACCATGATTGTCCACTTTATGATTGCTTCAATCAATGTTTTGGATGATATTTATATATACCTCCTTCGCCAGAAGAGTGATTAGTGCCCCTTAAAGGTATTTCATCGATTAGGGATCGCCCTTCCAAATAATCTCGGAGGCCTTGAGCCCTTCTCATCTCGACTCTAGTGGCTTCCTTTCGACTAAGTCAAGGAGGTTCACTATCTTGATGGTAGCAAATGGGAGTTAACTTGTGCTTACATAGGTCCTAAACATGGTTCCATCATGATGCTATCTGGCTTAGCTCACGGGGGCTCATTAGTCGATTCACCGACACCTCGAAGACCTTGTGCTTTTGAATGATCTCTTTGGATTATGATAGCTCTGCTTGAGGCTCCTATCGGATTAGAATTTGGGGTTAATCACTCGAGGAGCTAGAGAAGTTGAATCAGGTGGAGGTGGTGCGACATTCTCGACAAGAAAGGGTCCCTTGGTGAGGCGTCTCCTCTTTTAATTCCCTAAGATTCACTTTTGTAGATAAGAAATTAAGTCGTGAATTTGATAAGTCATGAATCCAACACCTCGGGTGATGATGCACACGTCAAGGTGTTGTTCTCGCACCAGAGTCACCAATCAGTCTTTTTTCATAATAATCATCATCCACACTGTGCTTGGGTGGTAATATATTTCTGATCTCGATTTTCTTAAAATATTATATTCTCACAAAAAAAAAAATTTTCGTTTCGAAGTGACTCTGGCGAATCACTTCATGTCGGCTTTGATGTGATTTCCACAAATATGTAGCGTTCATTAAACAATTCATGTTCCTCCAAATCACTGGAAATAAATCAATTCACGCATTTGGAATCCTTCGAATGGTAATGGTGGTGTACACGTAAGTTTGAGCTGGACTTCCAACGAAGAGTCATGTGTCGTATGTCGTCTTGTGCGTCAGCATTGATCTACGTTCCCATGTCATACCTACCTCCGAGCACGGTATTATACGTAGCCGTCCGAAGGCACGTTTTAAGCACAGATTTGCATGTCTTGCTTTCATCAGATGGGTGGCAGAGGTAAAAGGGGGGGATCCGATCCAACTTTCGGAGCGCTGGCCTCGCGATCGAACTGCTCGCGTCCACAGGAGTTGTCCCCAAGCGATGTAAATGATAAAATAAAATAATAAAATCACCTTGATGTGAGAGCTATGCGATAATATTAATAATTAGCAATCCAACAAAATTTGACCTATAAATGACAGCGGGGTCTTATTCTCCAGTCCAAGTCAACAGTGAGGGATAGACGGATGGGCTGGGCGATAGCACTCCACGGCGGCGCCGGCGACATCCCACTGTCGCTCCCGGCGGAGCGGCGAGCGCCGAGGGAGGCCACCCTCCGCCACTGCCTCGAACTCGGCGTCGCCGCCCTCAAAGCCAACCGACCTCCACTCGACGTCGTCGAGCTCGTGGTACCACTCTCCCGCCCCCGCTTTGATACCATCTCGTGGCACCACTCTCACTTTTGCCTTTCTGTTTTCTTGAATGCTCTTACAATTTATACTGCTCATTCCGTTGTATTGATAACGGACATGCATTTGGATCGTATTCATCAATATTTGCTCGTTCATGTCGATGCTTTAGCGCGGTGACATTTGGATTTTGGAGATGCCTGTTGTATATATATATATATATATTCTAATGACTCTGGGTTACATGCAATTGATATGAATGGATGGGCAGAATAGCTGCGATTAGTCGGATATAGTTATGATTGGAAATCACTGGAGATCTAAAAGATTGAGACCCAAAGTGCATATGCAAAATTTGGGCTTCATGACCAGGATCTAACATTTGAACAGATTAATTATTCTTCTGATGTTCAATGCTTCAGAGGGCGTCCATTTCCTGCTGCCTACTGCCTCAAGTTAGAAAGTTCTGCAAATTTGCCAAGTTGGATAATTTGCTATTTCTGACCTTTTACTCGCTAGGCACATATGAGAGTCTTTCATCACCAAAACGTTCACTGTAGTTACAGAAACCAGATTGTATCTCTTTATTATAGCATATATCCATTTGAATAGAACAGTGCTTGCGGTAGTACAACCATGCTAAATACTGTCGTCCTTTACATCTTATATCAAGCTTCCATCATTCTGTTTTATGATCATATTGTTGTTGGACGTCGAACTTGACAGTTTTGTACCTCAAGATCCCTCCACTCTTTGGTGATATTTAAGAAACGCAATATAAAAATTGAGTGCTACCTGATCTTCCTAGACATTATGCATTTGGTAACATGTAGATTGCAGTACTTCACTAGCCTATTAAAGATTACAGGTTCTATAATATGTATTTCCAACTTTTTTTTTCTTTTTATTGGTATGTGATAAAAAGTGCTAACATACTGTTATTTTGTCATGGATTGGTGCATATAATATGTATTTCTTGTCTCATCATTGCCCTGTTCTTTGCATATGACGTGTTCTGATTCTTTGCCTCATTTTATGCAATGAGTGTCTTACTACCCCTATTGAGATTCACATTGCAATTTTTTGATACAAGCAGCTGGACCTCAATTTATTTTTGAATGATGTTTAGTTTCCTCGATTACTCTACATCCTGGGTTAAAAGATAATGATATCCTGCCATTAAAATTATTATTTTTTAATTATGGTGTTCTAACTTCCAATATCTACTTCTTTTGGACTAATCAGAAAATGTTATATAGGTTCGTGAGCTAGAAAATAGCCCATGCTTCAATGCTGGCAAAGGTTCTGTTTTGACAACTAATGGTACAGTGGAGATGGAAGCATGTATCATGGATGGTAACACTAAGAAATGCGGAGCTGTCTCAGGTCTTTCTACTGTTGTTAATGCTATATCTCTTGCACGACTTGTCATGGAGAGAACTCCACATATTTATTTGGCATTTGATGGTGCTGAGGCATTTGCAAGGGAGCAAGTTAAGTCGCCAAACACCACCTTTTTTTTTTTTTCTTAAATTTCATGTTAAAATTAGAGGTTTAAATGCAATGCCTTTAAATTGAACAGAAGTTGTTGATTAAGGTGTCTCTTATGCTATCTGGTTATGTTTCTTTTATACAAGATGCTAGTTTTGGACCAATTCAAGTTATAATCTCTTCGATCTGATAGAAAATTGGAAAATAAAAACTATGTCTTCTACCCAATTTCCATAAACAGTCTAATAAAGCTTATGTAGGCCACTTGTAAGCACATTTGCAAGATCATCATATTGCTTATGTACAGTTGGAAATTGCTAATTAACAATGAGAAAATCTGGGTGCACATTGGTGAGCCTTTTATAAGAATTTTTGGGATGTGAGACAGTCTTATTCCTTATACCTTAGCCAATAATGCAGTTATATTATGTAGTCTTATTTGCGCAATAGGAGATGAACATTGTGATAATTTTGTGGATTGTTATATGATGACAGCAGTATATTTCAGAACATGGAAAGTATCATGTCTTGTGGAAAACAAGTAGTGGCTAATTTGTTCAACCATTACTTTACCATCAAGGTTATTTTACCAATGACACTGCTGATATAAAAATCAAAGACAAGTCTGACGAAGCCTATGTTGAGCAGTGTAATTGATAAAGAAATGAAAAAAAAAAATCAAGATAGAAGGGTCATTTTCAATAAAAGACTAGAGACCAAAGTGAAAGTAGTTTGGACATGGATGAAGGTTTCCCAAAGAAGAATTAAGGACCAAACCAAGAAAAACCAAATTAAATCTTAATTGTCATAATTACCAATCATGAAAGAATTTTGTTGATGGGTAAAAATTGGATGAGGATGAGGTGATTTGGATCATGAACTAGCATCAAGGACTAAAGGGGGAAATTTAGCAAATCCCTTTGATGCCTATTCCAAAGATGTGGGTAAAAGAGATTTTTTTTTGGGAAGAGCGATATGGACTAAGGCATTATATAAATTTACTTCAAGTTGGGTGTTTATATTGGGTTTGGAAGGATAGATTGTTTGGAAGGATAGTTGGGTGTTTAAACTTTCTAGTTGTTTAATTATGAGTTATGGTTAGAGATATATTAGGAAAAAAAATCCTAGGATTCAGAAGATTTTGACTTGATCATGCTTGTTTGGAAATTAGCGGCTTAGCCAAAGATAAATCCAAGGCTAGCTAGATTGATCAACTATAGTTGGAACTTATACAAGTCCAATTATAACTGTCAGTTAGGACCTAGACAAGACTTGTTGGTGATACTTTTATCACTCATCCCCCACTCTCAAGTCTACCTAAATATTTATGTGAAGACTATAGGCTTGAGAAGGACACTTATACGAGAATCCATGACGAAAGGTAAAGATGATTTGGGCCATATATGATGGGAGAAGAATAGCTAATTCCCATCTCCTTCATTTTGAGACTATTGTCTTTTATCCTTTTCATCCTTGGCAAAGTAACACCAAGCTAAATACCATTAGTTAACTGTCATTGAGGTTCTTTTCCACTCGAGAGCACCACTATGGCTTGTGTAAGCCCTACAAAACTCTTCTTCCCTCCATTGACATCGATTTCCACCTGTTTTGCTTTCGATTGCTAAATTTCATGTATATTCTCTCTCCTTGATAATCACCTTTTGGACCTCTTTAAACCCATCAATTCATCGTTCCCCTACATTTCATGGTTTGTTGTCACTGTAGCAGAGTGAGAACTCATTAGGAGTCATAGCTTAGTTTATCAATCAATTGATCCTTCCCCTACATTTCATGGTTTGTTGTCACTATAGAGGAGTGAGAACTCATTAGGAGTCATAGCTTAGTTTGTCTCTGTCCTCCAATCAGATACCCTCAAGATAGCCAAGGAAATTGTTTGCTCTCCCGAGAAAGATGAAAGAAGGGACAATAGGGCTTCAAGGAACTCACCTTTTAGGGTACCACCTGTTTCAACAAAAGCTCTTATAGAAATAAATCCAGTTAATACCAAACTCACCCTTTATGAAAATTGATGAGGGCAATGTTCACCCCCAATCAGGTTGACATGTGGACATTAGCAGAGTAAAAAAGACAATAAAACATGACCATATCTACCATGTTAGTACAAATTGAAACTGAAGATATTCTCCGCATAGGTCTCTCTCTTGACTGTCCCAAAAGCCCTCGGAGGGATCATGTCAGGGACATCCCTGACAAGGGTCTTCTATTGTAGAACAAGGTGAAAAGGCCCAGCTCTACTTCGAGGATCCTTGTCCTTGACCTTTCCTCTCCATTTTTGTCCACTCTTGAAGATTGGTGTGAGAGATGGTTCTCACATTGCATCAAGATTCAGGCTCCAAACCTAGTCGGGCTATTCCCACAGTCCAGGTTTGACAACTGACTTCTGAACTGATAAAAGCTTTTGTGAGTTGGGCTTGGGCCTTTTTTTGTCTTTTTTGTTGTCTTCATAGAACAGATCTTAGGTGCACTCTCAATAAGAAAAGGACATTGCTGGTGATTGCCATATAGAGTTAGAACTTGGTGGTAGTTTCTTGAAGTAGATGCAAGTTGAATGCTTAATAATGTTGAGTAAAGGAAATGACTAAGTCCCTAATCTTCTTCTCCTCTTAACTGTTTAACATTTGAACTCATCCTCTCTATCTACTTTGATGGTCAATTTCCTGCCAATAGGAGATGCAATTTCACAAATGAAAACAGAAAATATTTTCATCCACTTCATTGTGACGCATCATTTAGTTGCATGATTTGAGTCCTCAACATAGTGCTCCAGGAGTGATTGCATCTGATACCTGCAAATCATGATATACTTATGGCCTTCTGTCATTAATGAAGGGTAACATATTCTCTCTTCAGTTGTTACTGAGGCATGCTCATTTGAGAATGCAGTTGATCTCATCCTGTTTTATTCTCGTGTAGTCTAATTTCAGTTCAGATTAGCCTTCCTAATTAGATCTCCTGTTCTCTAATTTCTCTTTGGAGTAAAGGTAATTCATGCTTAGGCGTGAGCTCTTTAGCTTAGCATCTTTACATATGGTGATGACTAGCCTCATGCTGAGGCATATTCCTTCTACTCAAATCTACTGCCTCTGCTAAAGCCTAACAAGGTTAGGCTTGTGAGTAGATAGTAAGTGTGATTAGTAGAATTCATTAACTAATCACAGGGTAATTTGTGGCTAGATCACTACAGAACTCAGTCAAGGTCCAGCCAGGATAGGAATTCCTAACTGGATTTGGGCTAGTCTGACTGGTTTCTATCTGGCTAGCCAAATGTATTCAAAGTAGGATTCCAATTTTTAATAAGTATGGTTCAAGCAGATCTCCTAGTTCTCTGGCAAATGTTCTTTTCTGATAGGCTATAATCACATATAACAATAGCTCAAGATTTGGCAGCAAGGAAAGTTGAGTCATGCAAGGTCCCTAGATCTTAATGCTTTTCTTCTAACATGGGGTTAGTCTTGTGAAGTCAGTATAAAGATTCAACACCTTTAATGCAGTGGTATGCAATTCCCATCTGTTGCTTTGCCTTGGAGTTTTCTCCTCCTCCACCTGTATTTTCTATCTTGGGCATCAAAGGGGTCTTGCCAGAAAACCACTTCTGGCCCCTTTTATCTTTACTTTTTGCTTATACAGTTTCTGATTCTGTAAGTCTCACTTCATCGAGTTCTTAAAGAAACCATAAATCAACTTGACATAAATTTCAGATTTGGAAGTTAGGCTTATAATATTTTCTTCAAATTGTGACCTTGTAGATTCATCAGCTTCCTATATTTTGGGAAACAAGAAGATGATGAAAATGAAACGGATGCTCTTCATGGAAACTAACTAATTCAGAAACCGGAGAAGTAATTGTTCGTCTGCTTTCCCACCATGTGTGTGTGTGTACAGAACAATTATCTCAATGAAGAGCAGACATTCAGATGCTATTAAAACACACTTTAATTATATGCATCCATTTTTCAGTAACTGAGATACTTACTGTTTTCTGGTACCATATTCACATGGAATGCAGTTGCATTCTTATGGAATCATACATGAGAACTAAGTCTCTATCTCCCATAAAGAATCTTCTAAGTCTCTCTCTCTCTCTCTCTCTCTCTCTCTCTCTCTCTCTCTCTCTCTCTCTCTCTCTATGCAGTTGCATTCTTATGGAATCATACATGAGAACTAAGTCTCTATCTCCCATAAAGAATCTTCTAAGTCTCTCTCTCTCTCTCTCTCTCTCTCTCTCTATATATATATATATATATATATATATATATATATGTATGTATGTACAGTAAAACTAGAGTAATTAATTCAAGATCTCTATTTTCTTTTTTGGCAAAATTTGTTGTATCCTCAATTCTGTATTCTAGGGCATTAAAAAAATTGCTTGTGACACTCAGAATGCTGCAAGCATACTCTAAATGTGCTTCCTAGAGTTGCATGTCAATGTTTCCTTTGATGAGCACTAATGTAGGTCTTCATATTTTATAATTTTTGTTTAGGACCATGGTGAGCAAATTGCTTGTATTAAGTTGTACGATATTTACCTGACTATCTTTCTGATGAGTTATGTTGAATCTTTAGGGTGTAGAAACTGCACATTCAAGCCATTTCATCACTACAGAAAATGTTGAGAGGCTGAAAAATGCAAAAGAAGCAAAAAAAGTACAGGTGTGCTTTTGAACATTATCTCACCATCCAGTTCACCTTGTATTTTTAATTTGAATTACTAGGATTCTGGAAGGCTTTTGTTCTTGCAGAGCTTAATCAGTGATGCATTATTATCTGTTAAATTTCAGTTGATTAATTTTTTCATTAAGAGCATAGACCTGGGTTTGTCACTTTTTTGAAACTTAAATGCATAAGAAACATTGTGAAACCTCCATCTCCCGTGCATTTGTAACCATTGTATCCATTTGTCAAGATGCTAATGGATTTGAGAGACTATTCTCTGGCAAGTAGCAATTGTGCATTTGCATTTTCACCATTAATATTCATAAAAATTCACTTTGCAGATTGATTATACTCAGCCCATTAAAGGAGCCATACCAAGTACCAAAGGTGACAGCCAAATAGGGACTGTTGGATGTGTCGCAGTTGATGGCCATGGAATCTTGGCTTCGGCGACATCTACTGGAGGGTTGGTGAATAAGATGGTCGGGAGGATAGGAGACACTCCAATCATTGGTGCAGGAACTTATGCCAATTCATACTGTGCAGTCTCTGCTACTGGCAAAGGTGAATCCATCATCCAAGCTACTGTTGCTCGGGATGTTGCTGCCCTGATGGAATACAAGGGGCTTTCTCTGAAGGAAGCAGCAGCCTATGTTATTGAGAGAACGCCAAAAGGTAATGTTGGCCTTGTTGCAGTGTCTGCAAATGGAGAGGTGACTATGCCTTTTAATACAACAGGAATGTTCAGAGCATGTGCGACTGAGGATGGTTACTCGGAAATTGGAATATGGCCGTCGGGGATAAACGATGATTTGGAATACCCCAACAAGTAAGAATGAGACAACAATTTTGTGTTATCCCTACAGGATTGGTAAGAAAAAGTTTGTTTTGAGTTCCTCAAGCAGCATGAATAAGAAGGCTATCATGTGTCGTGTCTCAGGATCGATTAATTCATTAGCCTCATTTGGAACCATAGATCTAAAGTGTGCACAACATTAGAACATGTTTCTGTTGGTTTGGTTGTATTTTCATTAGCTTTCTTGTGTCCATGTTTTAGAGGTAGGTGCCATGGTCCATTTCCTTTGAACAAGCATTTTAGCTATCACTCTTGATAATTCCATTTCCTTCCAAATAGATTGGCAGAGGATCTCTATGGCATCTGTCTTGCTCGTAGAGTTCACGGAGTTTAACAAAACACTTGAGAAACTAAGAGAGCTCGAGAAAAATAAGAAACATCAATGACTGTTTTGTCATACAACATTATACTCATCACTACCTTCTAACTAATGTACAATAACACCTATATATTAAATTTCAGATTTTGATAATAAAATCAAGTGATGAATTTTATAATAAGTATTTATTATCTAATACACCAAGATGTATCCAATTAGAAGCAATGATTATATTATATCCCATCTCTAAGATAGTTAGGTTAAACTTTTATTGAATGTGCATGTTATATATATTCGTATATATTTGCATGAGGGTTGTGGTTATCATTATTGTCAATCATAGGCAATCATTTCATTTTGAATGGCTTCGGGTGGCAATAATTCATTTTTTTTATTTCTTGCGACTCGAGTTAATAAACCATGCTCTAGCATGGAAGAATGCCTATTTGCGAGCCTATGATGTGACATGAGGATAATTTAAAAAACTCATATGATAATAATTCTTCTTGATAGGTTATCCCAAATATTGATGAAAAAGATGACAAAGCTTATGCTAAAGGTGAGACTAATAGATGAAGATTAGACTCCCAAGTTTTAACGATAAATAATAATATTCCAAATATCTTTTGAAACCACTCAATTGTAATAAATCAAATATGAGTTAAATAACCATTATAAGTCAAAACATGAGATAAATCTCCTCCTTTGTCATTAAAACAATAAATAAATAAATAAGTACAACTAACTGATGTCACTGTTATTCCATAAAAAAAAAAAGATATTTTCAATTTAAACATAAATTGAAAACAATTTTACCAACATCATGATGCCATATACAATTTTAAGAGCATCATAATATCATCTCGAAGAAGAGGGAACTTCAAGAAAAACTCAACAGCTTCTATATCTATATATATCCACCGTCTGTTAACATGTCAAGTTGCTTCTCCTTGGATCTTTCAATAGGGAGATAAATGCGCTTAAAATTTTATCCTACGTCGTGTGCATGATATCTAGCCTACCACCTAGTGTTGTGTATAAGGGAAAGGTTCTAAATTTAATCCTAATCTTATTTAAAGATAAAGTTCTAGATCTTAAATTTCAATTACATGATCTCACATTCTCTCCTTTGACTATGAAGTTAGAGACCCCTCTAGATGCCCTAATGTCAAGGCTAGTTTAAGAGGTATTGCCAAACCGAAGAAAATTTCTTATCAAGGGAGGAAGGTAGGAAATTTCTTCCTTTCGACGGTTCGGATGAGGAATAGCATACCTTATTAAGGGGGGAAATTCCTCTGTTACTATGTGCTATCTAGATGGAAGGCACTAATAACCTGAATTTCTATGAATATTCTTATTGGAGGGATGGGATGAGAGGCCCATTAGGGGGTCTCTAAATCATGTGTCACACAATAATATATGCATTATCATATATTGATAAGGATCAAGAGTTGTATATAATTAAGCATCGGGGAGAAAATTGGAAAGCATCTGTGCAATCATCGGTAGGAGTCCAAGGCAATGTTTCCATCAACATCAAACTTAAAAGTGTTTTTGACCCATGGCCAGTTTATTCATGCAATGGTCCAACGTAAAAATGATGACCCTTGGAGTCTCACTATGATTTATATTAGTATTTTTCTCTTAAATAATAATATATTATGGAATTCTTATTGATCTTCATGAAATTTTCTTTGACTTGTAACTAAGAGAAGGGGAATATCTTTTAGACACATAAACTAGGTAAAGTAGGAACGTATCCATCCTTAAATTTCACTCATAATAACTCAATTCAATTTATCACAACCACATGAAACATTTCGACTTGTAACAACATGACATAAGAGAGCAAGTTATGTGAATAGATATATAAGAGTTTGATTCAGTATAAGGTTTCTTATTAAGGGTATGCCAAGAGAGAGCCAATATATGTGGCCATAAGTGCAGTTTTTGTTTCGATGGAATTCATATTGTGCCACCTATTATTGTGTTTCTTGTCTTTATTTATGAATATATTATGAAGGATGATTTTCTAAAAAAGATTCATATCTTGAGTATTTTTTTACTTAGTACTCTTATATTATTTTTTTTAAAATAATATTTATAATTTAAAAAATATCTAAACTGTTCCTCAAAATTTCATCGCGCGTCAATTTTGATCTATTATAATGTTTTTGGTTTGTTACAGAGTTTTGACTACCATAATAAAAACATTATAAGACCTATTTAAAACCATGATAAATGATTACAAGCCTGAGTTCAATCTGGAAATTCATACACATCCATTTCTAAGTGTTAGTGTATCTTTATGCCGTGGCCGTTAAGTTAGCACGGCTAGGTTCGAGTCCGGATGCGCTAAGATCGCTTTGGTAGGTCTTCAGGTGGGAAGTTGGCGTTGGGTCGGGTGTCGTTTGCTTGCTCTGAGGGAGACCTCCTTCCTATGCTTTGCCCGCCTCGCGTCTTTTGGCTCCTGCACACAGGTCGGGTCGGGATGATATGACCCGACCCCTCCGATGCTTAAGTTAGTACTTTTATGGGAGAAAGGTTGTCTTCAAAAAAATCCCCAGAGCAGTGTTGTCTGGGGTTTTTATATCGGGGGTGGTGCAGGTTCCCGGTGCACTGGGGGTTCCGTCCCGAGTTTCCAGGGTGGCGTTGTGAAGACGTCGTCCCAGGCTATCGTGATTGTGCCGTACCTCGGGCGGCACCTGAACCCGGATGGCCCTGTGGAGGCATCGTCCCGGGCTTCCCGGGGCGGCGCTATGAATGCATCGTCCTAGGCCTTCGGGGCAATGCCGTATCTTGGATGGTGCCTGAACCCGGATGGCGCTATGGGGGGCGCCGTCCTAGGCTTTTTGGGGCGGCACTATGAAGGCGTCGTCCCAAGCTTTCCAGGGCAGCACTATGAAGGCGCCGTCCTGGGCCTACGGGACAGCGTCGTACCTTGGATGGCGCCCAAACCTGTGCAAAGGTGTGCTTGGTGGGCTACCGAGGCGTCGTCCCAGGCCTTCCGAGGCGACGCTATGAAGGCGTCATCCCAGGCCTTCCGGACAGTGCCGTACCTCGGTTGGCACCCATTCTGGCACGACCGGGGGCTATCGGACTGTGCTGAGGTGGTCCACCACCTCGGTCTTAATGTCGACGTGGCAGTAGGGTGCCACCCATGAGTGGGTGGCACTGGTACATGCCCTATCATACTCCCCCCTAGGAGAAAACCATGCATCGACTCTTGTTGGGGAGGACTTGGGGCGTGGCTTTTGTCTCTTGAAGTCGTGGTTACCGGTTTACCTTCTGATCGACGCTGGGAAGGTCTCTCGGAGGACAGTCGGTCAAATGGTTTTGATAGTTGATGATTGACTCGGTGACCTGGTAGCCTGTGGTCGAGGTACACGACTCGAGCAGCCTGCGGCTGAGGTGCACGACTTGGGTAGCCTACGGTCGAGGTGCATGACTTAGGCAGCCTATGGCCGAGGTGCACGACTCGGGTAGCCTGCGATCGAGATATTCGACTCAGGCAGCCTACGGTCAACGTACATGATTTGGGCAGTCTACAACCGAGGTACATAACTCGGGCAGCATGTGGCGAAGGACGTGCTGATTTGACTGAGTTTCATCCGTGCCACTTGACATGCTAATTTGATTGCCAGCCGATCCTTGCCTCGACTGCTAAGGATCACGAAGGATGGCCCTGAGGTTTCGAGCTCTAGGGTTTCACCCGCGTCGCTTGACATGATGATTTGACTACCAGTCGATCCCTACCTTGACTACTGAGGATCGCGAAGGATGGCCTTGGGGTTTCAAGCTCTAGGGTTTCACCCACGTCGCTTGACATGCTGATTTGACTACCAGTCGATCCCTGCCTTGACTGTTGAGGATTACGAAGGACGACCCTGGGTTTCGAGCCCTAGGGTTTCAAGCGCCAAGCCCGCGAAGCTTGGGTCTTAGCGAGAATCCTGAGCACCAACGGGTTGTCGAGTCAGCAAATATTTATTGCCCGGCGACACTTGGGTTGCTTGACAAGGTGCAATTTGTTGGCAGGTGTTAATGCAGAGTAGGCTATCGTCCACTCCTAGGGAGGCAAGAGGTTGCCTCGATTGGCGAGACTTTCCCTATAAATAACTTGGGAATTGTTTCACTTCCGTGCCTTCAACTGGTTGTCTCTTCGGTTATTTCTTCTTCGGTCTTTATCGTCTTCCTTGGTCATTTCTTCCTTAGTCTTCATCGTCTTCTTCCTCCCCGGTCCATCCTTTCCTTCCTCACAGGCCAGTCGGGATGACCTTCTCTTCCTCCTCTTCTTCGTCCTCGTCCTTGTCCTCTAACGGCGTCGAGGGTAGCCCGCTGTCCTCGGACTGTGACTTCCCTATCACCGAGAGGACTGCACGGGCCCTAAAGTCGTGGCATGACCTCAACTCTATCGTCATCGAGGAGTTGCTCGATCGTGTTTGGGAGCACTATAGCATCCCGACAGATTATGAGCTCCATGCTCCTCGGTCGGGGCAGCGCGCGTACGACCTGTTCCCACAAGGGTTCGATCTCACCTTGGACGTGCTTGAGGCGGGACTTCGTTTCCTCCTTCATCCTATCATTGAGTCTTGTCTTTCTTGGTGGCACATCTCCCCATCCCAGATGGCACTGAACTCCTAGCATTACCTGGTGATGTTCCTCGGGGAATGCCAAAATGTTGGAATTGTTTCGACCCGACCCCTTTTCCTGTCTTGCTTCGATCTTTCCAAAGGGTCGGCCGACTACTATCTATCAGCCCGATCGGGCTTTAGGGTTAGCGGGGCCTCTTCCAACAATAAGGGATGGAAGGGTAGGTTCTTCTTTATTAGTTGTGTGCGGGGGTGGAGCTTTAGCCTCCGGTGGTCGTTGCACATGATAAATAACTTCGCTCCGGGATTGACCGATGAGGAATACGAGGGCCTTGGGAGGTTGAAGGAGATACTCTCCTCGTCCCAAGTGATCAAAAATATGACCGAGCAGTGGCTCATTGAGGTGGGTCTTAGCCCGACACCTCGGGGTAGGGTTGTAGTTACATTTGCCTTTTTGACTTTTTGCTACCCGCTGTTCAGCGATTTACCTAACCTTAAACCTTTGTGTATGCATGCTAAATTTCAAGACTGTACGAGGGATGCCATGGGCTTCTTCTGCTCCCGCCCCTCGTCCAGTGACAGAGTCGGCCTCGGAGCCCCGAGAGCAGCTCGTGGATGTCGAGGCGGACCGACCACGGAAGAAAATGAAGATTTGCGCCTTGAAGAAATCTGAGTCGGCCGCAGCTCAGTCAGGGGCGGCTTTTGCTGAGTGCACACCTCGTGTGGGGACTAGCCGTAAGCGGGGCAAAGCGGGCCCCAACCGGGAAGAGACGGGGAAGGCTACTCGTGCGCCTTCTTTGCGCGATCTCTGTAGCATCCGAGCCCGCACCAAAGAAGAGCCCTATCAGGCTCTGATCATGGGTGACCTCCCAGAGGGGGAGGCATCCAACCCAATCATGCCCCGTTGGGCAGGTCTGACCTGTGGGGATTGGGTGTGGGCCGATGGAAAGTCTGCGGCCTCGTTTGTCTCCGTGGGACTCCATCCCAATTTGGCTCGGGAACTATACACTTCTTCCTCGAAGGTCCTGATCGCGAAGTCTGCGAAGTCGCTGATGTGGGTAAGGATCTTATCCTTGGTTGCTCATGCTGCTATAGGTTCTCCCTTGTTCTAACCTAATCCTTTGCGCAGGGTCAACACTACTTTATGATGCTGATCGACCGCGTGCTGGATGTCGGTCGAATAATTAGCTGCATGGACGACAAAATAACCGAGCTCTGAAGCCAGGTCAAGGAGCTCAAGGCTGGGGCCGCGCCTGAAACTGTTGCAGTTACCGAGCAACATGCAATCGAGCTGGAGGCCAAAGTCGCACAGCTGAAGTCCGAGCTCGGTGAGGAAACGCGACAAAGGGGGGAGTCCCATGCCCGAGTTCGTTCGATGGAGAACGAACTGCTCGAGCTTGCTCGGAGTTTGGAGGCAACCCGGGCCGAGGCCAAGAGGTCTGCCGAAGCTCTGGCGGAAGAGGCTCATCGAAGGCCCGAGAGAGATATGAAGCTAATCGAGACTTACAAGGAGTCTCGAGGCTTTCAGCACGGGCTGGCTAGGTCGGGGCAGGCCACGTACGAGTATGGGTACCAAGTCATGATGGCTCGATTCTGGGCCCAGCACCCAGACCTTCAGATCAAGGAGGACCCCTATGTCATCCTACCCGAGGACGAGACTATCGATATGCCCAAGGAGATCCCTTTTGATGATAGCGCGGACCCTTCGGAGGCTTAGGTTCTTATTTTTCTTACAAGGGATCGGTCGAGCATAGCTGTGTTTTGTAAGCCGCGACCGACCCAATCATGTACTCTTCGGAGGCTTAGGTTTTCATTTTTCTTACAAGGGATCGGTCGGGCGTAGCTGTGTTTTGTAAGCTGTGGTCGATCCAATCATGTAATCGCCTTTTGAGCTTAAATAAAAACCTTTTGTTTCAATCCTTGTGCATGGACTTGTTTTGCTCGGTTTACTACACAAAAAACTTCTTTAAGTTGGTCATATTCCACGTCCTTGGTACCGGGTGGCCTTCCATCGTGGCCAGCTAGTAGGTGCCATCCCGAATGACGTCAACCACCTGATAAGGTCCCTCCCAACTAGGGGAGAGCTTGCTGTGCAACCGAGTCGGGTCGCTGACCTCGGCCCTTCGTAGGACCAAGTTGTCTAACCCGATCAGTCGGGGGTGCAACTTTCAGTTGTAGAGTTTGGCGACGGCCCTTTTATAGGCGATGGCTTTTAGGTGGGCGTCGGCCCACCATTCTTCCACCAAGTCGAGCTCGGCTCGAAGTCCTTCTGATGATGCCTCTTCCTCATAATTTTCCACCCGGGGTGTTGGGATGATGATCTTGGGAGGTAGGACGGCCTCGGTGCCGAATGCGAGGCTATAGGGGGATTCCCTAGTGGCAGTTTTGGGTGTGGTCCGGGAAGACCATAAAATGCTCGGGAGCTCATCTACCCAAGCACCTTCGAGCCCCAAACACCCTTCTTTTAAGTCCATCTAGGATGGCTCGGTTGGTTACCTCTGCCAAGCCGTTTGTCTGGGGATGGGCTACCGAGTTGAATCTCAACTGTATCCCATAGTCCAAGCAAAATTCTCTGAACCTGGCACTAGCAAACTGAGCCCCGTTATTGGTGATGATGACCTTCGGTATACCGAAGCGGGTTATTATGTTTTTCCAGACGAACTTCTCCACCTGGCGCTATGTGATTATTGCCAGCGGCTCGGCCTCGACCCATTTGGTGAAGTAATCTACCCCGACAATGATGTACCTTCACTATCCCGAAGCTGGTGGGAAGGGCTCGAGGAGGTCCATTCCCCATTGTATGAAGGGCCATGCAGAGTCTATGGGTGTGAGCGGGATCACGGGTTGTCGGGGTGTTCTGGTGTGTCTTTGGCATGGGACGCAACGTTGTACGTAGGCCTTCGTGTCTTGACACATGGTCGGCCAATAATAACCCTGGCGAAGGATTTTGAAAGCCAGGGTCCACTCGCCAATGTGTTCGTTGCAGATTCCCTCGTGTACCTCAGCCAGGATTAATAGAGCCTCCTCGGGGTCTAGGCATCATAAGAGTGGCTGGGTGAATGACCTTTGGTAGAGTTGCCCGTTCATGTCATAGTACCAGGCCTGAATGCGCTGTAGGCATCGAGCTACAGCCTTGTCAGCGAGCAATATCCCATCTCTCTTATACTGTAGTATCTCATGTGTCCATGTCGCCTGCGTGTCGACCAAAGCCACCGCCCCAATCATAATTGTGCAGGATGGGAGTTCCTCAACTCCGGGGCCCAAGTTGGCGTCGAGCCCCAAGGCAAGTTTTGCTAGCGTGTCGGCTGATAGGACCCTAGCAGGGTTAGGTCCTACTCAACCATGTAGCAGCTAATAAAAACCCTGTGAGAATGTAATAAACCCCACCTAGCCACCTCTATCCTATAAAGAAGAGAGGCTAGGGTTTATATTTGGGTCTTTGGGCTTCTTAGCCGCCGCCCCCCTTGTTACTGGGCCGGCCCACTAAGGTTGAGGGTAAATTGGGTAGTTCACTTAGGAAGCAGCCCCTAGGGCTAGGGTTTGGAGCTCTATATAAGCTTGTAGCCTCCACCTCTTTGGAAT
Organism: Musa beccarii; assembly: GCA_024322285.1. NCBI lineage: Eukaryota > Viridiplantae > Streptophyta > Magnoliopsida > Zingiberales > Musaceae > Musa > Musa beccarii. Next base: position 14,035,241 of record CM044398.1, on the reverse strand, counting down.
AAGAAAGATCAATCTACAATTGCAGCCACCAGGCTACTTGGAGGGTGGAACCCCTATAGCGTTCCAAGGGTTGATCCCCCTCAAAGATCAATCTCCATAGAATTCCTTTGGGGTTCTATCATCTGGTATCAGAGCAGCGATCTTGCTGCTTTTGCTGCCATCCTTGCCGCCCACCATTAGCCAAGCAATTCCCACAATTGCTCTTGACGTCGTCGTCTCCACCATCATCTCTTGACGTAGATCAAATCAATCTCTGATCGCCACCTCTAATTGCATCAGAGATCTGGTATTTTTCTATCACCAATACCTTTTGCTGCTGCAATTTTTCATCTAAAATATCAAAAAGAAGTTTTTCTATCGATCCCTTGCTGCAAATTCCTTGCGTCGCAAAAGTTACCATCTTTGCGAACGTAGGATTGCTGCAGAAAATTTCAGCGGTGTATTGCCCTTTAACCGATCTAATTGTTATCCTTTTTGAACGAAATTTTTTGTGCACCTCATAGATCATCTTGGCTCCCATCCGTGATTGATCTATTGTAGAATTCATCACAAAAACAAATTCGTGTGTTGCTGCAATCTCTCGTCACAAAGTGCTGAAATTTTTTTGACGAGAATTCTGCTATCGCAACTTGCACCGATTTCTTTACTACTTTGCTGCCGAAATTTCTTGATCCAATTTGTTATCCTTGTTGCTATCTAAACTAAGATTCTACCATCAAACCCCCTCCTCAAACCCCTGAGTTTTCACTGGAAATTTCGTCGAGAAACTGCTATTTCTTCGACGATAATTCTGCTCTTACGAGACAGCGCATATAGGCAGAAATTTCTACTGATTTTTTGTCAAATCTTTGCTGCGAGCTACCACAAATCTAAAACCCTCTTCCCTAACCTTCATCCACTACCATCTCAGCCCAAAACTCCATCAAATCGTAGCCCCAAACAGCACCCAAAACAGCCACAAAATAAGCCTAAACCGCAGCCTACATCCACCAATCCACAAACCCTTTCGGCCACCACTTCCCTCAAATAATTCATGCCTTTAACCTGGCAACAAAAGAGAGATCTTAATATTACAGATTTGGAGACATATGCTATGGCATCCGAGGAGGCAATTGATGCTAAATTCAAGCCTTGAGACACGAATGGAGGAGAAGATTCGGACTCTCTTTGCCGAACTTAGTTTGGGTTGACCACCGAGCCCAAAGAAATCACATCAAGGGGAGAGCTCTAATCGAAAAGATGACCTTCAAAAGAGGGGAGGCTCTATGACCGATCCTCTCTATCCACGCATGAGGGTGGACTTCCCTAGATGGGAAGAAGGAGACCCGATTGGTTGGATCTCGCCGAGCGATATTTTCGGTACCACAAAACCGCAGATGCATCTATGGTAGAAATTGCAGCTATACATCTTGAAGGAGATGCCATACAATGGTTTGATTGGTTTGAACATACTCATGGAGTCCTCTCATGGCGACAATTCAAAGAAGGACTACTGATCTGTTTCGGACCAACCGATTACGAGAACATCGACGGACAACTAGCAAAGATCCGACAAACCTCCACCATCCAAGAGTATCAAACCAGGTTTGAAAGGTTATCTAATCAAACTCGTGATTGGTCTGAAAAAAAATTATTAGGGACATTTATTGAGGGCTTGAAGCCGGAGATCCGGGGAGAAGTTAAAGCGCGACAACCGTACACGCTTATGGCAGCCATCTCTTTCGCACGACTTCAGGAGGAGCGATTGAACCATGAAGCCCGGAGGACTAGGGTCACTCCCTGACCAGAAATATTGAAGCCCTCAGCCTCGCTTACGATCAGCCGAGCTCCTGCACCAAAAAGGTTGACAAGAGAAGAGCTTCGAGACCGATCTGCTAAGGGGTTATGTTGGCATTGTGACGAGCCGTGGAGCCCCGAGCATCGCTGTAAAAATGGGAGACTTCTTGTGATTGAACCAGTGGAAGAAGAGATCAGTGAACAGCTAGAAGAGAGTCTTGAACATGAGGATGAAGATGTGGAAGAAGAGCCACAATCGGTCGACTTTATGGTACATGCGCTAGCCGGCTACTTAAATCCGCAAACGATGAAAGTTGGAGGCCTGCTCAAACAATAACCGATCACCGTTCTCATCGATACAGGCGGCACTAATAACTTTCTAAATAGTAAGGTTGCTGCTCGGATAGCGCTCCATATCGAAGGTTGCAGCAAGTTCGACGTAAAGGTCGCCGACGGCCGAATCCTAAAATGCGACCAAAGATGCCCGCAGGTGAAACTATTACTACAGGACCAAGAAATTGTTGCCGACTTCTTCCTCCTACCAATTGATGATTATGAGGCTGTGTTGGGCATAGAATGGCTGACGACACTAGGTGATGTCTCTTGGAACTTTTCCAAATTGATTATGAAATTCTATTGCAAAGGTAAACAGGTCACCCTACGCGGGAAGCGCGGAAGCAACGTAACCACCGTTTCAACCCAACGAATGGAGAAAGTTTTACACAAGATAAATGGTGGCTTTCTTATGCATCTCCAGCAGCAACCAGAGGGGAAAGAAAACGTTGTTGCAGATGCACTCTCACGGCTCCCTCAGCAAGCTGAATTTTCAGCTATCTCTCTTCCTACCACCGGCTTCCTCGAGGGCATTAGGGAAGAATGGAAGAAGGATCCAGAATCCAGCAACATCATCAAAAAATTGGAGGAGGATCCAAGTGCAATAGCTCACTATACTTGGGATTCGAGGGATCTACGCTATAAAGGTCCTATTGTGCTTATACCAAACTCTCCTTGCATCAAAGTCATTCTGCATGAAATGCACTCCACACCTTCAGCAGGGCACTCCGGATTTCTAAGAACCTACAAAAGAGTGAAGCAAAACTTTTATTGGAAAGGGATGAAAAAAATTATTTCTGAATACGTAGCACAATGTGATGTATGTCAACAGCAAAAGGGTGAAACAGTGGCAAGTCCAGGGAAACTACAACCACTACCCATACCAGACTTGGTGTGGACTGACATCTCCATGGACTTCATCGAAGGGCTGCCACCTTCAAAAGGTAAAAGCACAATCCTTGTGGTGGTTGATCGACTTACGAAATATGCTCATTTTTGTGCTGTGCGCAATCCCTACACTCTCATAGTATTGCTCAGATTTTCATAGAAAATATTGTTAAACTGCATGGGATGCCAAGGTCCATTGTAAGTGATCGTGACAGGGATCTTCACTAGTAAATTTTGGACCGAGTTATTTCAGTTACAGGGCACCAAACTCAAGATGAGCACTGCATACCATCCACAAACTGACGGCCAAACAGAAGTGGTGAACAGATGTTTAGAGACATACCTTCGGTGTTTCACTAGTGATCGACCAAAGGAGTGGACGAAATGGCTCCCCTGGGCCGAATGGTGGTACAATACTACATATCATTCATCTACAAAATGTACCCCATATGAAGCATTATATGGTCGGCCGGCTCTTGTGATTCCAAAGTATGTAATTGGCTCGGCTAAGGTAGATCAGGTTGACCAAGATTTAATTGACAGGGACAAACTCCTACAGCTGCTAAAGGATAATCTCTCTACTGCTCAAGCTAGAATGAAGCAGCAAGCTGACACACGAAGAAGTGAAAGAGAATTTTCAGAGGAGATTGGGTTTATCTTCGCCTACAACCATACAAGCAACTATCCATCAACACACGAGCCTCCATGAAGCTATCTCCACGTTTTTATGGGCCCTATCGGATCATAGAGCGTATTGGAGCCGTGGCGTCATGCACTTAAATTACCCGAAGATGCCAAAATTCACCCTATCTTCCACGTGTCATGCTTGAAGCCTAAGTTGGGAGAACACGAGACACCCTGATCCAACCGCCCAACACCACCGATGATGGAAATATTCAAGCCCAACCACAAGCCATCCTCGATCAGCAGAGTCGTGATACGTCGTCGACGTCCCTCTCTCAAGTACTAGTACATTGGACTAATTTACCACTCGAAGATGCCACATGGGAATCATATGAAGAGTGAAGTCCTGCCCCGAGTTCATGGAACCCCACCTTGAGGACAAGGCCGATTTGAAGAGGGCGGGCTTGATAGGACCCTAGCAGGTTAGGTCCTACTCAACCATGTAGCAGCTAATAAAAACCCTGTGAGAATGTAATAAACCCCACCTAGCCACCTCTATCCTATAAAGAAGAGAGGCTAGGGTTTATATTTGGGTCTTTGGGCTTCTTAGCCGCCGCCCCCCTTGTTACTGGGCCGGCCCACTAAGGTTGAGGGTAAATTGGGTAGTTCACTTAGGAAGCAGCCCCTAGGGCTAGGGTTTGGAGCTCTATATAAGCTTGTAGCCTCCACCTCTTTGGAATAAGAAAGATCAATCTACAATTGCAGCCACCAGGCTACTTGGAGGGTGGAACCCCTATAGCGTTCCAAGGGTTGATCCCCCTCAAAGATCAATCTCCATAGAATTCCTCTGGGGTTCTATCATCGGCCCACTCATTTTGATCCCGCGACACTCTGGATAGCACAAAGCGTGAGAAGTTTGCGGCGAGCTTCTTCGCCTCGGCAAGATATTTTGACATGTTCGAGTCCCGAGCTTTATAGCCTCCGTTGATGTGCTCAGCTACCAGCTATGAGTCAGTGTAGACTTGGATGTCTTCTACCTGCAGCTCAGCAGCCAGCCTAAGCCCAGCCAGGAGCGCCTTGTATTCTACTTCGTTGTTGGTGGCTTTAAAATTGAAGCGAAGAGAGCGCTCAAACGATTTCCTGTCGGGGCTTCCAACACAAGTCCTGCTCTGGTGCTCCTAGAGTTGGCCGAATCATCCACGCGGAGGCTCTATCTCCCTTTGGGTTGCCCCGATGTGCCACTCTCAAGCAAGGTTAGCTCCGAGATGAAGTCGACGACCGCTTGAGCCTTGATGGCATCCATCGAGGTGTATTGTATGTCGAACTCGCTAAGCTCGACCGACCACTTGAGCAGGTGACCTGAGATGTCGAAATTAGATAAAACTTGTCGAAGTGGGTGATCGGTGATTACCTTGATCGGGTGAGCCTAAAAGTAGGGACGCAGCTTTCGGGCTGTGAGCATGAGCGCTAGGACCAGCTTCTCGAGCAGCAGGTATCGTTCCTCAGGGCCATTTAGCATATGGCTGGTGTAGTAGACTGGGTGCTATGCTCCGGAGACCTCCTCGACCATGACAGAGCTAATCGCATTCTGGGAAGCTGCCATGTAGATGCTGAGTTGCTCTCTCGGGGGGACTGTGGCGAGGCGAGGTAGTTCGGCCAGATGTTGCTTGACCTGCATTAAGGCCCCCTCACATTCCTCCGTCCATTTGAAATCTCTTGAGCTCTTTAAGGCTCAAAAGAAGGGAAGACATTTGTCGCCCGATCGGGATAGGAACCGAGACAAGACGATGAGTCTCCCAGTTAATCATTGCAACTCTTTGATTGTTCGAGATGGTTGCATGTCGATGATGGCTCGGACCTTCTCTGGGTTAGCATCGATCCCTCTCTTGTGGATGATGAATCCAAGGAATTTTCTCGAACCGACTCTGAAGGCACATTTCACGAAATTGAGGCGCATGCCGAACTTTCTTAGAGTGTTGAACGCCTCGGCAAGATCCGTTAGGTGTGCCGAATCTTTCTTGCTTTTGACGATCATGTCGTCGACATATACCTCTATGTTTTTCCAGATCTGTTGGGCGAACATCTTGTTTATCATCCTCTGATACAAGGCCCCTACGTTCTTCAGCTCGAACGACATGACCCGGTAGTAATATACTCCTTGGTCGGTGATAACGGTCGTATGTTCTTGGTCCTCAAGCGCCATCTTGATTTGGTTATAACTCGAGAAGACATCCTTGAACAAAAGGAGATTATGCCCGGAGGTCGCATCGACTAGCTGATCAATCCTCAGGAGGGGATAATAGTCATTCAGGCATGCTTGGTTGAGGTCGGTGTAGTCAACACACATTCTCCAATTTCCATTAGGTTTTTTAACGAGGACCACATTTGATAACTACCGAGGATACTTAGCCTCGGCTATAAAGCTTGCTGCAAGGAGGCGCTTTACTTCGCTACGGACTGCTTGATGCCGGTCGGGGGCCAACCTCCGGAGTTTCTACTTAATTGGACGAGCTTTAAGGGAGATGCTCAGGTGATGTTGTGCAACTCTTTGGTCGACCCCGGGCATGTCCGCCGACGACCAGGCAAAGACATCGACGTTGTCGATCAAGAAGTTGATGAGTTGCACCCGCTCTTGCTTTGGAAGCCCTGACCCGACCCTTACGACCCGATCGGGTTGATCTTCGTACAAAGGCATGTCCATGGTGGGCTCCGTCAGCTCGGGGTGCTGAGTCGGTCTCTTGACGTCCCGCGGGTCCTCCAGCGGTTGCTCGGTCCTCGCCCTCTTAGGTAATGAAATCGCCGTCAAGTAGCACCATTTGGATTCGCGGTGATTTCCCCTGACCTCCCCGACTCCGCCACGGGTTGGGAACTTTATCGTTTGATGGTAAGTGGAGATGACAACCCGGAACTTGTTGAGGGTTAGTCGGCCCAAGATTACATTGTATGCCAAGGGGAGGTCCACCACCATGAAGGTCATCATTATGGTCTTCAACCTTGGTTCGTCTCCTAGGGTTATAGGCAGGGCGATCGTGCCAAGTTGGGAGATTGAATCGCTGGTGAACTAGGTGAGTGCCGAGCGCATCAGTGCTAGAGCCTTCTTGAGCATGCTGAGCTTTTAGAAGGCATCGAAATAGAGAACGTCGATGGAGCTCCCCGTGTCTATCGTGATTCTCCTCACGCAGGCGTTGGCGATCCTAGCTGTGATCACCAGCGCATCATCGTGCTCCATCTCCTCAGCCGAGAATATGATTTCAGGGTCGGGCCATCGCCTCGGGGATTCGTCCATCGCTGCTCGGGCGTAGGCCTTTCGTCCCGACATGCTGTCCCCTCCTGAAGCCAGCTCACCCATTATGACGTCAATCTACCGCTCGATGGGGCCTTCGGGGCGCGATGAGGGATCTCGGTCCCTTTTCAAGTAACGACCGAGATGCCCCCGGCGGATGAGCTCCTCGATCTAATGCTTCAAGTCGTGGCACTCCTCGGTGTCGTGGTCATGTTCCTGATGAAAATGATAATATTTTGTCTGATCTCTGAGCTCCCGTGGGCTCTTCATCGTGTTGGGGGCTTTCAGGAGCCCCTTTTCTTTGATTTGGAGGAATATTTCAGTTCTGGATGCACCCAGCGCCGAAAGGGGGGACCTCATTGGCAGCACCTTGTGTTGGTCCATCCTCCTCCTCGGGGCGACTGACGATTGTCCCCGGGATGGCTCTACCCTGGCTCTCTTGTGCTCCTCTCGCTTTCCAACCATCAAGGACTCCATCGCAATGTACTGGTTCACATGTTGGAGCATTTTTGGGATCGTCACGGGTGGCCACTCGACGAGCGACCAGAAAAACCTAGAGGGTCGTAGCCCCATCATAAATGCCTACATTATCAGAGAAGGGTGAGCGTCAGGCAGTCCCCAGATTTCTGTAGCAAAATGGGTTATAAAGTGGGAAATGGGCTCATCCTCCTTCTGATTGAGCCTGAGGAGCAAGGCGACGGATGGCTTCGGTCGGGTATAGGCCAAGAAGTTAAGCTCGAAGTCTTTGGCAAGCTGGTTGAAGGGCGTGATCGATCCGGCCCTCAGCTTGTTATACCACACCCGAGTCGGACCCCTGAGAGTGGTGGGGAACGCCCTACACATCAAGGCATCAGAAGTCCCGTACAATGCCATTTGGGCCCGGAAGGCGGCCACATGCTCCGTCAAGTCGGAGCTACCATCATATAGTTCGAGGGAGGGGAGGCAGAAGCTTAGGGGAACTGGCTTTTCTTATATTTCGGGGGCGAAAGGCGATCCACGGTGGGCGTCCTCCCCGAGTTCCTCCTTAGACTTGTGGACTTCTTTTTGCACCTCATCGAGCTGTTGGTTGACGGAGCACAACTGGCCTCGGAGCGATCCGTTGAATCGGATGACAGTACATCGGGCTCTTGCTACCCCCTCGGATTTCCCGATGCACCTTATGGGAATGGGATCGGGTCTGCTTCTGTCGAAACTAGCAATGCCCTTGGGATTGGAGGCACAACAGGCACGGGAGCCGGTGGTTCCGATCGCTACAGAGGTGGGGTCACCGATTACTGCGCCAACTGCGGGATGAGCGGGACGATGGCCTGCATCATCCCGGCTAGAGTTTGAACTTGATGGGCGAGGCCCTAGAACGCCTCGTGCGAGATGGGAGGCTGGCTGGTTGAGGTGGCCCCGGGCGATGGCAGCCCCGGGTCGGTGAACAGCCACTAGTAGCATTCCGAAGTCGCGATAGGGTCCTCGATTTGGAGCATGTGGGGAGATGGGGGATATTCCCCGGGCCCGCCCGTCGGGAGAGATCCTCCCACCGGGTGTTCGCTCAGGTTCGTCTATTAATCTTGTGACATCTAATCCTCCTTCTAGTGTCAATTTGTTAGTATATCTTTATGCCATGGCCGTTGAGTCAGCACGGCTAGGTTCGGGTTCGGATGCACTAAGATCGTCTCGATAGGTCTTCAGGTGGGAAGCTGGCGTCGGGTCACGTGGCCATTACCCTCTCCCAACAAAATCGGCTTGGCAGAGTGCGCAGCGGAACCACACACATGAGGAGGATGTTAGTGACCGGACAGCATTGGCATGGGATTGCGGGGGAGGATCCCCCCTGATGGGATCAAGGGCACCGCACCCGGCACAATGGGCTCCGAGCCACTAGACTCACAATGGGCCTTAATGTCACCCCACCAAACTAACTTACCGGGTGTGCAGTGCCAACGCTTATAAGGCTCAAGACGTCCCCTTTCCTTATCAATGTGGGACTAAATGCACCTTACCTACCCCCTCTTGGGGCGCACCCCTTTTGGGGTGCACAGCTGCCTACCTCCTCTAGGGTGCACCCTCACCTAGGGTGCTCGGTGTGATACCCCCTTTGGGGTGATCACTATGATATCCTTGAGAATTCACCCTGCCTACCCCCTCTAGGGCACTTGGCGTGACAGTTGGGTCAGGTAAAGGGTGTCATTTGCTCGCTCTGAGGGAGACCTCCTTCATGTTCTCTGCCAACCTCATATCTTTCGGTTCCTGCACACAAGTCGGGTCGGGATGATACGACCCGACCCCTCCGATGCTTAAGTTAGTACTTTTGTGGGGGAAAGGTTGTCTTCGAAAAAGATCCCCAGAGCAGCGTTATGCAGGGTTTTTATATCGGGGGTGGCGCAGGTTCCCGATGCACTGGGGGTTCCATCTCAAGTTTCTGGGGCGGCGCTGTAAAGACATTGTCCCATGCTTTCGAGACTGTGCCGTACCTCGAGCGGTGCCTGAACCCGGATGGCGCTCTAGGGGCGCTATCCCAGGCTTCCAGAGGCGGCGCTATGAAGGTGCCATCTCGGGCCTTCGGGGCAGTGCCGTACCTCCGATGGCACTGTGGGGGGCACCGTCCCGGGCTTTCTGGGGCGACGCTATGAAGGCGCCGTCCCGGGCTTTCCGGGGCGACACTATGAAGGTGTCGTCCCGGGCCTTCGGGACAGCGTCGTACCTCGGACGTCACCTGAACCTGTGCAAGGGTGTGCTTGGTGGGGCTGCCGAGACGCTATCCCAGGCTTTTCGGTGTGGCGCTATGAAGGTCCCGTCCTGGGCCTTCTGAGGCGGCGCTATGAAGGCCCCATCCCGAGCCTTCGGGACAGTATCGTACCTCGATCGACGCCCGTTCTGGCACAACTGGGGGCTATCGAACTGTGTTGAGGTGGTCCACCATCTCGGTCTTAATGTTGACATGGCAGTAGCATGCTACCCATGAGTGGGTGGCGTCGATACATGCCCTATCGCTTAGTGTCCTACAACTTGCTTAATGAAATATAAATTTAATAGCTTTTGGACAGGACATAGTTTGATGGTGATACGTTAAAAATTCACGATTCATAACCTCATCTGACATGACATGCTCAAGACTACTATCTATGTGATTGAAACAAACAATTAGCTAAGGGAAAGTTTGCACCCTCCTCTAGGGTGCACCCTCACCTAGGGTGCTCGGTGTGATACCCCCTTTGGGGTGATCACTATGATATCCTTGAGAATTCACCCTGCCTACCCCCTCTAGGGCACTTGGCGTGACAGTTGGGTCAGGTGAAGGGTGTCATTTGCTCGCTCTGAGGGAGACCTCCTTCCTGTTCTCTGCCAACCTCACATCTTTCGGTTCCTGCACACAAGTCGGGTCAGGATGATACGACCCGACCCCTCTGATGCTTAAGTTAGTACTTTTGTGGAGGAAAGGTTGTCTTCGAAAAAGATCCCCAGAGCAGCGTTGTCTAGGGTTTTTATATCGGGGGTGGCGCAGGTTCCCGATGCACTGGGGGTTCCATCTCAAGTTTCTGGGGCGGCGCTGTAAAGACATTGTCCCATGCTTTCGAGACTGTGCCGTACCTCGGGCGGTGCCTGAACCCGGATGGCGCTCTGGGGGCGCTATCCCAGGCTTCCAGAGGCGGCGCTATGAAGGTGCCATCTCGGGCCTTCGGGGCAGTGCCGTACCTCCGATGGCACTGTGGGGGGCACCGTCCCGGGCTTTCTGGGGCGACGCTATGAAGGCGCCGTCCCGGGCTTTCCGGGGCGACGCTATGAAGGTGTCGTCCCGGGCCTTCGGGACAGCGTTGTACCTCGGACGTCGCCTGAACCTGTGCAAGGGTGTGCTTGGTGGGGCTGCCGAGACGCTATCCCAGGCTTTTCGGTGTGGCGCTATGAAGGTCCCGTCCTGGGCCTTCTGAGGCGGCGCTATGAAGGCCCCATCCCGAGCCTTCGGGACAGTATCGTACCTCGATCGACGCCCGTTCTGGCACAACTGGGGGCTATCGAACTATGTTGAGGTGGTCCACCATCTCGGTCTTAATGTTGACATGGCAGTAGCATGCTACCCATGAGTGGGTGGCGCCGATACATGCCCTATCGCTTAGTGTCCTACAACTTGCTTAATGAAATATAAATTTAATAGCTTTTGGACAGGACATAGTTTGATGGTGATACGTTAAAAATTCACGATTCATAACCTCATCTGACATGACATGCTCAAGACTACTATCTATGTGATTGAAACAAACAATTAGCTAAGGGAAAGTTTGCATAGCAGAGATATTAGAAAAATAATATACAGTAATTATTCACTATCGCTTATTCTCATTCTTAGGTGGCAGCAGAATTTGACCGGCATTTCGTTGTTCCCATGATTTGATTTTATAGATCATACCTTCGACTTTTTATAATGAGTCAGTCACGATTGGATAACTAAATTAATGGTCAAAGTGAACGAGACGTTAGTGATATGATTTTTTTTCTTAAAAAACAATAAATTGAGTACCTAAATCAACGGGTTTCAAAAAAAAATTCCGACATCGGAATGTAATGAAACGCTCAACCAAAAATGCCACTCCTCTTTTCAAAAAAAATAAATGATTTTGATCATCTCATTTTTCTTTCTGTATAAATAAAAAATATTATATACATCAAAATATGTAAAACAATATTTCTCATAGACGAATAAGATAACCATGCATCAACATCATCGAGTCCAATTCCACGTGCACATGTTCAAATATCTGATTAAGACGGTCTAAAGTCCATGGTCAGTTGATTTGATTGGGCTGCCAATAGCATGATACTGTCACGTCAACATCATTAACTAAAACGGTCAAATTCGACGTGCACAGATTCAAATCTGTCAATCAGACGGTAAAAAAAGTCCCACAATGCCATGACCAGTTGCCGTGATTGAGCTGCCAAAGTGTGATCCGGTCACGTCAATCATCACCAAGTAACCTAGAAACTATGTACAAAAAAAAAAAAGAAAGTACTGTCATGTCTATAAAAAAAGAAAAAAGAAAAAGAGGAGGGCCTCTTGCTCCTTATTCCCATACAACGATTTCACCAACACGTCGTTCCTTTTCTCCACCCTCCTGGATCATCTAACCTTCCCATGGTAGGTGATTTGTACCGTCTCCTGGTGTCTTGTCTCATCCTTGCTTCACCGACTTGTCTAAAAAATTTGACCCAACGAGATTCCTTTGTAAACATCAAGATTATTTTTTTAAAAAAATTAATATTAAAATTTAAATTTAAATAATAATATATCAAATTTAAGATATATATATATTATGATATTCAGAAAACTTTTATCTTATATTTCATAGGACTATTATAAGTGATTTATTAGAACAAAAGAGAGATTAAAAAATATTTATAATTTCTGACTTATCCTTATCTTCTTTTATTGGTATACATGAGTATTCATATATTATTTTTTTATCCTTAGAAGGTCTTATCTTTTTTTTATCAATAAGAGCTGAGACTGGATAAGTAACTAAAAGAGTCTTTGCTATCAAGATCATTTTCTAAGCAATCTTATTATGCTTGAACTTTCTTTTTATTGGTCAATAATCATTCATAATTATAATACAATCATATTTATAATATATCTTATTTAATTAGATAGGTTCATATAATATAATATTTTTTACTTGACCCATTAATTAGTAAGATATAAAAAAATTTAAAATCAAGATAAATAAAATAAAATTTTATTTAAAAATAATTTTATTTAAATATATTTTAAAATTTTAAAAAATATTTTACATGTACATATAAATTTTATAAAATAAGTCAATAAATCTAATAGACATAATATAGTATTAAATCAGATTATCAATATGAATCATAATGATTATATATCATATTTCTATAATCAATTAATTAACTAAATAGTTCCATGAATCGATCCATATATACAACATCATCATCGACAAAATCAAGAATTTTAGGCCGGTTCTGACCTTAAACATCGTGGGATCAGGATAGGGCCCTTAAAACCCTGATAGATGCACTATCATTTGTTCTCATACACAGAGAGGTGGGAAACAGTTTGTAGGTGCGGACAAAATCAACAGACGACGTAACTGGTGGTTTGTGCGCTAGAGAGAGCGGTGAAGGTAACTATCAATCAACTCTTACATTGTCAAGCGTTCACTCGTCACAGTCTTACGATGTGTGTTTTGCATCGATTGAGAGTGGCCTTTCGTTGCTGCGTGCCTTGGATACATGCAGATGCTCACATTATTGCTTTTTTTGGATTGCACCCAGAATTCGTTGGTGCCCAGTAGAAAATAGCTAAACGAGTTCAACGGTCCAAACTTGGACCGAATTAGCTTTCTTGATTTGACTTCGACGGGTGGCCTCTGAACACGGAAGCATCTCTAAATGTCTGCATATAGAGACTACACCTTCTTTACGTGCCGCGCAAACTGTCCCAAAACATCATGATATGATACGAAACTAATGACCGCTGTGGTATGTGTTTTTTTATTATGATTAGGACTTGCAGACTTAGAATATTGATGATTATGAATGAAAATTGCAAACCAAACCATATCATTAGCATCTTTCAAAGTCGGATTTTCCTTGATCAACTCTGACCTAAAACTCTAAAATCCCTTCTTGTGATTCCACTCTTCCTGATAGACTACGACGACGAAGATAAACTATATCCAAGCATGGGCATAATCAATTAGATCCTGTTGACTTTATGGCTTTGTGGAGAGGGAGCTGCAAATCTTAGACCATCGACTGTCACCCTGTCAGCGGATGCTGCCGAATTGAAAAGGCGTCGACTCAACAACCGTAGAGACGCATCAGCTTATGTTTGTTCTGCTGCAAGTCGCAAACCGTCAGCTAATCAGATTCATTTTAGGTTAGTATCATATCACATCAAAACACAGACTCGGATATAAGAGTGAATCAAGTGTAGATAATGCCAATGCATCTGGCGCCTATGTGCATAGACTTGATTCTAGAACTTCAAAGTTCTGGTATGACTCTTCCTAAAATGTCTGGTATAGAGGAAAACTGTGATAGAATAATTCTTATATATCGATTTCAACGTCAAATTGATCATACACTTACATTTCTTGGTAATTAGGGAGGATATTGCACCCTGGTCAAATACTAGCATGTGGCCACATCTACTCTCCTAGAAAACTATTTTGGCATCTAGCTCATTCCATCGCCATGACTTCATGAAATCAAAATGGAATGATACGTGCCAAAGCAAAGAATATTCTCTCCCTCCGTATATGATATAGATGATCTTCTTCAACGGTACATTGTTATTCTTGGCATACCACAAAAATTCGTAGTTACATAGATAGGGCAAACCACGGTTAACTAGAAACACTTGAAGCTATCTCTTTTTCTCTTTTTTTCCGTCTCCATTCATAAGGCTCGTGAACCTTTAGTCACCTTTGTGAAGCAACTTCTTACGTATATATCTTTATATATTTTAGACCCTGATGCATCATTAGAAAGCCCCTGAAAGCATCAGAGATTACACTTTCGACTTTTCTTTTTTAAATGCCGCATGAAAAGTTTGTCCCAGATGAACCATCGCCAAAACATTGCGATATGATACCAAAGATTTATGATATGCTTCAAAATTAACGTAACATGAGACAGCTTTATTCCAAATCAACTTTGAATTTATAAGATAACGTCAATCGCCTACCCTAGGAATATCAATTCACTGGATCCGGACCGGACCTTTTGACTGCATCCTTCAATGTTCAAACTGCAAGTATAGGATTCTGCTTCCTTTACCCTTCCTATACTACGCTGGCTGCGGGCTGCTCTTCTTGTAAGGCGCATAACCCTTCGATGGCGGAATCGCTCAAACATGCTGAGGATCTACAGTGGATCAGCCTGTGGATTCAATCGAATTCACAATTCCTCATCTCCATCATCAATGGCTCCAAGGAAATCCCATCGTACCTTAGAGCCATTATGTCTGATATCAAGCTTTTGATGGCCACTCTTCAGTCTTTTGTCCTCAGTTTTGTCCCAAGAACCTCTAATTGCAAAGCTCACCGGTTAACTTTTTTTTTGTAAACAGGATAACTTAGGCATGCCGTCCAACCCACTTGCTGTGTTTTTCTGATTTAAATGAAAGTTATTTGCACGTTTAAACGAAAAAAAACATGGACGTCATATACAAAAACTAAGCACGGTCACGTATATAAGAAAGGATGCTCAATTCTACCTCGAACGATTAACTTACACATGCAACGAAAGAATTGCGTTACGAGACTCGCTCAAAAAGATACTGAATGAAACTAATACCCTCGGAGTAGGAACACGTCCAGGGCGGCTTACTTGCCACCGAAACAATCAACAAACGAACGGAGAGTTGGCGTAGGCAGAGATTCTGGAAAAAATAATATATATAACAATTATTTATCAGATTTTATTTAAAGTGGCTGACGAATTTGACCGCCAGCATTGTGATCCCATTTTTTCGTTTGTTGTACCATCATTGTGATCAACACTTTGGCCCAAATGAACCAGTCAAAAACAAGGTTTATTTAAAACAGTATGTCACCTACTCTTAGTCGACTATTGTGATGAAACGGTAACGTCTGTCACTACGCAACCGGGAAGCTGCACGCGAAACCCACAACTGTCGTGTATAAGAAGGGTGGACGGGCCTGTTGTGCCTCATCACCAGAAAACTAGTTAAACCATGGATCTCACCAGCACCACCTTCCTCTTCTCCCTTCTCGTCCTCCTCGTGTCGCTGCTGCTACTCAAGAAGCACAGGTCCGGTCGCGGAGCTCATGCCACACTGCCTCCCGGTCCATCTAAGCTCCCTATCCTAGGCAGCTTGCACCATCTCTTGGGTGGCCTGCCGCATCGTTCCCTCACCGCCTTATCGAAGAAATTTGGCCCCGTGATACTCCTGAAGCTCGGTGAGGTCCCCACCCTCGTTGTCTCATCTGCCGAAGCGGCTGCTGAGATCATGAAAACCCACGACATCAGCTTCGCCTCTCGGCCCACTAACCTGAATCTCCAGAGCGCCACATACGGTGACAGGGGCGTCGGCTTTACCTCCTACGGATTCCACTGGAGGGAGCTGCGCAAGATGAGCATCGTGGAGCTATTGAGTGCCAAGCGAGTCCAATCTTTTCGCTTTATCCGGGAAGAGGAGGTGCTTAATCTTGTGCGGTCGATAGTCCAGTTGTCCAACGCTGGTTCCTCTGTGAACCTCAGTAGGAAACTTGTGTTGTTGGCTAATGACATAGGCTCCCGGTCCGTCATCGGCAGCAAGTGCAAGTACCAGAAAGACTTCATACGGATAGTGATGCAAACGCTGGAAGCTGCCGGAGGCTTCAGTCTGGCGGACTTATTCCCGTCATGGCCGATAATTAAACTTCTCAGTGGCGCGTCTTTCAAGATGCAGAGGTTACACCGTGACATGGACGCGATCCTGAATAGCATCATTCAGGAGCACAGAGAAAAGAAGCCCGCAGAGCAACAGGAGGAGGAGGAGGACTTGGTCGATGTCATGCTGAGAGTTCAAGCTGAAGGTAGCCTGTCATTCCCCCTCGCAGACGAGGACATGAAAGCTATGATGCTGGTATGCTTTTTTTTTTAAACCCTAATCTTTTCTTACGGTCGCAGTATCGAGAATCTAACTTCTGGTTTCCTTTTGGAACAAACACATATAGGATATGCTCGGTGGGGCCAGCGAGACCTCCGCAGGAATAATGGAGTGGGCCATGTCGGAGCTGATGAGGAATCCAAGAGTGATGCGGAGGTTGCAAGAGGAGGTGAGGGAGACTGTCGGAGGAAAGGGAAAGGTGACGGAGAACGACATCAACGGAATGAACTACTTGAGACTGGTCATCAAGGAGACTCTGAGGCTGCACCCTCCTGTTCCTTTGCTGCTCCCCCGAGAGTGCCGGGAGACGTGCGAGGTTCTTGGTTACCAGATACCAGAGAAGACGAGAGTATTCGTGAACGTTTGGGCCTTGGGAAGGGATCCTCGGCACTGGGACAATGCCACTGAGTTTGAGCCGGAGAGATTCGAGAGGAGGAATTCCATGGTCGACTTCAAGGGAACCAACTTCGAGTTCTTACCTTTCGGGGCAGGTAGAAGGATATGCCCAGGGATGTCATTTGGTTTGAAGAGCATAGAGCTTTCCCTGGCTAGCCTTCTCTACAACTTTGACTGGGAGCTCCCAACGGGAGATGAAGGGATGCCCCAGGAGTTGGACATGAGCGAGACCTTCTCGATTACGTGCCGGAGGAAGTCGGACCTCTGCCTGCGTGCCATCCCTCGTATTCCTTTCTCCATGACTTGACCTTTACCCAAAACTACATGCACCCGTAGTCGTTTCTTGCCCTTTTCATACATGCATTTCTTCCCAGTAGTCTTTACCAGTGTCGTGTCGTCGTTGTCGTTATCGTCCTCGTCCTCGTCGGGGCAGCATTGTTACAGAATGTGTTACACTTCATATGAACAGTATTGATAAGGTACAATAGGTTCTTTCGTGTCAGGCCCTCTTATGGGCAGTTTAATATAATTAAATAATATTAATTAAATAAAAAGGCCTCTGTTTTGATATTTGAAATAATTAATTACTTTTGTCATGAATGAATATTACAATGAAGCATAGCTTGGATGTCGCAAAAATTCATCCAAATCCTGATTTGCCTTATTTTCTAGTCAACTTTATCTCTGCCGGACCAGAGACATTATGAATGAAGATAGATATAAGTATCCAAATAAACCAAACTCTTAATAATAATTAAGATTTTGGGGTCTCAGGCTTTACAGCTTGTTTGATCATTAGTGATTCTGTAAAGCTTCTCTTAATCACATTAGCCAACGCTTGAAGACATAAAAAATCTAATTTTTGTCAATCATTCGTATTCAAAATGGTATATCCATTATCAGAGGCGTAAAGTGCATCTCTATTCCCTTCCACAAAATTATCAAGTGTTTATAGATAATTTTGTGGAAGGGAATAAAGATGTCTTGACGCTTGAAACTACTTAAAAGTTGACAAATCTATTCACTTCCAACCAAACTGGAGTATAAATTTCACGTAACAACTAGTTCCGGCTTTTTCCCTTCAAGCAAGATATTTTAAATGGAAAACACAATATATGACCTCTCCACTACTGGGTGCACATTGCAAGAGATACGTAAAAACTAATTTGGAAATGATGATTACAAAAAGATAAAAAAGAAATCTTAAGGCTAATTAAAAAAAAATCATACTCGTATCTTTTATAATACTATATTAATACTGGAGGATACAAAAGGAAACTATAGTATCTTACTTATTTACTGGATTCTCAAAAAACCTGTGTGTGTCTTATTTCCTATGTTGCATTGACTTTTGAATTCAGAAGGTACAAAGGTCATTAGTTGTAAGCAGCATTCTAGTCCTTGAAGGGAACTGATTACCATTATCAATATGCAACCCTTCCAAGGTTAAGATACACCTCAAGACGATATTAAATTCATCTTTGATGAACAAAAAGTGTCTCAAGATCGAGTTTGCTTCACTTATGCCTTCACGATCGAATCAAGCTGTGTTGACTTCACTGATCAATCGAGTTTGCTTCCTGCTCCAATTACACCTCATGACCCTTCATGAGCTTTTTGGATGAGCTTATGCCTTAATTCACCTGATCGAATCAAGGGGCTATGTTTGACTTCACGGTTAATAGCATCAAGACAATAACAAAATCATACATGAGAATTAAGTCTCTAGCTCCCTAACAAGTAAGAATGAGACAATGATTTTGTGTTATCTGTACATGATTGGTAAGAAAAATTTGTTTGAGTTCCTCAAGCAGTAAGAATAAAAAGGATATCAAATCATGGATGTCCCTCAAACCTCCTCAACTTCTCCAGCTCCTTGATTACCTCCTTCATCAAAGGCCTTTCCTCCCTGGTGAGTCTCAAGTATTTGATCTGGAGGTGATAATGTTGCATGATTAGTTTGAGCCAATTGGATGATATGGAAACCAAGAATGGAAGATCTCTTGTATTGCAAAGATTTGTATGGACCTTTGCAAGGGGATAAAAACCATAACTATACCTTGGATTTATTCGACCTTTTTCATTAACCTTAAAAAGTTAGAAGGTCTCTAATTTTTATCGAAAACACCTAATTCTAACCGATTATCTTCTTATATAGTTGCGGGTTACTTCTCGCTGGTGGCTAATTAAATAGTTACCATGAGTCAAGTAACCTCTTTGTTGAATGAGGGTTAAACCTCTATCTCGGAATCACATCTCTCAAGATCTAAAGATAGGGGCAGAATTATTGTTTGCTACTGATTATAAGAATTAGGTAGATTAACATGGAGTCTCAGAGTCAAAAGAAAATACAAGGGGCAGAAATTTTGTCTCCATTAGGGATTCAAAGAGAGGAGAAAATGGCAGAAAAACAAGAGAAAAGAAAGGGAAGAAGATAAGGAAAACTCAGAAATTGTTTTCACTCATCCAAACAATTTCTCTCTCTTTCCAAGAGAGAGGTATTGCCTGACCTCGAGGTATACGCTTGAACCCTCAGTGATCGATTGTTTAGTCAAAACAACATAGAGTTTCATTTGCTAGTCCTAACAATTTCTCATCTCATTAGATCGATCTCTGGTTGACAAGTGAGTTTTTCGTGATTGCTTGAGCGAGGTTTTGGATATTGTGCAAACAACATGAGTGACGTGATCCTTGTATCCCAGTTTATTCTCTTGTGATTGTTGCTTTCCGAAAAGTTTGGGTTTTGGACAAGAGATTCGAGAATTGTATATTCATTATTTCTATAGTGGATTTTCTCATCCAAAGATGAGGTTTGCCCTCAGAGAGGATGAACCGTACCATCATGGAAAAGATCGATGGTTTTACCCTTCACGTTGAAGGGTTTTCCACGTAAATCTTGGTGTTCTATTTGATTATGATTTTTCTTGCTTAATTCCATTGTGTTACGCTTTGGGATCTCTGTTTAGCTAGTATTTGTTCATAGACAAAAGTTATTGCTTATTACCTATCCTTTTATTTTCTTCCATCATCCATGAGTCATGTGATACTTCCTTCACCTTAAAAAACAAGTGTCTTGTCACCCTCATGGCAACCTTAGCTTTGCTCTGAACAAGATCTCGAAAGTTAGCTCTTTTGAGGAAGAGATGGATGCTGAAATAAAGTGCATTACCAACAACTACTCATCTTCTCCTTTCTTTCTACTTTTTACAAGACTATTATGAGTGATGAATTAATGACAAAGGAGAGATAAGAAAAAGATTTGTAATCTCTTATTAATTTATGATTGAAAATGTTTACATTGTGACTAAAAGGAGATGAGATAAGATTTGTAATTCTCAATAATATCATGTATCTCTATCTTCTCTTATTTGCATATTATTTTTTTAATATTATTAGGAGGGTTTATCCTTTTATAAGTTTAGAACTAGGATATGCGTAATTAGAGAGTCTCTTCTATCGTGATCCTTATAAGAAATCATATCATAATTGAATTTAGTTTTTTTTGACCAAAAATCATAATCAAAATCTAATCATATTCATTATATATTTTATCTAATTAAAGAAATGTTATGAAAGAATTTTACAAGAATTGCCTATTGTGTATCAGAGTGTCATCCATTTATGTAAGAACCTAGCTTTTATAATTTAACATTCTTCTACTTGACCTATTAATTTATAAGATATAAAAAAATTTCAAATCAAAATAAATAAAATAAAAATTATTTAAAATAATTTTATTTAATTATATTCTAAATTTTTTCTCTTTAAAAAACCCTAATTCACCTATTTTATATGTGTGCATACATTTTATAAAACAAGTCAATAAATTTAATAAATATAATACTATATTAAATCTAACTATCAATATTAATCATTTCAATTGTATATCATATTTTTTGGGTTTGGGTAAGAATCAATTAATTCACTAAATGATTTTCTCTGGTTTGCCCCATGGTTTTTATCCTTCACGTTGAAGGGTTCTGATCAATATATACAACATTATACGACAAGACAAAGTCAAGAATTTTTAGGTCGATTGGGGCCTTTAAAACCATAGATACTCTATTGTTTGTTATGATACAAAGACAAGTAGGAAACACTTTGAGGTGCTCTTCTATCGATTCTTATAATCATATAAGATGATATGAAAAAAATCATTAACAATCAATTATATTATATATTTTATCTAATTAAATAGTGCCCTATAATTTATTTTCCACTTGACCTCAATCAATATAAAAAAATTTCAAATCCTTATTTATATTTTATTTAATTATATTCTAATTTTTTAAAAAATCGCTATATGTGTGCATACATTTTACAAGTCAATAATTTATAAATATACATATTAAATCTAACTATGTATTTTTTCAATTGCATCGATTGAGAGTCGCATTTCGTTGTTGCTCATCTTGGATACATGCAAACACTTTGATGCTCACATTATTGCTTCTTTTTAACAATCAATCAACCCTTTGCACCTGGGATACACCGATGTATTTTTTGCATCGATTGAGAGTCGCTGGTATAAAATAACTATTCAACGAGTTCAACAATCACAAACTTGGATATAAGAATTTGGACCAAAGTAGGATTCTTGATTTGACTTCACTCACAATTTCATATACATCCATCTTATGACATCCTCAAAGAAATAATACAACGGGTGGCCTCTGAACATGGACGCATCTCAAGTGTTTGCATATAGAGACTACACCTTTGACTTTTCTTTTGCATGCCGCACAAACTTTGTCCCAAATGAACCTATCCCAAAACATAGTGAAACGATGCTAAACTAATAGCAACTGTGGTACGTGTGTTTTTTTATTACTATTTGGACTTATAGATTTAGAATATTGATGATTATGAATGAAAATTGCAAATCAAACCATATCACGATCATCTTTCAAAGTCAGATTTCCTTGACCAACGAATCAATTGCGTTCCGAAACATGGTCAAAAATATACTGAATGAAACTAATACCCTCGAGTAGGACATGTCCATGGCGGCTTGCATGCGACCGAAACAATCAAGTAACGAACGGAAAGTTGGCGCAGGCAGAGATTGTAGAAAGGATAATATATATAACAATTAATTATCAGATTTTATTGTTTGTTCTCATTTTAAAGTCGCTGACGAATTTGACCGCCACCGTTGTGATCCCATTTTTATGTTTGTTGTACCATCGAGACTTTGACCAATTATTGTGATGATACGGTAACGTCTGTCACGACGCAACAGGGAAGCTGCACGCGAAAGTCACAACTGTCATGCGTATAAGAAGGGTGGACGGGCCTGTTGTGCCTCATCACCAGAAAACTAGTTAAACCATGGATCTCACCAGCACCTCCTTCCTCTTCTCCCTTCTCCTCCTCCTCGTATCGCTGCTGCTACTCAAGAAGCACAGGTCCGGTGGCGGAGCTCGTGCCACACTGCCTCCCGGTCCATCTAAGCTCCCTATCCTAGGCAGCTTGCACCATCTCTTGGGTGGCCTGCCGCATCGTTCCCTCACCGCCTTATCTAAGAAATTTGGCCCCGTGATACTCCTGAAGCTCGGTGAGGTCCCCACCCTCGTTGTCTCATCTGCCGAAGCGGCTGCTGAGATCATGAAAACCCACGACATCAGCTTCGCCTCTCGGCCCACTAACCTGAATCTCCAGAGCGCCACATACGGTGACAGGGGCGTCGGCTTTACCTCCTACGGATTCCACTGGAGGGAGCTGCGCAAGATGAGCATCGTGGAGCTATTGAGTGCCAAGCGAGTCCAATCTTTTCGCTTTATCCGGGAAGAGGAGGTGCTTAATCTTGTGCGGTCGATAGTCCAGTTGTCCAACGCTGGTTCCTCTGTGAACCTCAGTAGGAAACTTGTGTTGTTGGCTAATGACATAGGCTCCCGGTCCGTCATCGGCAGCAAGTGCAAGTACCAGAAAGACTTCATACGGATAGTGATGCAAACGCTGGAAGCTGCCGGAGGCTTCAGTCTGGCGGACTTATTCCCGTCATGGCCGATAATTAAACTTCTCAGTGGCGCGTCTTTCAAGATGCAGAGGTTACACCGTGACATGGACGCGATCCTGAATAGCATCATTCAGGAGCACAGAGAAAAGAAGCCCGCAGAGCAACAGGAGGAGGAGGAGGACTTGGTCGATGTCATGCTGAGAGTTCAAGCTGAAGGTAGCCTGTCATTCCCCCTCGCAGACGAGGACATGAAAGCTATGATGCTGGTATGCTTTTTTTTTTAAACCCTAATCTTTTCTTACGGTCGCAGTATCGAGAATCTAACTTCTGGTTTCCTTTTGGAACAAACACATAAAGGATATGCTCGGTGGGGCCAGCGAGACCTCCGCAGGAATAATGGAGTGGGCCATGTCGGAGCTGATGAGGAATCCAAGAGTGATGCGGAGGTTGCAAGAGGAGGTGAGGGAGACTGTCGGAGGAAAGGGAAAGGTGACGGAGAACGACATCAACGGAATGAACTACTTGAGACTGGTCATCAAGGAGACTCTGAGGCTGCACCCTCCTGTTCCTTTGCTGCTCCCCCGAGAGTGCCGGGAGACGTGCGAGGTTCTTGGTTACCAGATACCAGAGAAGACGAGAGTATTCGTGAACGTTTGGGCCTTGGGAAGGGATCCTCGGCACTGGGACAATGCCACTGAGTTTGAGCCGGAGAGATTCGAGAGGAGGAATTCCATGGTCGACTTCAAGGGAACCAACTTCGAGTTCTTACCTTTCGGGGCAGGTAGAAGGATATGCCCAGGGATGTCGTTTGGTTTGAAGAGCATAGAGCTTTCCCTGGCTAGCCTTCTCTACAACTTTGACTGGGAGCTCCCAACGGGAGATGAAGGGATGCCCAGGAGTTGGACATGAGCGAGACCTTCTCGATTACGTGCCGGAGGAAGTCGGACCTCTGCCTGCGTGCCATCCCTCGTATCCTTTATCCATGACTTGACCTTTACCCAAAACTACATGCACCTCGTAGTCGTTTCTTGCCCTTTTCATACATGCATTTCTTCCCAGTAGTCTTTACCAGTGTCGTCGTCATCGTCCTTGTCGTTATCGTCCTCGTCCTCGTCGGAGCAGCATCGTTACAGAACTGTACTACACTTCATATGAAGTGTTGATAAGGTACAATAGGTTCTTTCGTGTAAAGCCCTCTTATGGACAGTTTAATATAATGAAATATTATTAATTAAACTAGAAGGTCTCTGTTTTGGTATCTGAAATAATTAATTACTTTTGTCATGAATGAATATTACAATGAAGCATAGCTTGGATGTCGCAAAAATTCATCCAAATCCTGATTTGCCTTATTTTCTAGTCAACTTTATCTCTGCCGGACCAGAGACATTATGAATGAAGATAGATATAAGTATCCAAATAAACCAAACTCTTAATAATAGTTAAGATTTTGGGGTCTCAGGCTTTACAGCTTGTTTGATCATTAGTGATTCTGTAAAGCTTCTCTTAATCACATTAGCCAACGCTTGAAGACATAAAAAATCTAATTTTTGTCAATCATTCGTATTCAAAATGGTATATCCATTATCAGAGGCGTAAAGTGCATCTCTATTCCCTTCCACAAAATTATCAAGTGTTTATAGATAATTTTGTGGAAGGGAATAAAGATGTCTTGACGCTTGAAACTACTTAAAAGTTGACAAATCTATTCACTTCCAACCAAACTGGAGTGTAAATTTCACGTAACAACTAGTTCCGACTTTTTCCCTTCAAGCAAGATATTTTAAATGGAAAACACAATATATGACCTCTCCACTACTGGGTGCACATTGCAAGAGATACATAAAAACTAATTTGGAAATGATGATTACAAAAAGATAAAAAAGAAATCTTAAGGCTAATTAAAAAAACATCATACTCGTATCTTTTATAATACTATATTAATGCTGGAGGATACAAAAGGAAACTATAGTATCTTACTTATTTTTATTTACTGGATTCTAAAAAAACCTGTGTGTGTCTTATTTCCTATGTTGCATTGACTTTTGAATTCAGAAGGTACAAAGGTCATTAGTTGTAAGCAGCATTCTAGTCCTTGAAGGGAACTGATTACCATTATCAATATGCAACCCTTCCAAGGTTAAGATACACCTCATGACGATATTAAATTCATCTTTGATGAACAAAAAGTGCCTCAGTATCACGTCAATCGAGTAATCGAGTTTGCTTCCTGCTCCAATTACACCTCATGACCCTTCATGAGCTTTTTGGATGAGCTTATGCCTTCATGATCGAATCAAGCTGTGTTGACTTCACGGTTAATAGCATCAAGACAATAACAAAATCATACATGAGAATTAAGTCTCTAGCTCCCTAACAAGTAAGAATGAGACAATGATTTTGTGTTATCTGTACATGATTGGTAAGAAAAATTTGTTTGAGTTCCTCAAGCATCAAGAATAAAAAGGATATCAAATCATGGATGTCCCTCAAACCTCCTCAACTTCTCCAGCTCCTTGATTACCTCCATCAAAGGCCTTTCCTCCCTGGTGAGTCTCAAGCATCTTTTCATTGTTGTGCTGAGAGCCCAGTTCAACCCATATGGGCTTTAGCAGCCCATAGCCCTCCTCTTTATTAACCTTAAACCCTAATTCACCTAATCTCTAATTATATATAGGGGCTATGGTGGCTACGAAATTAGGAGATTAACATCGCAGCAAGGGGCAGAAATTTACAGCAACATTAGGGATTCAAAGAGAGGAGAAAAGGGCAGAAAAACAAAAGAAAAAGAAAGGGAATAAGATAAGGAAAACTCAGAAATTGTTCTCACTCATCCAAACAGTTTCTCATCTCAGGTTAGATTAGATCTACAGTGAGTTTTTCTGTGATTGCTTGAGCGAGGTTTTGGATATTGTGCACAGTGACGTGATCCTTGTATCCCAGTTATTCTCTTGTGATTGTTGCTTGGGTTTTGGACAAGAGATTCGAGAATTGTACATTCATTATTTCTATAGTGGATTTTCACTAGTTTGCCCCGTGGTTTTTACCCTTCACGTTGAAGGGGTTTTCCACGTAAATCTTAGTGTTCTATTTGATTGATTTCTGTTTAATTCCATTGTGTTACGGCCTGCTAGTATTTGTTCATAGACAAAAGTTATTGTTTATTACCTATCCTTTTATTTTCTCCCATCAACTGGTATCAGAGCAAGGTTTTGGTGATTTAACTTTTGTATTTGAACATGGAGGCTGATAATGTTTCTCGCATGATTAGTTTGAACGGAAACAATTGGATGATATGGAAACCAAGAATGGAAGATCTCTTGTATTGCAAAGATTTGTATGGACCTTTGCAAGGGGATAGTGAAAAACCCATAACTATGACAGATGATGAGTGGAAGAGATTAGATCGAAAAACGATTGGATTTATTCGACAGTGGCTCGATGATAGTGTCTTTCATCATGTTTCTACTGAAAGTTTTGCATATTCTCTTTGGAAAAAGTTAGAAGGTCTCTATGAAAGAAAAACAGCTGGCAACAAAGCTTTTTTTATCAGAAAACTTGTGAATCTAAAACATAAAGAGGGTGCTTCTATTGCTGAGCATTTGAATGAAATACAGAGTATTACTAACCAGTTATCTTCTATGAAAATGTCTCTTGATGATGAGTTTCAGGCATTATTACTTCTCGATTCTTGCCGTAAAGTTGGGAGACACTAGTGGTTTCCTCGATGTAATTTTGTGCTAGATGGTATTGTTACCATGAGTCAAGTAACAAGCAGTTTGTTGAATGAGGAGTTGAGAAGAAAGACCTCAGTAGTATCTCAAATTGATTCACAAGCACTTATCTTAGAGAACAGAGGAAGGTCAAGGTCTAAAGATAGAAGCAGTTCACGCATAGGTAGAAGCAAGTCAAGATCAAGGAAAGATATTGTTTGCTATAACTGTGGTGAGAAAGGACATTATAAGAATCAGTGTAAGCAACCTAAGAAGAGCAAGAAAAAGGGAAAAGAAGTGGAGTCTACAGAGTCAAAAGAAAATACCACAGCTACAGTGCAGGTTGGTGATTATTTGATTTTGTCTCCATCTGATGATATTTTTTCTTGTGTGTGTCAGGATCTCGAGTGGATAATTGACACAGGAGCTTCTTATCATGCTACACCACGGAGGGAGTTTTTACTACGTACAGGTCTAGAAATTTTGGTGTTGTCAAGATGGGCAACCATGGCACAAAGAGACATCATCATTGGCATGGGTGACATCCATATAAAGACCAATCTTGGATGCAAATTGGTGCTTAAGGATGTGAGGCATGTGGTTGACTTGAGGTTGAATCTAATTTCAGTTGGAAGATTAGATGATGAAGACTATGATAGCAGGTTTCACAGAGGGCAATGGAAACTCAATGGGGTTCTCTTGTTATAGCTAATGGAAAGAAATGTCACATTTTGTATAGGTTGCAAGCTAAAGCTTGTGGTGAATAGTTAAATGTCACAGAGAAAGACTTCAGCATGGAGTTGTGGCATAGGCGATTGGGACACATGAGCGAGAAAGGACTGCAAGCTCTTTCCAAGAGAGAGTATTGCCTGACCTAAGAGGTATACGTTTGAACCCTTGTATCGATTGTTTAGCTGGTAAACAATATAGAGTTTCATTTGCTAGTCTTGCTTTATCTAGAAAAATGCATGCCTTGGACCGTGTTTATACAGATGTATGTGATCCTTTGAGGACAAAAACTCCTAATGGTTCTACTAATGTTCCTAGCATCAGTGGTGCACTTTACTTTGTTACTTTTATAGATAACTATTCCAGGAAAGTTTGGGCCTATGCTTTGAAGACCAAGGATCAGGTTATTGGTGTCTTCAAAGAGTTTCATGCCAGAGTTGAAAGGGAGACAGAAAGACAGTTGAAATGCATAAGATCAGATAATGGTGGTGAGTATACAGAGATTATTTGATGATTATTGTAGGTCACATGGCATCCAAAGATGAGATGACAGCTCTGGTACACCTCAGCATAATGCAATTGCAGAGAGGATGAACCGTACCATCATGGAAAATATTAGATGTATGCTTTTACAAGCAAAGCTACCCAAAAGGTTTTGGGATGAAGCTTTGAGGATTGTAGTTGATGTGATCAACTTATCTCCTGTCTGACCCTAGATCTTGATGTTGCGAGCATATTTGGTCGAGGAAAGATGTTTCCTATAAGCATTTGAGAGTATTTGGTTGTCGTGCATTTGCACATATTCCGAGATAATGAAAGGTCCAAGCTGGATGGTAAGACAAAAGAATGTATTTTTCTTGACTACTCACATGATCAATTTGGTTCTGAGCTTTGGGATCCGAAAAGCGTAGGTGTTTAGAAGCGAGATGTGGTCTTTTTGAGGATCAAACCCTTAAGGATTTGAAGAAGAAGGCACCAACCAAGACTTCTATGCAAAGGATTAGCGATTATGACCCAGCTTGTTCCTCCAGTATGTCGGGGTGATGGGGAGATGTGCAGGAAGATGGTGTAGAGCCGAGATATTAATCTACATGTAGGGACATGTTGAGCAAGAAGAAGTTGAGGAGCACTTCCCACGAACCTCAATTGAGAAGATCTTCAAGACAACGTTAGCCTTCCAGAGATACTCTACATATGAGTATGTTATGCTTACTAATGCAGGTGAACCAGAGAGTTACCAGAGCAGTTGAAAGTGAGCGAGAAAAAATGTGGCTAGTTGCTATGCAGAAGAGATGGATGCTCTCTGAAAGAATCATACATATGATTTTGTGAAACTTCCACTTTGGAATGAAGGCCTTAAAAACAAGTGGGTTTTCAGTTGAAGACTCAAGAATATTGTTCTCAACCAAAGTACAAAGCCAGATTGGTTGTGAAAGGCTTTGGTCAAAAGAAAGGTATCGACTTTGAAGAGATTTTTTCTCCTGTTGTTAAAATGTCTTCTATTCGTGTTGCTCTAGGTATTGCTGCTAGCCAGGACTTGGAGGTGGAGCAATTAGATATGAAGACAAACTTTCCTCCATGGTGATTTGGAGGAGGAAATTTATATGGAGTAACCAGAAGGTTTCAAAGTCAAAGGTAAAGAAAATTTTGTTTGTAAGTTAAGAAAGAGTTTATATGGATTGAAGCAAGCTCCAAGACAGTGGTATAGAAAGTTTGATTCATTTATGATTGAAAATGGATATAAAAGAATGACTTCAGATCATTGTGCGTACATCAAACGGTTTGGTGAGGATTTTATTATTCTCTTACTTTATGTTGATGATATGCTTATCCTTGGGAAAGATATGTGTATAATTGATGAGTTGAAGAAGGAACTCGAGTGAGTCCTTTGCAATGAAGGACATGGGGCCAAAGAAAGCAAATCTCAAGCATGCAGATTTCTCGTGACAGGAAAAACAAGAAGATTTGGTTGTCACAAGAGAAATACATCGAGAAGGTATTAGAAAGGTTCAATATGAGCAAATATAAAGCCAGTTGGTTCTCCTCTTTCAGGTCACTTCAAGTTGTGCTCAGAACAGAGTCCGTCAAGTGATGAAGAGAAGGAGAAAATAAAAAAGGTTCCTTATACTTCAAAGTTGGAAGTTTAATGTATGCAATGGTATGTATATCTGAGGCCTGGACATCGCATATGCAATGGGTGTTACTAGCAGATTTCTTGCAAATCGAGGCAAAGAGCACTGGGCGGCAGTGAAGTGGATATTGAGATACCTCAGAGGAAGCTCTAAGGTTTGTTTAAGCTTTGGAGGTGGACCACCTGTGTTAGTGAGTTACACAGATGCAGATATGGCCAGAGATATTGATACAAGGAAATCTACATCAGTTTTGTACTTACTTTTGCGGGGAGTCAGGTGTGTCATGGCAATCCAGTTGCAAAGGTGTATTGCTCTCTCCACCACAGAGAGCGAGAATATATTCTTTGCTACAGAGGTTTGTAAAGAAATGTTATGGATGAAAGAATTCTTACAAGAATTGGGGCAAACAGAAAATTATGTGGTGTATTGTGACACCAGTGTGTCCATCCATTTATGTAAGAACCCGCTTTTTATTCTAAGTCAAAGCATATAGATGTCGATATCACTGGATTCGAAATGTACTCGAAGAGAAGCGATTGCAACTTCGAGAAAATTCATACAGATGATAATGGAGCAGATATGTTAATAAAGACTTTACCAAAAGAGAGGCAGAAGATGTGTCGACAGTTGATCGGTATAGATTTACACTGAGTCATGGGATAGCCGCTCTTATGGGCTGAAGGGGGAGGTTGTTGGGCTGAGAGCCCAATTCAGCCCATATGGGCTTTAGCAGCCCATAGCCCTCATCTTTATTAACCTTAAACCCTAATTCACCTAATCTCTAATTATATATAGGGGCTATGGTAGCTGCGAAATTAGGAGATTAACATCGCAACAAGGGGCAGAAATTTGTAACAACATTAGGGATTCAAAGAGAGGAGAAAAGAGCAGAAAAATAAGAGAAAAATAAAGGGAAGAAGACATGGAAAACTCAGAAATTGTTCTCACTCATCCAAACAGTTTCTCATCTCAGGTTAGATCAGATCTACAGTGAGTTTTTCTGTGATTGCTTGAGCGAGGTTTTGGATATTGTGCACAGTGACGTGATCCTTGTATCCCAGTTATTCTCTTGTGATTGTTGCTTGGGTTTTGGGTAAGAGATTCGAGAATTGTATATTCATTATTTCTATAGTGGATTTTCTCTGGTTTGCCCCGTGATTTTTACCCTTCACGTTGAAGGGGTTTTCCACGTAAATCTTGGTGTTCTATTTGATTGTGATTTCTGTTTAATTCCATTGTGTTACGGCCTGCTAGTATTTGTTCATAGACAAAAGTTATTGTTTATTACCTATCCTTTTATTTTCTTCCATCATCCATGAGCTGTGATACTTCCTTCAGCTGCGTCTTGTCACCCTCGATGGCAACCTGCTGTTCCAAGATCTCAGAAAGTTAGCTCCTTTTGGACGAAATAAAGTGCATTACCAACAACTACTCATCTTCTCCTTTCTTTCTACTTTTTACAAGACTATTATGAGTGATGAATTAATGACAAAGGAGAGATAAGAAAAGATTTGTAATCTCTTATTAATTGGTTTACGTGACTAAAAGGAGATGAGATAAGATTTGTAATTCTCAATAATATCATGTATCTCTATCTTCTCTTATTTGCATATTATTTTTTTAATATTATTAGGAGGGTTTATCCGTTTATATGCGAGAACTAGGATACGTAATTAGAGAGTCTCTTCTATCATGATCCTTATAAGAAATCATATCATAATTGAATTTAGTTTCTTTTAACCAAAAATCATAATCAAAATCTAATCATATTCATTATATATTTTATCTAATTAAATAGTGCCCTATAATTTAACATTCTTCCACTTGACCTATTAATTTATAAGATATAAAAAAATTTCAAATCAAAATAAATAAAATAAAAATTATTTAAAATAATTTTATTTAATTATATTCTAATTTTTTTAAAAAAATATTTTATATGTGTGCATACATTTTATAAAACAAGTCAATAAATTTAATAAATATAATACTATATTAAATCTAACTATCAATATTAATCATTTCAATTGTATATCATATTTTTATAATCAATTAATTCACTAAATGATTCCTGATCAATATATACAACATTATACGACAAGACAAAGTCAAGAATTTTTAGGTCAGATTGGGGCCTTTAAAACCATAGATACTCTATTGTTTGTTATGATACAAAGACAAGTAGGAAACACTTTGAGGTGCAGACATAATCAATAAGATGATATGAACTGTTGATTTAACAATCAATCAACCCTTATATTGTCTGCCGTTCAATCGTCACTGTCTTACGAATTTATGGGATACACCGATGTATTTTTTTGCATCGATTGAGAGTCGCATTTCGTTGTTGCTCATCTTGGATACATGCAGATGCTCACATTATTGCTTCTTTTGGGTTGCACCCAGAATTCGTCAGTGCCTGGTATAAAATAACTATTCAACGAGTTCAACAATCACAAACTTGGATATAAGAATTTGGACCAAAGTAGGATTCTTGATTTGACTTCACTCTGTCAATTTCATATACATCCATCTTATGACATCCTCAAAGAAATAATACAACGGGTGGCCTCTGAACATGGACGCATCTCAAGTGTTTGCATATAGAGACTACACCTTTGACTTTTCTTTTGCATGCCGCACAAACTTTGTCCCAAATGAACCTATCCCAAAACATAGTGAAACGATGCTAAACTAATAGCAACTGTGGTACGTGTGTTTTTTTATTACTATTTGGACTTATAGATTTAGAATATTGATGATTATGAATGAAAATTGCAAATCAAACCATATCACGATCATCTTTCAAAGTCAGATTTCCTTGACCAACGAATCAATTGCGTTCCGAAACATGGTCAAAAATATACTGAATGAAACTAATACCCTCGAGTAGGACATGTCCATGGCGGCTTGCATGCGACCGAAACAATCAACGAACGGAAAGTTGGCGCAGGCAGAGATTGTAGAAAGGATAATATATATAACAATTAATTATCAGATTTTATTGTTTGTTCTCATTTTAAAGTCGCTGACGAATTTGACCGCCACCGTTGTGATCCCATTTTTATGTTTGTTGTACCATCGAGACTTTGACCAATTATTGTGATGATACGGTAACGTCTGTCACGACGCAACAGGGAAGCTGCACGCGAAAGTCACAACTGTCATGCGTATAAGAAGGGTGGACGGGCCTGTTGTGCCTCATCACCAGAAAACTAGTTAAACCATGGATCTCACCAGCACCTCCTTCCTCTTCTCCCTTCTCCTCCTCCTCGTATCGCTGCTGCTACTCAAGAAGCACAGGTCCGGTGGCGGAGCTCGTGCCACACTGCCTCCCGGTCCATCTAAGCTCCCTATCCTAGGCAGCTTGCACCATCTCTTGGGTGGCCTGCCGCATCGTTCCCTCACCGCCTTATCTAAGAAATTTGGCCCCGTGATACTCCTGAAGCTCGGTGAGGTCCCCACCCTCGTTGTCTCATCTGCCGAAGCGGCTGCTGAGATCATGAAAACCCACGACATCAGCTTCGCCTCTCGGCCCACTAACCTGAATCTCCAGAGCGCCACATACGGTGACAGGGGCGTCGGCTTTACCTCCTACGGATTCCACTGGAGGGAGCTGCGCAAGATGAGCATCGTGGAGCTATTGAGTGCCAAGCGAGTCCAATCTTTTCGCTTTATCCGGGAAGAGGAGGTGCTTAATCTTGTGCGGTCGATAGTCCAGTTGTCCAACGCTGGTTCCTCTGTGAACCTCAGTAGGAAACTTGTTTTGTTGGCTAATGACATAGGCTCCCGGTCCGTCATCGGCAGCAAGTGCAAGTACCAGAAAGACTTCATACGGATAGTGATGCAAACGCTGGAGGCTGCCGGAGGCTTCAGTCTGGCGGACTTATTCCCGTCATGGCCGATAATTAAACTTCTCAGTGGCGCGTCTTTCAAGATGCAGAGGTTACACCGTGACATGGACGCGATCCTGAATAGCATCATTCAGGAGCACAGAGAAAAGAAGCCCACAGAGCAACAGGAGGAGGAGGAGGACTTGGTCGATGTCATGCTGAGAGTTCAAGCTGAAGGTAGCCTGTCATTCCCCCTCGCAGACGAGGACATGAAAGCTATGATGCTGGTATGCTTTTTTTTAAACCCTAATCTTTTCTTACGGTCGCAGTATCGAGAATCTAACTTCTGGTTTCCGTTTGGAACAAACACATATAGGATATGCTCGGTGGGGCCAGCGAGACCTCCGCAGGAATAATGGAGTGGGCCATGTCGGAGCTGATGAGGAATCCAAGAGTGATGCGGAAGTTGCAAGAGGAGGTGAGGGAGACTGTCGGAGGAAAGGGAAAGGTGACGGAGAACGACATCAACGGAATGAACTACTTGAGACTGGTCATCAAGGAGACTCTGAGGCTGCACCCTCCTGTTCCTTTGCTGCTCCCCCGAGAGTGCCGGGAGACGTGCGAGGTTCTTGGTTACCAGATACCAGAGAAGACGAGAGTATTCGTGAACGTTTGGGCCTTGGGAAGGGATC
Organism: Musa beccarii; assembly: GCA_024322285.1. Lineage (NCBI taxonomy): Eukaryota > Viridiplantae > Streptophyta > Magnoliopsida > Zingiberales > Musaceae > Musa > Musa beccarii. Next base: position 14,001,258 of record CM044398.1, on the reverse strand, counting down.
CTCGACACTGGGACAATGCCACTGAGTTTGAGCCGGAGAGATTCGAGAGGAGGAATTCCATGGTCGACTTCAAGGGAACCAACTTCGAGTTCTTACCTTTCGGGGCAGGCAGAAGGATATGCCCAGGGATGTCATTTGGTTTGAAGAGCATAGAGCTTTCCCTGGCTAGCCTTCTCTACAACTTTGATTGGGAGCTCCCAACGGGAGATGAAGGGATGTCCCAGGAGTTGGACATGAGCGAGACCTTCTCGATTACGTGCCGGAGGAAGTCGGACCTCTGCCTGCGTGCCATCCCTCGTATTCCTTTCTCCATGACCTGACCTTTTGCGCAAAACTATACACACTCGTAGTCGTTTCTTGCCCTTTTCATACATGCATTTCTTCCCAGTAGTCTTTACCAGTGTCATCGTCGTCGTGCTTGTCGTTATCGTTCTCGTCCTCGTCGGAGCAACATCGTTACAGAACTGTGCTACACTTCATATGAAGTGTTGATAAGGTACAATAGGTTCTTTCGTGTAAAGCCCTCTTATGAACAGTTTAATATAATGAAATATTATTAATTAAATTAGAAGGTCTCTGTTTTGGTATCTGAAATAATTAATTATTTTTGTCATGAATGTTACAATAAAGTGGATGCCGCAAAAATTCATCCAAACCTTGACTTGCCTTATTTTCTAGTCGACTTTATATCTGGCCCAACCAAGAGTCATTATGAATGAAGATAGATATAAATATCCAAATAAATCAAACTCGTAATAATAGTTAAGAGTTTGGCGGGCTTTACAACTTGTTTGATATTCTGTAAAGCTTCTCTTAATCACATAAGTCGATGCTTGAAGGTATAAAAGATTCAATTTGTGTCTATCATTCATGTTCAAAATGGTATATCCATTATTGGAGGCGCAAAGCAAAGACATTTCTATTTCTTTTCACAAAATTATCAAGTGTTTGCAGATATTATCAAGTGTTTATAGATAATTTTGTGGAAGGGAATAGAGCTGCCTTTACGCTTGAAATCATCTAAAAGTCGACAAATCTATTCACTTCCAACCAAACTGGAGTGTAAATTTAGCGTAAGAACTAGTTCCAATTTTTTCCCTTCAAGCAAGATATTTTAAATGTAAAACACCATATATGATATCTCCGCTACTCGGTGCACATTGCCGATACATAAAAACTAATTTGGAAATTATGATTATAAAAAGGGCAAAAGGGAACCTTAAGGCTAATTAAAAAAGAAATCGCACTCATATCTTTTATAATACTATATTATGCTAGAGGATACAAAAGGAAATTACAGTATCTTACTTATTTACTGGATCCTCAAAGAACCCGTGTGTGTCTTATTTCCTATGTTACACTGGCTTTTGAATCCAGATGGGCCAAATACTTTGCTATAGCCTCTCCTTTTTTCATACTTCTCTATCATAGTCTGCCAATGGATCACCTATCAGTTCTTTCGCAAGCTCATCTGCCATGACTTCGTCTCTCTGATATTTGTGTTCTTCCAGATCCATTTTATCATCATTAGCTAAAGCGGCTGATGGCCCTTGATCATCTTTCGATTGGTTAATTGGAGCATGTTGGCTGTCCTCTTAATTTGCTTCGACAAGAAGTTCCAACGCATCCTCCTTGATCTTTGCACAGCATCCATAACTGCAATCAAGAATAGTTAATTCCGAATACTAAGTACTGTTCAGTGGAACTGGAGCTAATGGAGATCTATGGTCAAGCGTATGAAATATGTTGTTTGTGAAAATAAGTATGGTCAAATAACTATGGAAACATTAGATGCCTAGGAGCCATCACGAGAAGGGCACTCTTGTCAGAAATAACTTCATGAAACACTTGATTGTCTGAAGAAAATTCAAGTGATGAAATACCTGATGATCGGTTATACCCCATGGATACTAATTCATCAATGTCTGCACCTAATGAATCCGATACTCAAACTTCCTCCTCTTCTCAAGTCGACTCTGGCAGTCAAAAGATCATTAGTTAGTGAAAATGATAACTCTAAAGAAAACCTAAGTCCCTAAAGGGCATAATTTCTTTCAGGATTTGTCAACAGAACTAATTCATTTTGGACTTTATTTGATGGGATAAAAAAATTTATATATGAACAAATATAAGTTTGCTATAACATGCAGTGAAAAAATTAAATAAAAATCATAGTCATATAGAATATCTAGATTTACATGAAAATCCTTCCAATATAAAAGGGAAAAAATCACAGATAAGTCAGAGAAGCAGATTCACTGGAAAAATAATAAACATATAAATATTAGAATCTCTTACTCAAAAACCCACTCAACAATCATAAAAGAATAATAGGAATATAAAGATTATATCATCATGCACGTTCCCCCTCATATTCTTCTCTTGTTCCTTTGTCTTCAACTATCGCTGTTGCGGTTTCACATAGCCACATCCATAGCCACCGCTACCCCCTTTTTTTTGCCCTAGCCACCATATGTTTAGGTTAAAAAAAAAGTTTATGTTAAATGAAAAAGAGTTTTTAATGGTTGATGTGAGCCATGGGTTGTTCAGACCCATTTGGGCTAAATAAATGGGTCATGTGCCTAATAACCTTTCCCTTCAACCTATAAAGAAGCTTATCCTATGACTCCTTAATGTGAAGTCATGTCGATCAACCATCTGCGTATCTCTTGTATTTCTTTCGACAAGGTCTTTGTCAATAATCATTCGTAATTATAATACAATCATATTTATAATATATCTTATTTAATTAGATAGGTCCATATAATATAATATTTTTTATTTGACCCATTAATTAGTAAGATATAAAAAAATTTAAAATCAAGATAAATAAAATAAAAATTTATTTAAAAATAATTTTATTTAAATATATTTTAAAAATTTTTAAAATATTTTACATGTACATATAAATTTTATAAAATAAGTCAATAAATCTAATAGACATAATATAGTATTAAATCAGATTATCAATATGAATCATAACGATTATATATCATATTTCTATAATCAATTAATTAACTAAATAGTTCCATGAATCGATCCATATATACAACATCATCATCGACAAAATCAAGAATTTTAGGCCGGTTCTGACCTTAAACATCGTGGGATCAGGATAGGGCCCTTCAAACCCTGATAGATGCACTATCATTTGTTCTCATACACAGAGAGGTGGGAAACAGTTTGTAGGTGCGGACAAAATCAACAGACGACGTAACTGGTGGTTTGTGCGCTAGAGAGAGCGGTGAAGGTAACTATCAATCAACTCTTACATTGTCAAGCGTTCACTCGTCACAGTCTTACGATGTGTGTTTTTGCATCGATTGAGAGTGGCCTTTCGTTGCTGCGTGCCTTGGATACATGCAGATGCTCACATTATTGCTTTTTTTGGATTGCACCCAGAATTCGTTGGTGCCCAGTAGAAAATAGCTAAACGAGTTCAACGGTCCAAACTTGGACCGAATTAGCTTTCTTGATTTGACTTCGACGGGTGGCCTCTGAACACGGAAGCATCTCTAAATGTCTGCATATAGAGACTACACCTTCTTTTACGTGCCGCGCAAACTGTCCCAAAACATCATGATATGATACGAAACTAATGACCGCTGTGGTATGTGTTTTTTTATTATGATTAGGACTTGCAGACTTAGAATATTGATGATTATGAATGAAAATTGCAAACCAAACCATATCATTAGCATCTTTCAAAGTCGGATTTTCCTTGATCAACTCTGACCTAAAACTCTAAAATCCCTTCTTGTGATTCCACTCTTCCTGATAGACTACGACGACGAAGATAAACTATATCCAAGCATGGGCATAATCAATTAGATCCTGTTGACTTTATGGCTTTGTGGAGAGGGAGCTGCAAATCTTAGACCATCGACTGTCACCCTGTCAGCGGATGCTGCCGAATTGAAAAGGCGTCGACTCAACAACCGTAGAGACGCATCAGCTTATGTTTGTTCTGCTGCAAGTCGCAAACCGTCAGCTAATCAGATTCATTTTAGGTTAGTATCATATCACATCAAAACACAGACTCGGATATAAGAGTGAATCAAGTGTAGATAATGCCAATGCATCTGGCGCCTATGTGCATAGACTTGATTCTAGAACTTCAAAGTTCTGGTATGACTCTTCCTAAAATGTCTGGTATAGAGGAAAACTGTGATAGAATAATTCTTATATATCGATTTCAACGTCAAATTGATCATACACTTACATTTCTTGGTAATTAGGGAGGATATTGCACCCTGGTCAAATACTAGCATGTGACCACATCTACTCTCCTAGAAAACTATTTTGGCATCTAGCTCATTCCATCGCCATGACTTCATGAAATCAAAATGGAATGATACGTGCCAAAGCAAAGAATATTCTCTCCCTCCGTATATGATATAGATGATCTTCTTCAACGGTGCATTGTTATTCTTGGCATACCACAAAAACTCGTAGTTACATAGATAGGGCAAACCACGGTTAACTAGAAACACTTGAAGCTATCTCTTTTTTTCCGCTCTCCATTCATAAGGCTCGTGAAGCTTTAGTCACCTTTGTGAAGCAACATCTGATGTATATATCTTTATATATTTTAGACCCTGATGCATGATTAGAAAGCCCCTGAAAGCATCAGAGATTACACTTTCGACTTTTCTTTTTTAAGTGCCGCATGAAAAGTTTGTCCCAGATGAACCATCGCCAAAACATTGCGATATGATACAAAAGATTTATGATGTGCCTCAAAATTAACGTAACATGAGACAGCTTTATTCCAAATCAACTTTCAATTTATAAGATAACGTCAATCGCCTACCCTAGGAATATCAATTCACTGGATCCGGACCGGACCTTTTGACTGCATCCTTCAATGTTCAAACTGCAAGTATAGGATTCTGCTTCCTTTACCCTTCCTATACTACGCTGGCTGCGGGCTGCTCTTCTTGCAAGGCGCATAACCCTTCGATGGCGGAATCGCTCAAACATGCGGAGGATCTACAGTGGATCAGCCTGTGGATTCAATCGAATTCACAATTCCTCAACTCCATCATCAATGGCTCCAAGGAAATCCCATCGTACCTTAGAGCCATTATGTCTTATATCAAACTTTTGATGGCCACTCTTCAGTCTTTTGTCCTCAGTTTTGTCCCAAGAATCTAGATAGGAAGAAGGGATCGAGATTTCAAACAGAGGAAGAGTAGGAGAAGAGTAACTCCCAAGAACCTCTAATTGCAAAGCTCACCGGTTAACTTTTTTTGTCCTTCCATAGTAAACAGGATAACTTAGGCATGCCGTCAAACCCACTTGCTGTGTTTTTCTGATTTAAATGAAAGTTATTTGCACGTTTAAACGAAAAAAAACATCGACGCCATATACAAAAACTAAGCACTGTCACGTATATAAGAAAGGATGCTCAATTCTACCTCGAACGATTAACTTACACATGCAACGAAAGAATTGCGTTACGAGACTCGCTCAAAAAGATACTGAATGAAACTAATACCCTCGGAGTAGGAACACGTCCATGGCGGCTTACTTGCCACCGAAACAATCAACAAACGAACGGAGACTTGGCGTCGGCAGAGATTCTGGAAAAAATAATATATATAACAATTATTTATCACATTTTATTTAAAGTGGCTAATTATAGTCGAACCTGAAGTTGCATGGCTGATGCAAAATTCCATTATTTTACAAAAGTTTTCAAATTCATTTGATGTATATTCACCACCTCTATCGAATTTGACCGCCACCATTGTGATCCCATTTTTTCGTTTGTTGTACCATCGAGACTTTGACCCAAATGAACCAGTCACAAAACAAGGTGATGCACCACTCAATCGATTGCCACCCCGGTTTAAGACGAATTGAAAGAGTCATATCTTTCATCTCAATATTATAACCTTTTTCAAGTATGTCACTCTACTCTATAGTCGAAATGCTAACTTTTACCATTATTTAGTTCAAGGAGAATTTGACCTTTGCCTCTTATTGGTCTCTCGAGACATATCACCTAATGTAATATTCCGTACTTGTATCTATTTCTGAAAATAAATCTTTAATACGATTTGAAGCTCCAGCGAAACCTTTCAATTTATCATATGTCATTAGCAATACTTGATTTTCATTTTTTTTTCTGAACAAAATTTGCCTTAAGGTTGTTAGGATGTAATAGCATTCAAAAGAGTAATGTCCGTACCTTTTGCAAATATAGCATTGTATTTGTGACCTTTTAAAATTTACTGCCATCCACGTTAACGGCCTCGCCACGTCCTCGACTAAACCTTGGCCTCTTTGGCTAGAATTTTCTCCACCACCTTCATTGTTAAACCATTGGATCTCACCTCTTTGCATGACTCTTCCTCTTCTTTTGATTCCCTTCTTTCAAGAGTAAGCTTGGTTTGTAGTGCTTGCTCCAAAGTTCATCTTCTCCTCTTTTGGTAATCCTCATGAACTTGAAGAGAACCCATAAGTTGTTCTAAAGACATTGTTTCCAAATCTTTATATTCTTCAATACTAAAATCAAATTTTGATCTAAAGATCTCAATATTTTTCTATTACTCTTTGACCTTATTTGTTCACCAAATTTGATAACAATGCAAATTCGTAAATAATTTCAAAAGTACCTTGCGTAATTTTTCAAAGTCGCTTAAAACTTGCAAACGAAGTTTTTTTACCTTATCAACACCACCAAATGCTTTTTAAAGTATTTCTCAAGCCTCCTTTGAAGTATTTGCTGGAGCGATGATCTCGAACATTGTATCGTCAAGTCCTTGATAGATCATGAACAAAGCCTTTTTCTCCTTCTTCCTTCTATTTTTGAGTTGTTTTCTTGCTTCAGCATTCATTGCTCCTTCTTCTGACTTGCCTCAACAAATCCATCTTCTACAAACTCCCATACATCTTGGGAGCCTAGAAGAACCTTCATTTGGATACCATATATCATAATTTTTCTTTGTCAATCTAGGATCTGAATTTGGATGGTACCCATTGCTCAACCTATGCTCTGATTCACCAAATGTTGAAAATTTAGATAGGAAGAAGGGATCAAACAGAGGAAGAGTAGGAGAAGAGTGACTCTTTACAATTTCACAAACTCTATACTTCAATGCCTATTCCGGTTTATATAGTCCCCAAAGATACATCATATTGATTGTATTTAGAATGAATTTCTTGAACCTCTTCAAGAACCAATGATCATTTTGACTTGTCCTTCCATAGACTTCTAATCCATCTTTTCTTCTTGATGGATTGAATCTCCTTCTTGATGCAGTGAACCTTTTCTTGAATTAATTAGTCTCTATTGGAATAAGTTTATTTCCAACAAGAACCTCTAATTGCAAAGCTTGCTAATTGTTAATGTTGTAAACAGGATAACTTATGCCAAGCTGTGTTTTTCTGATTTAAATGAATTATTTGTTCGGTTTAAGGCAATAAGAAAGGATGCCTTTACCTCGTCCACATGCAACATCTCTAATTTACTATTTTTGCCATCAACAAACGAACTATTGGCGTATAAGATTCTGGAAAAAATAATATATATAACAATTATTTATCACATTTTATTTAAAGTGGCTGACGAATTTGACCGCCACCATTGTGATCCCATTTTTTCGTTTGTTGTACCATCGAGACTTTGACCCAAATGAACCAGTCACAAAACAAGGTGATGCACCACTCAATCGATTGCCACCCCGGTTTAAGACAGTATGTCACCTACTCTTAGTCGACTATTGTGATGATTTGGCAAAGTCCGCAAACCCACAACCGCCGTATTAAGAAGGGTGGATGGGCTTTTGTGCCTCATCACCGTAAAACTAGTTAAACCATGGATCTCACCAGTTCCTCTTCTCCCTTCTCGTCCTCCTCGTGTATTTGCTTTGCTACTCAAGAGTTATTCGACCACCACAAAGATATGTAAATTTAGTTGCATATGCTTTGTGCATTTAGAAAAAACCTGGAGTTAGTGAGCCTACTACCTACTCAAATGCATTTTATTGTGATGATACCATTCTTGAAGGAAAGGTCCTTGTTCGAAAATTCATCGAAGGACAATCCAAATTTGATATGCTTACGAAGCCTCTTCTTTTACAAGTTCAAGCAGTGCTTGAACTTGATTGGTATTCATTGTTGGTGATTGCCCGTTGGGGCTTTTGTGAAGAAGGTGGAGCAAGTTTTGCTAATTGTTAATGTTGGGACATGCCAAGGTAGAGATTTGTTGGTTTGGCAAGTCCTTTAGTCTCACATCTCTAATTTCTGTTTTGCTATCCCCTATTGATGCTATAAAAAAGGGGTCTAGGCTTTATAGGTAGATGCACCAAAGGCACCATAAGAAAAGCCACTTTGGATTCAATTTCATTAAGTCCATATTAAATATTTGGGCTTTTTTTGTTTAGTAGTTTTAGGTACTTTATGGCCTAGGAATAATTTCCTAAGGCATTTGTAATTGTCTCTTTTATAAGAGATTTGCTTCTCCTTCATTCGTGGACGTAGGTCAATTGACCGAACCACGTAAATTCGATGTTCCTGTTTCTTTTATTCTTTTTTGTTTATTATCTTTATTGGGTTGCCAAATTACCCTGTGGTAATTTCCTAGGGTCAGCTCTAACACTTTTCATACATGCATTTCTTCCCAGTAGTCTTTACCAGTGTCGTCGTCATCGTCCTTGTCGTTATCGTCCTCGTCCTCGTCGGAGCAGCATCGTTACAGAACTGTACTACACTTCATATGAAGTGTTGATAAGGTACAATAGGTTCTTTCGTGCAAAGCCCTCTTATGGACAGTTTAATATAATGAAATATTATTAAATAAAACCAAAGGTGTCTGTTTTGGTATCTGAAATAATTAATTATTTTTATCATGAATGTTACGATAAAGTGGATGCCGCAAAAATTTATCATTTGCCTTATTTTCTATTCAACTTTATCTCTGGCCCTACCAAGAGACATTATAAATGAAGATAGATATAAGTATCCAAATAAACCAAACTCTTAATAATAGTTAAGAGTTTGGGGTCTCGGGCTTTACAACTTGTCTGATCATTAGTGATTCTGTAAAGCTTCTCTTAATCACATAAGTCGACATTTGAAGGCATAAAAGATCCAATTTGTGTCTATCATTCATGTTCAAAATGGCATATCCATTATTGGAGGCGCAAAGCAAAGGCATCTCTATTCCCTTCCACAAAATTATCAAGTGTTTACGGATATTATCAAGTGTTTATAGATAATTTTGTGGAAGGGAATAGAGATGCCTTTGCGCTTGAAACCATCTAAAAGTCGACAAATCTATTCACTTCCAACCAAACTGGAGTGTAAATTTAGCGTAACAACTAGTTCCGGATTTTTCCCTTCAAGCAAGATATTTTAAATGTAAAACACCATATATGACATCTCCGCTACTTGGTGCACATTGCCAGAGATACATAAAAACCAATTTGGAAATTATGATTACAAAAAGGGCAAAAGGGAACCTTAAGGCTAATTAAAAAAGAAATCGCACTCATATCTTTTATAATATTATATTAATGTTGGAGGATACAAAAGGAAACTACAGTATCTTACTTATTTACTGGATTCTCAAAGAACTCGTGTGTGTCTTATTTCCTATGTTGCACTGGCTTTTGAATCCAGAAGGGCCAAATACTTTGCTATGGCCTTTCCTTCTTTCATACTTCCCTGTCATAGTCTGCCAATGGTTCACCTGTCAATTCTTTCACAAGCTTATCTATCATTACTTCGTCTCTCTGATATTTGTGTTCTTCTAGATCCATTTTATCATCATTAGCTAAAGCGGCTGATGGCCCTTGATCATCTTTCGATTGGTTGATTGGAGCATGCTGGCTGTCCTCTGAATTTGCTCCGACAAGAAGTTCCAACGCATCCTCCTTGATACGTGATCTTTGCACAGCATCCATAACTGCAGTCAAGAATAGTTAATTCTGAATACTAAGTACTGTACAGTGGAACTAGAGCTAATGGAGATCTATGGTCAAGCGTATGAAATATGTTATTTGTGAAAATAAGTATGGTCAGATAATTATGGAAACATTAGATGCCTAGGAGTCATCACGAGAAGGGCACCCTTGTCAGAAATAACTTCATGAAACACTTGATTGCCTGAAGAAAATTCAAGTGATGAAATACCTGATGATCGGTTATACCCCATGGATACTAATTCCTCAATGTTGCACCTGATGAATCCGATACTCAAACTTCCTCCTCTTCTAAGTCGACTCTTGCAGTCAAAAGGTCATTAGTTAGTGAAAATGATAACTCTAAAGAAAACCTAAGACCCTGAAGGGCATAATTTCTTTCAGGATTTGTCAACAGAACTAATTCATTTTGAACTTTATTTGATGGGATAAAAAAAATTTATATACGAATAAATATAAGTTTGCTGTAATATGCAATGAAAAAAGTAAACAAAAATCATAGTCATATAGAATACCTAGATTTACGTGAAAATCCTTCCAATACAAAAGGGAAAAAAATCACAGACAAGCTAGAGAAGCAGATTCACTGGAAAAATAATAAACGTATAAATATCAGAATCTCTTACTCAAAAACCTGCTCAACAATCATAAAAGAATAATAGGAATATAAAGATTATATCATCGTGCACGTTGCCCTCATATTCTTCCCTTCTCTTCTTCTCTTGTTCCTTTGTCTTCAACTGTTGCTATTGCGATTTCACATAGCCACATCCATAGCCATTGCTACCCCCTTTTTTGCGCCCTAGCCACCATATGTTTAGGTTAAAAAAAAGTTTATGTTAAACGAAAAAGAGTTTTTAATGGTTCACATGAGCCATGGGTTGTCCAGACCCATTATGGGCTAAATAAATAGGTCATGTGGCTAGAACCTCTTTCTTCAACCCATAAAGAAGCTTATTCTATGACTCCTTAATGTGAAGTCATGCCGATCAACTATCGGCATATCTCTTGTATTTCTTTTAACAAGGCCTTTGTCAATATGTATGTCATATTACATTTTGAATTCAGTAACATCTAACATCTATATGCTTTAACTTGAAATAAAAAATTAGATTCTTACACAAATAGATGACGCTCTAATTTTCACAATGCATCATATAATTTTTCTATTTCAGCCCCAACTCTTGTAAGAAGTATTTTATTCATAATATTTCTTTGTAAACTCTATAGCAGTAATATATTCTACCTCTATGGAAGAGAGAGCAATACACATTTCCAATCTGGATTGTCATGACATAACTCCCCCTATAAAAGTGAGTAGAAAACCTGATGTTGCCTTCCTCGTATCAATATCTCTTGTCATATATGCATCTATGTATCCTATCAACATAGGTGGTCCCCTCTAAGGCTTAAACAAACTTTGAAGTTGCCTCTGAGATATCTAAAGGTCCACTTCACTATTACCCAATGCTCTTTGCTTGGATTTGCAGAAAATCTACTATTAACACCCACTATATATGTGATATCTGGCCTCGTGTATACTATCGTGTATATTAAACTTCCAGCTATTAAAGTTTAAGAAACCTTTTATATTTTCTTCTTCTCTAACAGAACTTGATGGACTCTACTCTAAGCACAACTTGAAGTGATCTAAAAAAAAGAATCAATTGGCTTTGCATTTATACTAGACCTATCCAATACTTTCTCGATGTATTTCTCCTATGACAACCAAATCTTTTTATTTTTTTATCACGAAAAATCTATATACCTAATATTTGCTTTATTGGCCCCATGTCCTTCATTGCAAATGACTCACTCAGTTTCTTTTTTAACCTATTAATTGTAAATATATCCGGATAAGTATATCATTAACATAAAATAATCACTAAACCATTTGATGTATTCGTTTTTAGCTATAAATGAATCAAACTTTTTACACCATTATCTTAGAGCTTGCTTTAGCCCATACAAGCTCTTCGTCAACTTGTAGATAAAATTTTCTTTACCTTTGACTTTAAAGCCTTATTGTTACTTCATATAAATTTTCTCTTCCAAATCATCACAAAGAAAAGTTGTTTTCACATCCAACTACACAACCTCCAAGTCTAAGCTAGTTGCAATACCAAGAGCAACATAGATAAAAGACATTATAACAAGAGAAAAAATCTCTTCAAAGTCAATATCTTTCTTTTAATCAAATTATTTTAAAACCAGTCTAGCTTTGTACTTTGATTGAGAACATTATTCTTAAGTATTAACCAAAAAACCTACTTATTCTTCAAGGCCTTTCTTCTCTTTGGTAGTTGCACAAAATCATATGTGTAATTATTTTACAGAGCATCTATCTCTTCATACATAGCAACTAATCATTTCTTTTTTTACTCACTTTCAACTGCTTCTTAGTAACTCTCTAGTTCACCTCAGTAATATCACATACACGTATGTGCCTGACATTACTATGCCAAATATACGATATATAGGATATTAGATGGATGAGGGACTATAAATACATGGTAACTAAGGATAGATATGTCCGATAGATTATATCCCCCTATACCGTCTGGGGACTATAGCGTAGTGGTCTAGTACATTCATAGTCGATAAGTTAAGTGAATTATTATTTCCATAATAATTCACTATATCAGAAGGAGTTCTGATGGGAGTAACTCATGGCTAGCTTAGTATTGGGCCTAGAGTGTCACACACATATGGTGGATATTGTGACAAGTAGAGATTCAGATATGAGATATCTGTGGAGCTCCTAGTTTGGATCATGTGGATAAGATCCAATTGGATAATTGAATAAGATCAAATTGGATGATTGGATAGAGATTCAATTGAATGATTGGATAAGATCCAATTGGATAGATATCTAATTGGATAATTGGATAGAGATCCAATGAGGATTGGATCCATTAAGGATAAGCTTCATGCACCTCTATAAATAGGAGGAACTTCTTGGTTAATAGGCTAGAGTTGTTAGTGGTCACCCCTTCTATTCTCCTCAGCCTCCTCTCCTCCTCCTTAGCTCTGGTAGCGTTGTAATGCATACGGAGAGGGAGATCCCATGGCGATCTGAGGAGCGTCGTCACTGTGTCTACTATATGGATTACCGCTAGAGGATTACACTAGTGCTCCTTCATCCTCTTCATTGGATCTGAAATTTTCAGGGATATACTATCTCCCTCGGTAACACTTCTAATATGATACATGCAGTTTTTTGGATTTATGATTTTTTTACGCACTAATTATTGCATAATGACCAAGTACTTAATTTTGAAAATCTAATCTTGTTTTTGTTTTTCGATATGCATGAGATGTCGACTTGTGATTTCCCAACAGATCCTACCCGATTGGGTACTAGATCTCTATCCCAATACCCAAGCATATTAGATTAGTGAATCTCTACCTAATAATCTCTTATTGGCTCTTATTAGATCTCATTCATATGATCCAATAATTCAAGGACTTATTGGATATCCAATAAGATATGGGCTCTAACGGATATCTCATATCCGAACCTCTATTTGTTGTAACACTAATCATATGTGTGTGACCCTCTATGCCTAATATCGAGCTAGCCGTGAGTTATACGTGTCAAAACTCATTCTGGCTTAGTGAATGATCATCTTCATAATAATTCATTTGACTCATCGATTACGAACGTATTATGCCACTACATCGTAGTCCCTAGACGATACAAGGGAATCTAATCCTTTGAACCTATCTATCCTTAAATACTATATACCTATAGTCCTTCATCCGTATAATATCCCAGAGATTGTATATTAGGCATGATACTGTCAGGCCTATAAAGTTTCTACTCGAGTCTCACTCTAATCAGATTCTCTTGGAGAACTCTTTCTTTCTTAATTTGAATGACCCTGGTCAAGGATTTATCTTAGCAAGGACATATGAGATGTTCCCCTTATGACACCAAGAGTAAATATTCCTCTATCGATACTTAATTGCCCTTATAATGTTGGCTGTTACTCCCAAAGATCGACTGTGCTAGATCTGAAATTTTCAGACCTATAAGTTTGGTATCAAAGAGTGGAGTATTCATACAGGACATCATTAGTATCTTAAGTCTAAAGACCAGATACAAAAATATGAGCAAATGCACGATAACTAACCATCTAGCATTTCGTGAGTGGATCAATTAGTAAACTCATTCTCCAATAAGTACCTGCATTATATCCCCAGTATCCCCACACGAGCAACTATGAGATCAGCTGCCTCTATCATATGGATAGGTATACAATACACTAGTTTGTTCGATTATCTTGATGTCTCTCTCAAGTAACATATGACTGAGATTATTTAGGGTTTATGTTTAAAGACGAATCAGTCTCATTGTCATAATCTCATTATGATCCGATTTCCATTGCACAAATCCATAGATAATATAAAGTAAAAAATATTAATAATAAGAAAAAGAATATGTATCATATCATACGTGCTGTCACTTATGTGATTGGCTTGTAGGGCACTTATGAATGACATCTTCTTCCTCCTCATCATGTCTTACAGGTAAATCAACATCAGTTATAAGTAGAACATTGACCTCTACACCATCTTCCTGCATATCTCAACCATCACTTTAATATACTAGAGGAGTAATTGGGTTATAATCTACTAATCCTCATGTGGAAGTCTTGGCTGATGCCTCTTTCTTCAAATCCTCAAAAGTTTGATCATTAAAGAAAACCACATCTCTGCTTCTAAATACTTTCTACTTTTCTGGATCTCAAAGTCTATAATCAAATTGATCATGTGAGTAGCCAAGAAAAATATATTCTTTTGTTTTATCATCTAGCTTGGACTTCTCAATGTCTAGAATATATGCAAATACACGACAACCAACCACTCTCAAGTACTTACAAAAAATATCTTTCCTTAACCATACATGCTCTACAACATTATCATTTAGATTTATATATTATGATAAGTTGATCATATTAACTATAGTCCTCAAAATCTCATTGTAATACTTTTTACGTACCTTGGACTATGAAAGTATACATTTGAGAAATTAATGATTGATATAAAATAAATGGGTCATGAACCCAACATAATTTTCATTCACCCTAAGAGCCTTGTAGTGAGATCTCTCTCAAAACTGTAAAATAGACTGACAAGTAGTGTACAAGTAATGATCCTAGACGCGTGAGAGTAATCTGTTAAGTGCTTGACACAATCTAATGTTTCACGATCCGCATAAGCAAAGCTATGTGCTACAAGTTGGATTACTACTGAACACATCCAGCAACAAAGTGATTCCTTCGAGAGAGCACAACACAAAAAAATGAAGACAAGTCAAACTTTCTTGGAGCTCATCTTCGTTCTGAAGTGAACCTTTTCGTGGCCTCAGCTAAATATGATGGTTTTCATCAATTAAATCTTGAAAATAGCACATTTACCACCTCCACCTCAGAGTTATATCTTGTTTGTAAATTTTGTAGGAGTTCGAAACCACTCTCCGCTCATGCACATTGGTGCAGTTGTAAGCAGCATTCTAAGTCATTGTAGGGAGTTGATTACCACTATCAATATGCCCATGAATCCTTCCAAAACTAAGGCGCAGATGATACTAAATCTATCTTTCATGAACAAACAGTGCTTCGGGATCGCATAAATCGGATCCATTTTCTACTCCAATTACCCTTCATGACTTTCCATGGGCTCCTTTGATTAGTTTATACCTTTAAACCAAATCAAGTCGTGTTGACTTTACGATCAATAGCCTTAAGACAACAATACATTTTATATGAGAATTAAATCTCTAGCTCCCCAACAAGTAAGAATGAGACAACGATTTTGTGTTATCCCTACAGTATTGGTAAGAAAAAGTTTGTTTGAGTTCCTCAAGCAGCATGAATAGGAAGGCTATCATGTGTGGTGTTTCAGGATCGATTAATTTGTTAGCCTCATTTGGGACCATAGATCTAAAGTGTGCACAATGTTAGAACATGTTTCTATTGGTTTGGTTATATTCTCATTAGCTATCTTGTGTCCATGTTTCAGAGGTAGATGCCTTGGTGTTAAAAGAGTTAACTAGAGAGATATTATTCACTAATGAGTTGCACTGAGTACTTCATCTGTGTCCATGGTCCGTTTCCTTTGAACAAGCATTTTTGCAAGAACTCTTGATAATTCTATTTTCTTCCAAATAGATTGGCAAAGGTCCTCTTAGGCATTTGTCTTGCTTGTTGACCGATGGTATGGTGTCAATTTGATCGAGTAGGTTATCGCTAACTGTTGTTGCTGTTGATGCCATTGACCATGGAGTCAACACGATTTGGTTCGATCTCAAAAGTGCAAGCTCATCTAGGGGACCCACAATTGTAGTGTAGGTGGTGGGGTCAACTATTGGGCTAGTTGTGGTAGAAGGGGAGCAATGGCTTGCATCATGTCGACCAATGTTTGTACTCAATGAGTAAGACTTACAAAAACATCGGTAGGGACAAGTAGGTGCCCTATGCTTGACCCTAGAGGAGAGAGGCTAGGGTTATTGAATAGACACTAGTAGCATCTCGGAGTTTGCATTGAGGTGGTGACATCCACCTATGGGAAGGAGGGAAGTTGTCTCCCTTGCCTAAAGATGTTGTGTAGGCGGTGGTGCTTACTCGTTAGAGCACTTGTTGAGATGATTTATAGATGGATGCTCAGGCCCTCCTTCTAGTACCAAAATATTATTTCCGTTAATGTTGTTGACTAGGGAGTCAACACGACTTGGTTCATCCCCAAGGCGTAAGCTCATCTAGGGGACCCACCCAAGGGGGGGGGTGAGGAGTGGGGAGCGGGTGGTTTGGGGGGTTGGTTTCGGGGGTCATATGAGGAGATCGAGTAAGAAGCAGGTCCATTGGCACGATCTTGAGACACTACTTGTTTGCTAGAAATATGTTCTAGAGTCATCCCGAGGTGTGCCTTAGCTTTATTGAGGTCCCTGCATAAGCGGTCAGCATAGGGGGAATGTTCCTAATCCAACCTCTCCGATAATAAAGTTAGTTGGAAGTTAGAAGATAGTAGATATGCTTACCCCTTTAGACTATATGGCTAGCTTTTATACCCGAGTGATCGATGGAGTGTGATTGATAGCTAGTCTAGGAGCCCCTTACATTGTCCAAGGGCTCATTTATGTCGAGAGCTGGTGAGCACATTTCTCTTAGGGCAGCGTCAGAGAAGGATGGTTGCGAGAGCATCGTTTGTCAGGGTTGGAGCCTGTTTAGAATAACCATGGGATGGTCCACCCTACCAAATGTTTGAATAGGGGAACTGGGCCACGCCGCCTTAGATTAATGACTTTTGTAGCTAGGCATACGAGCCTTCCAGCAATCATGATTGGTGGGGGTGACAAGTCGCTTGTGAAAAGGGAAAACGGGAGGATGGACATTACTATTAGGGATTAATGCATTCTGCGACTGACTTGAGTGGCCTTCTCGGAGATCGAGGCGGGCAGGGGTTGGAGGATCATGATCCTACCGATAGTTTTAAGGGTGAGGTGTTGGTTCTTTCATGCATGTATGGCATCCAAGTGGCAGCGCACGGCTGGGTGAGTCAGCAGGATGATAGTTACATAATTACTTTTCCTATCACTAACATGGATCAGAAAGTAGTATAGAGTTCATAAAGTTTAACATAAAAACTTGAGAAACTAAGAGAGCTCGAGGAAAATAAGAAACATCAATGACAGAATATGTTTTGTCATCGAACATCATACTCATCACTACCTTCCAACTAACGTACAATAACATCCACATATTAAATCTCACAGTTTTATTATAAAATCAAGTGTTGAATTTTCTAATAAGTATTCATTATCTAATACACTGAGATGTATCCAATTGAAAGCCTTGATTATATTATTTCCCAAATGAAGTAGTTAGGTTTGACTTTTATTGAATGTGCATATCAGAGTAATTATGGGTTGTGGTTATCATTATTGTAAATTGTTGGTAATCATTTTATTTTAAATGACTTCGAGCAGCAATGGTCCATTCTTTTATTTATGATAAAATTTCAACAATTGAAGATAGAATTTTTTTAATTTTTGATAAAAATAAAAATACAATCATACGACTCAAGTTGACAGACCATGCTCTAGCATGATAGAACATCTATTTGTGAGCCCAAAATTTGACATGAGGATAATTTAAAAGACTCATACAATAATAATTATACAATAGGTTACCTCGAAGATCGAACAAAAATATGAAAAAACTTATATTGAAGACAAGACTAATAGATGAAAACTACACTATCAAATTTTGATAATAAATGATGACACTCAAAATATCTTTTAAAACCACTCGATTATGATAAGTCAAACATGAGTTAAATAACTACCATAAGTCAAAACATGTGATAACTCTCCTCCTTTGTCATTAAAAATACTCAAATAAGTACAACTAACTGATGTCACTATTATTCTATAAAAAATGATAGTTTTAGTTTAAACATAAATTGAAAACAATTTTATAAACATCATGATGTCTTATACAATTTTAAGGGCATCATGATATCATCACGAAGCAGGGGGAATGAACTTCAAAAAAACTCAACGGCTTCTCTTTGTTGTTGAGCGCTCTCTCTCTCTCTCTCTCTCTCTCTCTCTCTCTCTCTCTCGTTTACACGTCTGATTGGTCCTCCCTGGATCTTTCAACAGCGAGATAAAAGTGCTTTAAATTTTATCCTGAGCTGTGTGCACGACATCTTGGCTACCACTTAGAGTTGTACACGGGGAAGGTTTTAAATTTAATCCTGATCTTATCTAAGATAAAGTTCTAGATCTTAAATTTTAACTACATGATCTCACATTGCCTCCTTTGACTATGAAGGCATAGACCCCTCTAGATGCCCTAATGCCAAGGCCAATTTAAGAGGTATTGCTGCACTGATCAAACCCGAGAAGATTTCTTATCAAGGGAGGAAGGTAGGAAATTTCTTCTTTTCGAAGGTTCGGATGAGAAATAGCATACCTTATCAAGGGAGGAAATTTGTCTGTCAATGTGCGCTATCCAGATGGAAGACACTAATACTCCATTCGCCTCTTAATTTCTTTGAATATTCTTGTTGGAGGGATGGGATGGGAGGCGCATTAGGGGATCTCTGAATCATGTGTTACACAATAGCATATGCATTGTTATATAATGATAAGGATCAAGGATTGTATATAATTAAGCATCGAGGAAAAAATTGAAATGCATATGTGCAATCATCGATAGGAGTCCAAAGCAGTTTACCTCTGGCTTATGTTTCCAATAACATCAAACTCAAAAGTACTTTTGACGCACTGCTAGTTTATTCATGCTATGATCCAACGTAAAAATGATAACCCTTGGAGTCTCACTATGATTTACATTAGTATTTTTCTCCTAGATAATAATATATTGTGGAATTCTTTTGCTCCTATTGATCTTCATGCAATTTTCTTTGACTTGTAACTAAGACAAGGAAAATATCTTCTGAACACATAAGATAGGTAAAGTAGGAACATATCGATCCTTAAATTCATGTTCTTTTAGTTGGATCTAAAAACTCCAATAGAGGCAATGCCTGCCACCAGCAAGAACTTTGGCGAAGTAATAAAATGGAGATCCTTGTGTGAAGCTATAGCTGGATAGTAGATCAGCTCAAAGGGGCCACGATGGACTTGAATATTAATTTTTTGATGAGATGGATTGATAGTTTATATTAATTCTTTGGTAGCATTGTGGTTGAGATCGTGACACTTCTCACTCATAATAACTCAATTCAATTTATCACAACCACATGAAACATTTCAACTTATAACATCGTGACATCGGAAAGTAAGTTATGTGAATACAAACATAAGAGTTTGATTCAGTATAAGATTTTTGATTAGGGGAACGCATAGGTGCCCAAGAGAGAGCCAATATATGTGGCCATAAGTGCAGTTTTTGTTTCGATGGAATTCCTATTGAGCCACCTATTATTGTGTTTCTCATCTCTAGTTATGAATATATTATTAAGGATGATTTCCTAAAAACATATTCACATCTTGAGTATTTTTTTAATCAGCGCTCTTATTTTACGTAAAAAATAATTATATTACTAACGTCTCGACCACTTTGATCATTAATTTATTTATCCAATCGTGACTGATTCAATATGGAAAGCCGAAGGGATAATCTATAAAATCAAATCATGGGGACAACGAAATGCCGGTCAAAATTCTGCTGCTGCATAAGAATGAGAATAAGCGACAGTGAATAATTACTATATATTGTTTTTCTAACATCCCTGCTATGCAAACTTTCGGTTTGCTAATTGTTTGTTTCGATCCCACCAACAGTGCCATGACCAGAGACTTATTGAGCTGCCGTAGCATGATGCGCCCCACGTCAATCATCACCGATTAACCTAGAAATTATGTATATAAAAAAAAAGAGTAAGCGCTGTCATGTCTATAAAAAAAAAAAAGAAAAAACAAAGGAGGGGTGGGGCCTCTTGCGCATTGGTTCCCAGACAACCATGGATTTCACCAACACGTCGTTGCTGTTCTCCACCTCCTCTTTCTCTGCCTTCTCCTGCTACTCACAAGAAGAACAGTTCTAGCCAACGAGCCAGTGCCAGATTGCCACCCGGTCCATCTAACCTCCTTATCGAAGGCAGCTTGCACCTTCTTCTCGGTGTCTAACCTCGTCATTGCCTCACTGCCTTGTCTAAAAACTTTGGCTCACTCATGACCGTAAAGCTTGGCAAGTTCCGTGTGTGGGTATAAAGATCATTTATATTAAAAAAAAAATTTAATATTAAATTTTAAAATTAAATAATAATATATTAAATTTATGATGTATATTTTTTATATCATTCAGAAATCTTTTATATAATTTACAGATATATTATCGTCGAATACAAAAACTATAACAATGTCGATTTGTAAAAAGAATTAAACTCGTTTTTATCTCTCTTTCTATCATTCATAAGATCATTATAAGTAATGTATTAAGAACAAAGAAAAGATAGAGAGAAGATTTATAATGTTTGATTAACTAGTTCACGTGATTAAAGAGAGATGAGAAAAGATCTATAATTCCCAATAATATCATGTATCTCTATCTCCACTTATCTGAATATTATTTTTTTATGTTATTAGGAGGTTTTATCCTTTTATAAATTGGAGTAAAATATCTATGATACGTAATTAGAGAGTCTTTTCTATCAGAATCATCTCATAAGAAATCCTGTCATAATTGAATTTTATTTATTTTGATCAATAACCATAATAAGAATTCAATTATATTCATAATATATCCTATCTAATTAAATAGAGTCATATAATTTAATATTCTTTCACTTGATCTGTTAATTTATAATATATAAAAAATTAAAATCAAAATAAAATAAAATAAAAATTATTTTAAAATTATTTTTTTAATTATATTCGAAAAATTAAAAAAATATTTTAATGTTTGCAGAGGCTCACATTGTTGCTTCTTTTGGGTTGCACCCAGAATTCGAAAATAACTATTCAACGAGTTCAACAATCCAAACTTGGATATAAGAATTTGGACCAAAGTAGGATTCTTGATTTGACTTCACCTTGTCAATTTCATATACATCCGTCATATGACATCCTCAAAGAAATAATACAACGGGTAACCTCTGAACATGGACGCATCTCTAAGTGTTTGCATATAGGATTACACCTTTGACTTTTCTTTTGTATGCCGTACAAACTTTGTCCCAAATGAACCTGTCCCAAAACATCTTGAAATGATACTAAACTAATAGCCTCTGTGGTACGTAATTTTTATTACTATTTGGACTTATCGATTTAGAATATTGATGATTATGAATGAAAATTGTAATTCAAATCATATCACGATCATCTTTCAAAGTCAGATTTCCTTGACCAACGAATCAATTGCGTTCCGAAACGTGGTCAAAAATATACTGAATGAAACTAATAGACTCGGAGTAGGACACGTCCGTGGCGGCTTGCATGCGACCGAAACAATCAAGTAACGAACGGAAAGTTGGCGCAGGCAGAGATTGCAGAAAAAATTATATATATATATATATATATATATATAACAATTAATTATCAGATTTTACAGTTTGTTCTCATTTTAACGTGGCTGACGAATTTGACCGCCACCATTGTGATCCCATTTTTATGTTTGTTGTACCATCGAGACTTTGACCGACTATTGTGATGATACGGTAACGTCTGTCACGACGCAACCGGGAAGCTGCACGCGAAAGTCACAACTGTCATGCTTATAAGAAGGGTGTACGGGCCTGTTGTGCCTCATCACCAGAAAACTAGTTAAACCATGGATCTCACCAGCACCTCCTTCCTCTTCTCCCTTCTCCTCCTCCTCGTATCGCTGCTGCTACTCAAGAAGCGCAGGTCCGGTCGCGGAGCTCGTGCCACACTGCCTCCCGGTCCATCTAAGCTCCCTATCCTAGGCAGTTTGCACCATCTCTTGGGTGGCCTGCCGCATCGTTCCCTCACCGCCTTATCTAAGAAATTTGGCCCCGTGATACTCCTGAAGCTCGGTGAGGTCCCCACCCTCGTTGTCTCATCTGCCGAAGCGGCTGCTGAGATCATGAAAACCCACGACATCAGCTTCGCCTCTCGGCCCACTAACCTGAATCTCCAGAGCGCCACATACGGTGACAGGGGCGTCGGCTTTACCTCCTACGGATTCCACTGGAGGGAGCTGCGCAAGATGAGCATCGTGGAGCTATTGAGTGCCAAGCGAGTCCAATCTTTTCGCTTTATCCGGGAAGAGGAGGTGCTTAATCTTGTGCGGTCGATAGTCCAGTTGTCCAACGCTGGTTCCACTGTGAACCTCAGTAGGAAACTTGTGCTGTTGGCTAATGATATAGGCTCCCGGTCCGTCATCGGCAGCAAGTGCAAGTACCAGAAAGACTTCATACGGATAGTGATGCAAACGCTGGAAGCTGCCGGAGGCTTCAGTTTGGCGGACTTATTCCCGTCATGGCCGATAATTAAACTTCTCAGTGGCGCGTCTTTCAAGATGCAGAGGTTACACCGCGACATGGACGCGATCCTGAATAGCATCATTCAGGAGCACAGAGAAAAGAAGTCCGCAGAGCAACCGGAGGAGGAGGAGGACTTGGTCGATGTCATGCTGAGAGTTCAAGCTGAAGGTAGCCTGTCATTCCCCTCGAAGACGAGGACATGAAAGCTATGATGCTGGTATGCTTTTTTAAACCCTAATCTTTTCTTACGGTCGCAGTATCGAGAATCTAACTTCTGGTTTCCTTTTGGAACAAACACATAAAGGATATGCTCGGTGGGGCCAGCGAGACCTCCGCAGGAATAATGGAGTGGGCCATGTCGGAGCTGATGAGGAATCCAAGAGTGATGCGGAGGTTGCAAGAGGAGGTGAGGGAGACTGTCGGAGGAAAGGGAAAGGTGACGGAGAACGACATCAACGGAATGAACTACTTGAGACTGGTCATCAAGGAGACTCTGAGGCTGCACCCTCCTGTTCCTCTGCTGCTCCCCGAGAGTGCCGGGAGACGTGCGAGGTTCTTGGTTACCAGATACCAGAGAAGACGAGAGTATTCGTGAACGTTTGGGCCTTGGGAAGGGATCCTCGACACTGGGACAATGCCACTGAGTTTGAGCCGGAGAGATTCGAGAGGAGGAATTCCATGGTCGACTTCAAGGGAACCAACTTCGAGTTCTTACCTTTCGGGGCAGGCAGAAGGATATGCCCAGGGATGTCATTTGGTTTGAAGAGCATAGAGCTTTCCTGGCTAGCCTTCTCTACAACTTTGACTGGGAGCTCCCAACGGGAGATGAAGGGATGCCCCAGGAGTTGGACATGAGCGAGACCTTCTCGATTACGTGCCGGAGGAAGTCGGACCTCTGCCTGCGTGCCATCCCTCGTATCCCTTTCTCCATCACCTGACCTTTACTCAAAACTACATGCACTCGTAGTCGTTTCTTGCCCTTTTCATACATGCATTTCTTCCCAGTAGTCTTTACCAGTGCCGCCATCGTTGTCGTCGTTATCGTCCTCGTCCTCGTCGAAGCAGCATTGTTACAGAAATGTATTACACTTCATATAAACAGTGTTGATGAGGTACAAGAGCCTCTTTCTTGTAAAGCCCTCTTATTTGTAGTTTAATATAATGAAATTTTATTAATTAAATAGAAAGGTCTCTGTTTTGATATCTGAAATAATTAATTATTTTTGTTATGGATGAATGTTACGATAAAGCATAGCTCGGATGCCGCAAAAATTCATCCAAACCCTGATTTGCCTTATTTTCTAGTCAACTTTTTCTTGACCCGAAGAGACATTTTGAATGAAGATAGATATAAGTATCCAAATAAACCAAATTCTTAATAATAGTTAAGTGTTTGGGGTCTTGGGCTTTGTAGCTTGTTTGATCATTAGTGATTCTGTAAAGCTTCTCTTAATCACATATGCCAACGCTTGAAGGCATAAAAGATCTAATTTTTATCTATCATTCATATTCAAAATGGTATATCCATCATCAGAGGCATAAAGCAAAGGCATCTCTATTCCCTTCCACAAAATTATCAAGTGTTTGTAGATAATTTTGTGGAACGGAATAGAGATGTCTATACGCTTGAAACCATCTAAAAGTCGACGAATCTATTCACTTCCAACCAAACTGGAGTGTAAATTTTGCATAAGAATTAGTTCCGGCTTTTTCCCTTCAAGCAAGATATTTTAAATGGAAAACACCATATATGACCTCTCCGCTACAAGGTGCACATTGCAAGAGATACATAAAAAACTTATTTGGAAATGATGATTACAAAAAGATAAAAAAAAATCGCACTCGAATCTTTTATAATACTATATTAATGCTGGAGGATACAAAAGGAAACAATAGTATCTTACCTATTTACTAGATTCTCGAAGAACCTGTGTGTGTCTTATTTCCTATGTTGCACTGGCTTTTGAATCCAGAAGGGCCAATTACTTTGCTATGGCCTCTCCTTCTTTCATACTTCCTTGTCATAGTCTGCCAATGGATCACCTGTCAGTTCTTTTGCATGCTCGTCTGCCATGACTTCGTCTCTCTGATATTTGTGTTCTTCCAGATCCATTTTATCATCATTAGCTAAAGCAGTTGATGGCCCTTGATCATCTTTTGGTTGGTTGATTGGAGCATGCTGGTTGTCCTCTGAATTGGCTCCGACAAGAAGTTCCAACGCATCCTCCTTGATACGTGATCTTTGCACAGCATCCATAACTGCAATCACGAATAGTTAATTCTGAATACTAAGTACTGTACAGTGGCACTAGAGCTAATGGAGATCTATGGTCAAGCATATGAAATATGTTGTTTGTGAAAATAAGTATGGTTAGACAGCTATAGAAACATTAGATGCCTAGGAGTCATCACGAGAAGGGCACCCTTGTCAGAAATAACTTCATGAAACACTTGATTGTCTGAAGAAAATTCAAGTGATGAAATTTCTGATGATCGGTTATACCCATCGATACTAATTCCTCAATGTCTGCACCTGATGAATCCGATACTCAAACTTCCTCCTCTTCTCAAGTCGACTCTAGAAGTCAAAACGTCATTAGTTAGTGAAAATGATAACTCTAAAGAAAACCTAAGTCCCTGAAGGGCATAATTTCTTTCAGGATTTGTCAATAGAACTAAATCATGTTGAACTTTATTTGATGGGATAAAAAAAATTTATATACGAACAAATATAAGTTTGCTGTAATATGCAGTGAAAAAAATTACAAAAATCATAATCATATAGAATACCTAGATTTACATGAAAATCCCTCTAATGGAAAAGGAAAAAAAATCACAGACAAGCTAGAGAAGCAGATTCACTATAAAAATAATAAACGTATAAATATCAGAATCTCTTACTCAAAAACCCGCTCAACAATCATAAAAGAATAACTAGAATATAAAGATTATATCATCGTGCACGTTGCCCTCATATTCTTCCCTTCTCTTCTTCTTTTGTTCCTTTGTCTTCAAGTATCGCTGTTGTGGTTTCACATAGCCACCGCTGCCCCCTTTTTTTTGCCCTAGCCATCATATGTTTAGGTTAAAAAAAAGTTTATCTTAAAATAAAAAAGAGTTTTTAATGGTTGATGTGAGCCATGGGTTGTTCAGGCCCATTATGGGCTAAATAAATTGGTCATGTGCTTAACAACCTCTCACTTCAACCCATAAAGAAGCCTATACTCCTTAATGTGAAGTCATGCTGATCAACCGTCGGCATATCTCTTGTATTTCTTTTAAGAAGGTCTTTGTCAATATGTATGTCATATTACATTTTGAATTCAGTGGCATCTAACATATATATGCTTTAACTTGAAATAAAAAATTGAATTCTTACATAAATAGATGGCATTCTGATTTTCACAATGCATCACATAATTTTTCTGTTTCAGCCCCAACTCTTGTAAGAATTATTTTTTCCATAATATTTCTTTACAAACTCTATAGCAGTAATATATTCTACCTCTCAGGCAGAGAGAGCAATACACTTTTGCAATCTGGATTATCATGATACAACTCCTCCTATAAAAGTAAGTAGAAAACCTGATGCTGACTTCCTCGTATCAATATCTTTTGTCATATACACATCTATGTATCCTGTCAACATAGATGGACCACCTCTAAGGCTTAAACAAACTTTGAAGCTCCCTCTGAGATATCTAAAGGTCCACTTTACTATTGCCCAATGCTCTTTGCTTAGATTTGCAAAAAATATACTATTAACACCCACTACATATGCGATATCTGGCCTCATACATACTAACGTGTATATTAAACTTTCTGCTACTAAAGTTTAATAAATCTTTTATATTTTCTTCGTCTAATCACTTGATGGACTCTGCTCTAAGCACAACTTAAAGTGATCTAAAAAAGGAGAATCAATTGGCTTTGCATTACTTATACTGGACCTATCCAATACTTTCTCGATGTATTTCTCCTATGACAACCAAATCTTCGTATTTTTTTATCTCGAAAAATCTGTATATATAATATTTGCTTTATTGGCCCCATGTCCTTCATTGTAAATGACTCACTTAGTTTATTTTTTAACCTATTAATTGTAGACATATTTGGATAAGCATATCATTAACATAAAGTAATCACCAAACCATTTCATGTATTCATTTTTAGTTATAAATGAATCAAACATTTTACACCATTATCTTAGAGCTTGCTTTAGCCCATACAAGCTCTTTGTCAACTTGTAGATAAAATTTTCTTTACCTTTGACTTTAAAGCCTTATAGTTGCTTCATATAAATTTTCTCCTCCAAATCATCACAAAAAAAAGTTGTTGTCACATCCAACTACTCAACCTCCAAGTCTAAGCTAGTTGCAATACCAAGAGCAATATATATAAAAGACATTATAACAAGAGAAAAAATCTCTTCAAAGTTAATATTTTTTTTTGATCAAATTATTTAAAAACCAGTCTAGCTTTGTACTTTGGTTGAGAATATTGTTCTTAATATTAACTAAAAAACCTACTTGTTCTTCAAGGCCTTTTTTCCCTTTGGTAGTTGCACAAAATCATATGTGTGGTTCTTTTACATAGCATCCATCTCTTAATGCATAGCAACTAATCATTTCTTTTTTTACTCACTTTCAACTGCTTCTTGGTAACTCTCTAGTTCACATGCATCAGTAATATCATATACACGTATGCACCTGACATTACCATGTCAAATATATGATATATAAGATATTAGATGGATGAGGGACTATAAATACATGATAACTAAGGACAGAAATGTCCGATAGATTATATCCCCCTATATCGTCTAGAGACTATAGCGTAGTGGTCTAGTACGTTCATAGTCGATAAGTCAAGTGAATTATTACTTTTATAATAATTCACTATATCAGACGGAATTCTGAGGGGAGTAACTCATGACCAGCTCGGTATTGGACCTAGAGGGTTACACACAAATGGTGGATATTGTGACAAGTAGAGGTTCAGATATGAGATATCTGTGGAGCTCCTAGTTTGTATCATGTGGATAGGATTCAATTGGATAATTGAATAAGTTCAAATTGGATGATTGGATAGAGATTCAATTGAATGATTGGATAAGATCAAATTGGATAGAGATCTAATTGGATAATTAGATAGAGATCCAATGAGGATAGGATCCATTAAGGATAAGCTTCATACACCTCTATAAATAGGAGGAACTTTCTGGTTCATAGGCTAGAGCTGTTGGTGGTCGCCCCTCCTATTCTCCTTAGCCTCCTCTCCTCCTTGGCTCTGGTAACGTTATAGTGCATACGAAGAGGGGGATCCCACGGTGATCTAAGGAGCGTCGTTGCTACGTCCGCTATGTGAATTACCGCTAGAGAGGATTACACTAGTGCTCCTTCATCTTCTTTATCAGATCTAAAATTTTCAGGGATATATGATCTCCCTAGGTAACACTTCTAACATGATACATGTAATTTTTTGGATTTATGATTTTTTCATACACCAATTGTCGCATAAAGACTAAGTACTTAACTTTGGAAATCTGATCTTGTTTTTATTTTTCGCTATGCATGAGATGTCAAGTCTTGATTTTCCAACAGATCCTACCATATTGGGTACTAGATCTCTATCAAAATACCCAAGCATCTTAGATTAGTGGATCTCTACCTAATAATCTTCTATTGGCCCTTATTAGATCTCATTCATATGATCCAATAATTCAAGGACTTATTGGATATCCAATAAGATACAGACTCTAATGGATATCTCATATCCGAACCTCTATTCGTCACAACAATTATCATATGTGTGTGACCCTCTATGCCTAATATCGAGCTGGTAAGTGAGTTATACGTGTCAAAACTCATTCTAGCTTAGTGAATGATCATCTCCATAATAATTTATTTGACTCATCGTTTATAGACGTACTAGGCCACTACGCCGTAGTCCCTAGACGATACAAGGGAATCCAATCCTTTAAACCTATCTATCCTCAAATATTGTGTACCTATAGTCCTTCATCCATATAATATCCCAAAGATTGTATATTATGCATGATACTGTCAGGCCTATACAGTTTATACTCGAGTCTCACTCTAATCAAATTCTTCCGGAGAACTCTTTCTTTCTTAATTTGAATGACCTAGTCAAGGATTTATTTTAGCAAGGACATATGAGATATTCCTCTTATGACACCAAGAGTGAATAATCCTCTATCGATACTTAATTGCCCTCATAGTTTTGGTTATCACTCCCAATGACCGGCTGTGCTAGATCTGAAATTTTCAAACCTATAAGTATAGTATCAAAGAGTGGAGTACTCATACAAGACATCTTTAGTATCTCAAGTGTAAAAACTAGATACAATAATATGAGCAAATGCACGACAACCAACCATCCAGCATTCCGTGAGTGGATCAATCAGTGAACTCATTCTCCAGTAAGTACATGCATTGTATCCCTAGTATTCCCACATGAGCAACTATGAGATCAACTACCTCCATCGTATGAATAGGTATATAGTACACGAGTTTGTTCGGTTATCTTGATGTCCCTCTCGAGTAACATATGACTGAGATTATTTAGGGTTTATGTTTAAAGACGAATCAGTCTCATTGTCATAATCTCATCACAATCCGATTCCCATTGCACAGATCCATAGATAATATAAAGTGAGAAAAATATTAATAATAAGAAAAAAGAATATGTAACATATCACACGTGCTATCACTCACGTGATTGGCTTGCAAGGCACTTATGACTGACATCTTCCTCCTCAACTTGTCCTATAGGTAAATCAACATCAGCTACAAGTATATCAACATCGGCCTCTACACCATCTTCCTATATATCTCAACCATCACTCTAATATACTAGAGGAGTAATTGGGTTATAATCTGTTAAGTCTCATGTGGAAGTCTTGGCTGATGCCACTTTCTTCAAATCCTCAAAAGTTTGATCATCAAAGAAGACCACATCTCTGCTTCTAAATACTTTCTATTTTTTTGGATCTCAAAGTCTATAATCAAATTGATCATGTGAGTAGCCAAGAAAAATATATTCTTTTGTTTTAACATCTAGCTTGGACTTCTCAATGTCTAGAATATGTGCAAATGCATGACAACCAATAACTCTCAAATATTTACAGATAACATCTTTCCTTAACCATACATGCTCTAGAACATTATCATTTAGATTTATATATTGTGATAAGTTGATCATATTAACTATAGTCCTCAAAATCTCATTGTAATACTTTTTATCGTACCTTGGACTGTGAAAGTATACATTTGAGAAATTAATAATTGCTATAAAATAAATGGGTCATGAACCCAACATAATTTTCATTCACCCTAAGAGCCTTGCAAAGAAGATCTCTCTCAAAACTCAAAAAGATCGACAAGTAGTGTGCAAGTAATGATCCTAGATGTGTGAGAGCAATCTGATAAGTGCCTGACACAATCTAATGTTTCACGATCCACATAAGCAAAGCTATGTGCTACGAGTTGGATTACTATTGAACACATCCAGCAACAAAGTGATTCCTTCGAGAGAGCACAACACAGGAAATTGAAGACAAGTCAAACTTTTAACTAGGAAGGATTTTCTTGGAGCTCATCTTCGTTCTGAAGTGAACCTTTTCGTGGCCTCAGCTAAATATGATGGTTTTCATCAATTAAATCTTGAAAATAACACATTTACCACCTCCACCTCAAAGTTATATCTTGTTTGTAAATTTTGTAGGAGTTCGAAACCACTCTTCGCTCATACACATTGGTGCAGTTGTAAGTAGCATTCTAAGTCATTGTAGGGAGTTGATTACCACTATCAATATGCACATGAATCCTTCTAAAACTAAGGCGCAGATGACACTAAATCTATCTTTCATGAACAAACAGTGCTTCGGGATCGCATAAATCGGATCCGTTTTCTACTCCAATTACCCTTCATGACTTTCCATGGGCTCCTTAGATTAGTTTATACCTTTAAACCAAATCAAGTCGTGTTGACTTTACGATCAATAGCCTTAAGACAACAATACATTTTATCTGAGAATTAAATCTCTAGCTCCCCAACAAGTAAGAATGAGACAACGATGTTGTGTTATCCCTACAGTATTGGTAAGAAAAAGTTTGTTTGAGTTCCTCAAGCAGCATGAATAGGAAGGCTATCATGTGTGGTGTTTCAGGATCGATTAATTTGTTATCCTCATTTGGGACCATAGATCTAAAGTGTGCACAACCTTAGAACATGTTTCTGTTAGTTTGGTTATATTCTCATTAGATATCTTGTGTCCATGTTTCAGAGGTAGATGCCTTGGTGTTAAAAGAGTTAACTAGAGAGATATTATTCACTAATGAGTTGCACTGAGTACTTCATCTGTGTCCATGGTCCGTTTCCTTTGAACAAGCATTTTTGAAAGAACTCTTGATAATTTTATTTCCTTCCAAATAGATTGGCAAACGTCCTCTTAGGCATCTGTCTTGCTTGTAGACCGACGGCATGGTGTCAATTTGATCGAGTAGGTTATCGCTAACTGTTGTTGCTGTTGATGCCATTGACCCGGGAGTCAACACGATTTGGTTCGATCCCAAAAGTGCAAGCTTATCCAGGGGACCCATGATTGTAGTGTAGGTGGTGGGGACGACTATTGGGCTAGTTGTGGTAGAAGGGGAGCAATGGCTTGCATCATGTCGGTCAATGTTTGTATTCAATGAGTAAGACTTGAAAAGACATCGGTAGGGACAAGTAGGTGCCCTGCGCTTGACCCTAGAGGAGAGAGGCTAGGGTTATTGAATAGACACTAGTAGTATCTCAGAGTTTGCATTAAGGTGGAGGCGTCCACCTGTGGGAAGGAGGGAAGTTGTCCCCCTTGCTTAAAGATGTTGTGTGTAGGCGATGGTGCTTACTCGTTAGAGTGCTCGTTGAGATGATTTATAGATGGATGCTCAGGCCCTACTTCTAGTACCAAAATATTATTTTCGTTGATGTTGTTGACTAGGGAGTCAACACGGCTTGGTTCGTCCCGAAAGCGCAAGCTCATCTAGGGACCCACCCGGGGGTTTGGTTCGGGGTCACATGAAGAGATCGAGTAGGAAGCGGGTCCATTGGCACAATCTTGAGAGACTACTTGTTTGCTAGAAATATGTTCTAGAGCCATCCCGAGGTGTGCCTTTGCTTTATTTAGGTCCCGACATAAGCACTCAGCATAGGGGGAATGTTCCCAATCCAACCTCTCCAACAATAAAGTTAGTTGGAAGGTAGAAGATAGTAGATATGCTTACCCCTTTAGACTGTGTGGCTAGCTTTTATACCTTAGCGACCGATGAAGTACAACTGATAACTAGTTCGGGAGCCCCTTACATTGTCTAAAGGCTCATTTTTGTCGAGAGCAAGTGAGCACATTTCTCGTAGGGCAACATCAGAGAAAGATGGTTGCGAGATCATCGTTTATCAGGGTTTAAGCCTGTTTAGAATAACCATGGGATGGTCCACTATACAAGATGTTTGAATAGGAGAACTGGGCCACGCTGCCTTGGATTAATGACTTTTGTAGCTAGGCATGCGAGCCTTCCAAAGAATCATAGTTGGTGGGGTGACAAGTCGCTTGTAATTATGGGTTGTGCTTATCATTATTGTAAATTGTTGGTAATTATTTTATTTTAAATGACTTCGAGCAGCAATGGTCCATTCTTTTATTTATGATAAAGTTTCAACAATTGAAGATAGAATTTTTTTTAATTTTTGATAAAAATAAAAATACAATCATACGACTCAAGTTGATGAGACCATGCTCTAGCATGATAGAACATCTATTTGTGAGCCCAAAATTTGACATGAGGATAATTTAAAAGACTCATACAATAATAATTATACAATAGGTTACCTCGAAGATCGAACAAAAATATGAAAAAACTTATATTGAAGACAAGACTAATAGATGAAAACTACACTATCAAATTTTGATAATAAATGATGACACTCAAAATATCTTTTAAAACCACTCGATTATGATAAGTCAAACATGAGTTAAATAACCACCATAAGTCAAAACATGCGATAACTCTCCTCCTTTGTCATTAAAAATACTCAAATAAGTACAACTAACTGATGTCACTATTATTCTATAAAAAATGATAGTTTTAGTTTAAACATAAATTGAAAACAATTTTATAAACATCATGATGTCTTATACAATTTTAAGGGCATCATGAAATCATCACGAAGCAGGGGGAATGAACTTCAAAAAAAACTCAACGGCTTCTCTTTGTTGTTGAGCGCTCTCTCTCTCTCTCTCTCTCTCTCTCTCTCTCTCTCTCTCTCTCTCTCTCTCTACCTTTTGTTTACACGTCTGATTGGTCCTCCCTGGATCTTTCAACAGCGAGATAAAAGTGCTTTAAATTTTATCCTTAACTGTGTGCACGACATCTTGGCTACCACTTAGAGTTGTACACGGGGAAGGTTTTAAAATTAATCCTGATCTTATCTCAGATAAAGTTCTAGATCTTATATTTTAACTACATGATCTCACATTGCCTCCTTTGACTATGAAGGCATAGGCCCCTCTAGATGCCCTAATGCCAAGGCCAATTTAAGAGGTATTGCTGCACTGATCAAACCCGAGAAGATTTCTTATCAAGGGAGGAAGGTAGGAAATTTCTTCTTTTCGAAGGTTCGGATGAGAAATAGCATACCTTATCAAGGGAGGAAATTTGTCTGTCAATGTGCGCTATCCAGATGGAAGACACTAATACTCCATTCGCCTCTTAATTTCTTTGAATATTCTTGTTGGAGGGATGGGATGGGAGGCGCATTAGGGGATCTCTGAATCATGTGTTACACAATAGCATATGCATTGTTATATAATGATAAGGATCAAGGATTGTATATAATTAAGCATCGAAGAAAAAATTGAAAGGCATATGTGCAATCATCGATAGGAGTCCAAAGCAGTTTACCTCTGGCTTATGTTTCCAATAACATCAAACTCAAAAGTACTTTTGACGCACTGCTAGTTTATTCATGCTATGATCCAACGTAAAAATGATAACCCTTGGAGTCTCACTATGATTTACATTAGTATTTTTCTCCTAGATAATAATATATTGTGGAATTCTTTTGCTCCTATTGATCTTCATGCAATTTTCTTTGACTTGTAACTAAGACAAGGAAAATATCTTCTGAACACATAAGATAGGTAAAGTAGGAACATATCGATCCTTAAATTCATGTTCTTTTAGTTGGATCTAAAAACTCCAATAGAGGCAATGCCTGCCACCAGTAAGAACTTTGGCGAAGTAATAAAATGGAGATCCTTGTGTGAAGCTATAGCTGGATAGTAGATCAGCTCAAAGGGGCCACGATGGACTTGAATATTAATTTTTTGATGAGATGGATTGATAGTTTATATTAATTCTTTGGTAGCATTGTGGTTGAGATCGTGACACTTCTCACTCATAATAACTCAATTCAATTTATCACAACCACATGAAACATTTCAACTTATAACATCGTGACATCGGAAAGCAAGTTATGTGAATACAAGTATAAGAGTTTGATTCAGTATAAGATTTTTGATTAGGGGAATGCATAGGTGCCCAAGAGAGAGCCAATATATGTGACCATAAGTGCAGTTTTTGTTTCGATGGAATTTCTATTGCGCCACCTATTATTGTGTTTCTCATCTCTAGTTATGAATATATTATTAAGGATTATTTCCTAAAAACATATTCACATCTTGAGTATTTTTTTAATCAACGCTCTTATTTTACGTAAAAAATAATTATATTACTAACGTCTCGATCACTTTGATCATTAATTTATTTATCCAATCGTGACTGATTCAATATGGAAAGCCGAAGGGATAATCTATAAAATCAAATCATGGGGACAACGAAATGCCGGTCAAAATTCTGCTGCTGCATAAGAATGAGAATAAGCGACAGTGAATAATTACTATATATTGTTTTTCTAACATCCCTGCTATGCAAACTTTCGGTTTGCTAATTGTTTGTTTCGATCCCACCAACAGTGCCATGGCCAGAGACTTGATTGAGCTGCCGTAGCATGATACGCCCCACGTCAATCATCACCGATTAACCTAGAAATTATGTATATAAAAAAAAAGAGTAAGCGCTGTCATGTCTATAAAAAAAAAAAGAAAAAACAAAGGAGGGGCCTCTTGCGCATTGGTTCCCAGACAACCATGGATTTCACCAACACGTCGTTGCTGTTCTCCACCTCCTCTTTCTCTGCCTTCTCCTGCTACTCACAAGAAGAACAGTTCTAGCCAACGAGCCAGTGCCAGATTGCCACCCGGTCCATCTAACCTCCCTATCGAAGGCAGCTTGCACCTTCTTCTCGGTGTCTAACCTCGTCATTGCCTCACTGCCTTGTCTAAAAACTTTGGCTCACTCATGACCGTAAAGCTTGGCAAGTTCCGTGTGTGGGTATAAAGATCATTTATATTAAAAACAAATTAACATTAAATTTTAAAATTAAATAATAATATATTAAATATATGATGTATATTTTTTATATCATTCAGAAATCTTTTATATAATTTACAGATATATTATCGTCGAATACAAAAACTATAACAATGTCGATTTGTAAAAAGAATTAAACTCGTTTTTATCTCTCTTTCTATCATTCATAAGATCATTATAAGTAATGTATTAAGAACAAAGAAAAGATAGAGAGAAGATTTATAATGTTTGATTAACTAGTTCACGTGATTAAAGAGAGATGAGAAAAGATCTATAATTCCCAATAATATCATGTATCTCTATCTCCACTTATCTGAATATTATTTTTTTATGTTATTAGGAGGTTTTATCCTTTTATAAATTGGAGTAAAATATCTAGGATACGTAATTAGAGAGTCTCTTCTATCAGAATCATCTCATAAGAAATCCTGTCATAATTGAATTTTATTTATTTTGATCAATAACCATAATCAGAATTCAATTATATTCGTAATATATCCTATCTAATTAAATAGAGTCATATAATTTAATATTATTTCACTTGATCTGTTAATTTATAATATATAAAAAATGAAAATCAAAATAAAATAAAATAAAAATTATTTTAAAATTATTTTTTTAATTATATTCGAAAAATTAAAAAAATATTTTAATGTTTGCAGAGGCTCACATTGTTGCTTCTTTTGGGTTGCACCTGAATTAAAATAACTATTCAACGAGTTCAACAATCCAAACTTGGATATAAGAATTTGGACCAAAGTAGGATTCTTGATTTGACTTCACCTTGTCAATTTCATATACATCCGTCATATGACATCCTCAAAGAAATAATACAACGGGTAACCTCTGAACATGGACGCATCTCTAAGTGTTTGCATATAGGATTACACCTTTGACTTTTCTTTTGTATGCCGTACAAACTTTGTCCCAAATGAACCTGTCCCAAAACATCTTGAAATGATACTAAACTAATAGCCTCTGTGGTACGTAATTTTTATTACTATTTGGACTTATCGATTTAGAATATTGATGATTATGAATGAAAATTGTAATTCAAATCATATCACGATCATCTTTCAAAGTCAGATTTCCTTGACCAACGAATCAATTGCGTTCCGAAACGTGGTCAAAAATATACTGAATGAAACTAATAGACTCGGAGTAGGACACGTCCGTGGCGGCTTGCATGCGACCGAAACAATCAAGTAACGAACGGAAAGTTGGCGCAGGCAGAGATTGCAGAAAAATTATTATATATATATATATATATATATATATATATATATAACAATTAATTATCAGATTTTACAGTTTGTTCTCATTTTAACGTGGCTGACGAATTTGACCGCCACCATTGTGATCCCATTTTTATGTTTGTTGTACCATCGAGACTTTGACCGACTATTGTGATGATACGGTAACGTCTGTCACGACGCAACCGGGAAGCTGCACGCGAAAGTCACAACTGTCATGCTTATAAGAAGGGTGTACGGGCCTGTTGTGCCTCATCACCAGAAAACTAGTTAAACCATGGATCTCACCAGCACCTCCTTCCTCTTCTCCCTTCTCCTCCTCCTCGTATCGCTGCTGCTACTCAAGAAGCGCAGGTCCGGTCGCGGAGCTCGTGCCACACTGCCTCCCGGTCCATCTAAGCTCCCTATCCTAGGCAGTTTGCACCATCTCTTGGGTGGCCTGCCGCATCGTTCCCTCACCGCCTTATCTAAGAAATTTGGCCCCGTGATACTCCTGAAGCTCGGTGAGGTCCCCACCCTCGTTGTCTCATCTGCCGAAGCGGCTGCTGAGATCATGAAAACCCACGACATCAGCTTCGCCTCTCGGCCCACTAACCTGAATCTCCAGAGCGCCACATACGGTGACAGGGGCGTCGGCTTTACCTCCTACGGATTCCACTGGAGGGAGCTGCGCAAGATGAGCATCGTGGAGCTATTGAGTGCCAAGCGAGTCCAATCTTTTCGCTTTATCCGGGAAGAGGAGGTGCTTAATCTTGTGCGGTCGATAGTCCAGTTGTCCAACGCTGGTTCCACTGTGAACCTCAGTAGGAAACTTGTGCTGTTGGCTAATGATATAGGCTCCCGGTCCGTCATCGGCAGCAAGTGCAAGTACCAGAAAGACTTCATACGGATAGTGATGCAAACGCTGGAAGCTGCCGGAGGCTTCAGTTTGGCGGACTTATTCCCGTCATGGCCGATAATTAAACTTCTCAGTGGCGCGTCTTTCAAGATGCAGAGGTTACACCGCGACATGGACGCGATCCTGAATAGCATCATTCAGGAGCACAGAGAAAAGAAGTCCGCAGAGCAACCGGAGAGAGGAGGAGGACTTGGTCGATGTCATGCTGAGAGTTCAAGCTGAAGGTAGCCTGTCATTCCCCCTCGAAGACGAGGACATGAAAGCTATGATGCTGGTATGCTTTTTTTTTAAACCCTAATCTTTTCTTACGGTCGCAGTATCGAGAATCTAACTTCTGGTTTCCTTTTGGAACAAACACATAAAGGATATGCTCGGTGGGGCCAGCGAGACCTCCGCAGGAATAATGGAGTGGGCCATGTCGGAGCTGATGAGGAATCCAAGAGTGATGCGGAGGTTGCAAGAGGAGGTGAGGGAGACTGTCGGAGGAAAGGGAAAGGTGACGGAGAACGACATCAACGGAATGAACTACTTGAGACTGGTCATCAAGGAGACTCTGAGGCTGCACCCTCCTGTTCCTCTGCTGCTCCCCCGAGAGTGCCGGGAGACGTGCGAGGTTCTTGGTTACCAGATACCAGAGAAGACGAGAGTATTCGTGAACGTTTGGGCCTTGGGAAGGGATCCTCGACACTGGGACAATGCCACTGAGTTTGAGCCGGAGAGATTCGAGAGGAGGAATTCCATGGTCGACTTCAAGGGAACCAACTTCGAGTTCTTACCTTTCGGGGCAGGCAGAAGGATATGCCCAGGGATGTCGTTTGGTTTGAAGAGCATAGAGCTTTCCCTGGCTAGCCTTCTCTACAACTTTGACTGGGAGCTCCCAACGGGAGATGAAGGGATGCCCCAGGAGTTGGACATGAGCGAGACCTTCTCGATTACGTGCCGGAGGAAGTCGGACCTCTGCCTGCGTGCCATCCCTCGTATCCCTTTCTCCATCACCTGACCTTTACTCAAAACTACATACACTCGTAGTCGTTTCTTGCCCTTTTCATACATGCATTTCTTCCCAGTAGTCTTTACCAGTGCCGCCATCGTTGTCGTCGTTATCGTCCTCGTCCTCGTCGAAGCAGCATTGTTACAGAAATGTATTACACTTCATATAAACAGTGTTGATGAGGTACAAGAGCCTCTTTCTTGTAAAGCCCTCTTATTTGTAGTTTAATATAATGAAATTTTATTAATTAAATAGAAAGGTCTCTGTTTTGATATCTGAAATAATTAATTATTTTTGTTATGGATGAATGTTACGATAAAGCATAGCTCGGATGCCGCAAAAATTCATCCAAACCCTGATTTGCCTTATTTTCTAGTCAACTTTTTCTTGACCCGACTAAGAGATATTTTGAATGAAGATAGATATAAGTATCCAAATAAACCAAATTCTTAATAATAGTTAAGTGTTTGGGGTCTTGGGCTTTGTAGCTTGTTTGATCATTAGTGATTATGTAAAGCTTCTCTTAATCACATATGCCAACGCTTGAAGGCATAAAAGATCCAATTTTTATCTATCATTCATATTCAAAATGGTATATCCATCATCATTCCCTATTCCCTTGAGGCATACAGCAAAGGCATCTCTATTCCCTTCCACAAAATTATCAAGTGTTTATAGATAATTTTGTGGAAGGGAATAGAGATGTCTATACGCTTGAAACCATCTAAAAGTCGACGAATCTATTCACTTCCAACCAAACTGGAGTGTAAATTTTGCATAAGAATTAGTTCCGACTTTTTCCCTTTAAGCAAGATATTTTAAATGGAAAACACCATATATGAC
Source organism: Musa beccarii (assembly GCA_024322285.1). Taxonomy (NCBI): domain Eukaryota; kingdom Viridiplantae; phylum Streptophyta; class Magnoliopsida; order Zingiberales; family Musaceae; genus Musa; species Musa beccarii. The sequence goes on along the minus strand of CM044398.1, from coordinate 13,961,869 downwards.
CTCTCCGCTACTAGGTGCACATTGCAAGAGATACATAAAAAACTTATTTGGAAATGATGATTACAAAAAGATAAAAAAGAAATCGCACTCGAATCTTTTATAATACTATATTAATGCTGGAGGATACAAAAGGAAACAATAGTATCTTACCTATTTACTAGATTCTCGAAGAACCCGTGTGTCTTATTTCCTATGTTGCACTGGCTTTTGAATCCAGAAGGGCCAAATACTTTGCTATGGCCTCTCCTTCTTTCATACTTCCCTGTCATAGTTTGCCAATGGATCACCTGTCAGTTCTTTCGCAAGCTCGTTTGCCATGACTTCGTCTCTCTGATATTTGTGTTCTTCCAGATCCATTTTATTATCATTAGCTAAAGCAGTTGATGGCCCTTGATCATCTTTCGTTGGTTGATTGGAGCATGCTGGTTGTCCTCTGAATTTGCTCTGACAAGAAGTTCCAACGCATCCTCCTTGATACGTGATCTTTGCACAACATCCATAACTGCAATCACGAATAGTTAATTCCGAATACTAAGTACTGTACAGTGGCACTAGAGCTAATGGAGATCTATGGTCAAGCATATGAAATATGTTGTTTGTGAAAATAAGTATGGTTAGACAACTATAGAAACATTACATGCCTAGGAGTCATCACGAGAAGGGCACCCTTGTCAGAAATAACTTCATGAAACACTTGATTGTCTGAAGAAAATTCAAGTGATGAAATTTCTGATGATCGGTTATACCCTATGGAGACTAATTCCTCAATGTCTGCACCTGATGAATCCGATACTCAAACTTCCTCCTCTTCTCAAGTCGACTCTAGCAGTCAAAATGTCATTAGTCAGTGAAAATGATAACTCTAAAGAAAACCTAAGTCCCTAAAGGGCATAATTTTTTCAGGATTTGTCAATAGAACTAATTCATTTTGAACTTTATTTGATGGGATAAAAAAAATTTATATACGAACAAATATAAGTTTGCTGTAATATGCAGTGAAAAAATTAAACAAAAATCATAATCATATAGAATACCTAGATTTACATAAAAATCCTTCTAATGGAAAAGGAAAAAAAATCACAGATAAGCTAAAGAAGCAGATTCACTATAAAAATAATAAACGTATAAATATCAGAATCTCTTACTCAAAAACCCGCTCAATAATCATAAAAGAATAACTGGAATATAAAGATTATATCATCGTGCACGTTGCCCTCATATTCTTCCCTTCTCTTCTTCTTTTGTTCCTTTGTCTTCAAGTGTCACTGTTGTGGTTTCACATAGCCACCATTGCCCCCTTTTTTTTGCCCTAGCCATCGTATGTTTAGGTTAAAAAAAAAGTTTATCTTAAAATAAAAAAGAGTTTTTAATGGTTGATGTGAGCCATGGGTTGTTTAGGCCCATTATGGGCTAAATAAATGGGTCATGTGCCTAACAACCTCTCACTTCAACCCATAAAAAAACCTATCCTATGACTCATTAATGTGAAGTCATGCTGATCAACCGTCGGCATATCTCTTGTATTTCTTTTAAGAAGGTCTTTATCAATATGTATGTCATATTACATTTTGAATTCAGTGGCATCTAACATCTATATGCTTTGACTTGAAATAAAAAATTGAATTCTTACATAAATAGATGGCGCTTTGATTTTCACAATGCATTACATAAATTTTCTGTTTCAGCCCCAACTCTTGTAAGAAATATTTTATCCATAATATTTCTTTGCAAACTCTATAGCAGTAATATATTCTACCTCTATTGCAGAGAGAGCAATACACTTTTGCAATCTGGATTATCATGATATAAGTCCTCCTGTAAAAATAAGTAGAAAACCAGATGTTGACTTCCTCGTATCAATATCTCTTGTTATATACACATATATGTATCCTGTCAACATAGATGGTCCACCTCTAAGGTTTAAACAAACTTTGAAGCTCCCTCTGAGATATCTAAAGGTCCACTTCACTATTGCCCAATGCTCTTTGCTTGGATTTGCAAAAAATATACTATTAACACCCACTACATATGCGATATCTAGCCTCGTACATACTAACGTGTATATTGAATTTTCTGCTACTAAAGTTTTATAAACCTTTTATATTTTCTTCTTCTAATCACTTGATGGACTTTGCTCTAAGCACAACATAAAGTGATCTAAAAAAGGAGAATCAATTGGCTTTGCATTACTTATACTAGACCTATCCAATACTTTCTCAATGTATTTCTCCTATGACAACCAAATCTTCTTATTTTTTTTATCTCAAAAAATCTGTATATACAATATTTGCTTTATTGGCCCCATGTCCTTCATTGCAAATGACTCACTTAGTTTATTTTTTAACCTATTAATTACAGACATATCTTGATAAGCATATCATTAACATAAAGTAATTACCAAACCATTTGATGTATTCATTTTTTAGCTATAAATGAATCAAACATTTTACACCATTATCTTAGAGTTTGCTTTAGCCCATACAAGCTCTTCGTCAACTTGTAGATAAAATTTTCTTTACCTTTGACTTTAAAGCTTTATAGTTGCTTCATATAAATTTTCTCCTCCAAATCATCACAAAAAAAAAGTTGTTGTCACATCCAACTACTCAACCTCCAAGTCTAAGCTAGTTGCAATACCAAGAGCAATATATATAAAACATATTATAACGAGAGAAAAAATCTCTTCAAAGTTAATATTTTTCTTTTGATCAAATTATTTAAAAACCAGTCTAGCTTTGTACTTTGGTTGAGAACATTGTTCTTAATATTAATTAAAAAACCTACTTGTTCTTCAAGGCCTTTCTTCCCTTTGGTAGTTGCACAAAATCATATGTGTGGTTCTTTTACAGAGCATCAATCTCTTAATGCATAGCAACTAATCATTTCTTTTTTTAATCACTTTCAACTGCTTCTTGGTAACTCTCTAGTTCACCTATATCAGTAATATCACATATATGTATGTACCTAACATTACCATGCCAAATATACGATATATAAGATATTCGATGGATGAGGGACTATAAATACATGATAACTAAGGACAAACATATCCGATAGATTATATCCCCCTATATCGTCTAGAGACTATAGCGTAGTGGTTTCGTACGTTCATAGTTGATAAGTCAAGTGAATTATTATTTTCATAATAATTCACTATATCAGATGGAATTCTAATGGGAGTAACTCATGACCAGCTCGGTATTGGACCTAGAGGGTTACACACATATGGTGGATATTGTGACAAGTAGAGGTTCAGATATGAGATATCTGTGGAGCTCTTAGTTTGTATCATATGGATAAGATTCAATTGGATAATTGAATAAGTTCAAATTGGATGATTGGATAGATATTCAATTGAATGATTAGATAAGATCAAATTGGATAGAGATCTAATTGGATAATTAGATAGAGATCCAATGAGGATAGGATCCATTAAGTATAAGCTTCATGCACCTCTATAAATAGGAGAAACTTCTTGGTTCATAGGCTAGAACTATTGGTGGTCGCCCCTTCTATTCTCCTCAGCCTCCTCTCCTCCTTGGCTCTAGTAACGTTATAGTGCATACGAAGAGGGGGTTCCCACAGTGATCTAAGGAGCGTCATCGTGCATCCGCTATGTGAATTACCGCTAGAGAGGATTACACTAGTGCTCCTTCATCCTCTTCATCGGATCTGAAATTTTCAGGGATATACGATCTCCCTAGGTAACACTTCTAACATGATACATGCAATTTTTTAGATTTACGATTTTTTCACCAATTGTCACATAAAGACTAAGTACTTAACTTTGGAAATTTGATTTTGTTTTTGTTTTTCGCTATGCATGAGATGTTGAGTCATAATTTCCTAACAGATCCTACCATATTGGGTACTAGATCTCTATCAAAATACCCAAGCATCTTAGATTAGTGGATCTCTACCTAATAATCTTCTATTGGTCCTTATTAGATCTCATTCATATGATCCAATAATTCAAGGACTTATTGGATATCCAATAAGACACGGACTCTAATGGATATCTCATATCCGAACCTCTATTCGTCACAACAATTATCATATGTGTGTGACCCTCTATGCCTAATATCGAGCTGGCCGTGAGTTATACGTGTCAAAACTTATTCTAGCTTAGTGAATGATCATCTCCATAATAATTCATTTGACTCATCGTTTATAGACGTACTAGGCCACTACGCCGTAGTCCCTAGACGATACAAGGGAATCCAATCCTTTAAACCTATCTATCCTCAAATACTGTGTACCTATAGTCCTTCATCCATATAATATCCCAGAGATTGTATATTATGCATGATACTGTCAGGCCTATACAGTTTCTACTCGAGTCTCACTCTAATCAAATTCTCTCGGAGAACTCTTTCTTTCTTAATTTGAATGACCCTAGTCAAGGATTTATTTTAGCAAGGACATATGAAATGTTCCTCTTATGACACCAAGAGTGAATGATCCTCTATCGATACTTAATTGCCCTCATAATGATAGATGTCACTCCCAATGATCAGCTGTGTTAGATCTGAAATTTTCAAATCTATAAGTTTTGTATCAAAGAGTGGAGTACTCATACAGGACATCTTGAGTATCTCAAGTCTAAAGACTAGATACAATAATATGAGCAAATGCATGACAACCAACCATCCAGCATTCCGTAAATGGATCAATCAATGAACTGATTCTCCAGTAAGTACATGCATTGTATCCCTAGTATCCCCACATGAGCAACTATGAGATCAACTGCCTCCATTGTATGGATAGGTATACAGTACACGAGTTTGTTCGGTTATCTTGATATCCCTCTCGAGTAACATATGACTGAGATTATTTAGGGTTTATGTTTAAAGACGAATCAGTCTCATTGTCATAATCTCATCACGATCCGATTCTCATTGCACAGATCCATAGATATTATAAAGTGAAAAAAATATTAATAATACGAAAAAAAAATATGTAACATATCACATGTGCTATCACTCACGTGATTGGCTTGCAAGGAACTTATGACTGACAGCTTCCTCCTCGACATGTCCTACAGGTAAATCAACATCAGCTACAAGTATATCATCATCGGCCTCTACACCATCTTCCTGCATATCTCAACCATCACTCTAATATACTAGAGGAGTAATTGGGTTATAATCTGTTAATCCTCATGTGGAAGTCTTGGCTGATGCCACTTTCTTCAAATCCTCAAAAGTTTGATCATCAAAGAAGACCACATCTCTGCTTCTAAATACTTTCTACTTTTCTGGATCTCAAAGTCTATAATCAAATTGATCATGTGAGTAGCCAAGAAAAATATATTCTTTTGTTTTATCATCTAGCTTGGACTTCTCAATGTCTAGAATATGTGCAAATGCACGACAACCCACAACTCTCAAGTATTTACAGATAACATCTTTCCTTAACCATACATGCTCTAGAACATTATCATTTAGATTTATATATTGTGATAAGTTGATCATATTAACTATAGTCCTCAAAATCTCATTGTAATACTTTTTACGTACCTTGGACTATAAAAGTATACATTTGAGAAATTAATGATTGCTATAAAATAAATGGGTCATGAACCCAACATAATTTTCATTCACCCTAAGAGCCTTGCAGCAAGATCTCTCTCAAAATCAGAAAAGCAGATCGACAAGTAGTGTGCAAGTAATGATCCTAGATGCGTGAGAGCAATCTGATAAGTGCCTGACACAATCTAATGTTTCACGATCCACATAAGCAAAGCTATGTGCTACGAGTTGGATTACTACTGAACACATCCAACAACAAAGTGATTCCTTCGAGAGAGCACAACCCAAGAAATTGAAGACAAGTCAAACTTTTAACTAGGAAGGATTTTCTTGGAGCTTATCTTCGTTCTGAAGTGAACCTTTTCGTGGCCTCAGCTAAATATGATGAATTTTTCATCAATTAAATCTTGAAAATAGCACATTTACCACCTCCACCTCAAAGTTATATCTTGTTTGTAAATTTTGTAGGACTTCGAAACCACTCTCCACTCATGTACATTGGTGCAGTTGTAAGCAGCATTCAAGTCACTGTAGGGAGTTGATTACCACTATCAATATGCACATGAATCCTTCCAAAACTAAGGCGTAGATGACACTAAATCTATCTTTTATGAACAAACAGTGCTTCGGGATCGCATAAATCAGATCCGTTTTCTACTCCAATTACCCTTCATGACTTTCCATGGGCTCCTTCGATTAGTTTATACCTTTAAACCAAATCAAGTCGTGTTGACTCTACGGTCAATAGCCTTAAGACAACAATACATTTTACATGAGAATTAAATCTCTAGCTCCCCAACAAGTAAGAATGAGACAACGATTTTGTGTTATCCCTACAGGATTGGTAAGAAAAAGTTTGTTTGAGTTCCTCAAGCAGCATGAATAGGAAGGCTATCATGTGTGGTGTTTCAGGATCGATTAATTTGTTAGCCTCATTTGGGACCATAGATCTAAAGTGTGCACAACCTTAGAACATGTTTCTGTTAGTTTGGTTGTATTCTCATTAGCTATCTTGTGTCCATGTTTCAGAGGTAGATGCCTTGGTGTTAAAAGAGTTAACTAGAGAGATATTATTCACTAATGAGTTGCACTGAGTACTTCATCTGTGTCCATGGTCCATTTCCTTTGAACAAGCATTTTTGAAAGAACTCTTGATAATTCTATTTCCTTCCAAATAGATTGGCAAAGGTCCTCTTAGGCATCTGTCTTGCTTGTAGACCGACGGCATGGTGTCAATTTGATCGAGTAGGTTATCGCTAACTGTTGTTGTTGTTGATGCCATTGACTCGAGAGTTAACAAGATTTGGTTCAATCCCAAAAGTGCAAGCTCATCCAGGGACCCATGATTGTAGTGTAGGTAGTGGGAATGACTATTGGGCTAGTTGTGGTAGAAGGGGGGCAATGGCTTGCATCATGTCGACCAATGTTTGTACTCAATGAGTAAGACTTGAAAAGACAATGGTAGGGACAAGTCGATGCCCTGTGCTTGACCCTAGAGGAGAGAGGCTAGGGTTATTGAATAGACACTAGTAGCATCTCGGAGTTTGCATTGAGGTGGAGACGTCCACCTGTGGGAAGGAGGGAAGTTGTCCCCCTTGCCTAAAGATGTTGTGTGTAGGCGATGGTGCTTACTCATTAGAGTGCTCATTGAGATTATTTATAGATGGATGCTCAGGCCCTCCTTCTAGTACCAAAATATTGTTTTCATTGATGTTGTTGACTAGGGAGTCAACACGGCTTGGTTCGTCCCGAAAGCGCAAGCTCATCTAGGGGACCCACCCGGGGCGGGGGGGGTTTGGTTCCGGGGGTCACATGAAGAGATCGAGTTGGAAGCGGTCCATTGGCATGATCTTAAGACATTACTTGTTTGCTAGAAATATGTTCTAGAGCCATCCCGAGGTGTGCCTTTGCTTTATTTAGGTCCCTACATAAGCGGTCAGCATAGGGGGAATGTTCCCAATCCAACCTCTCCAACAATAAAGTTAGTTGGAAGGTAGAAGATAGTAGATATGCTTACCCCTTTAGACTATGTGGCTAGCTTTTATACCTTAGCAACCGATGGAGTACGACTAATAGCTAGTTCGGGAGCTCCTTACATTGTCTAAAGGCTCATTTATGTCGAGAGCTAGTGAGCACATTTCTCTTAGGGCAAACTCAGAGAAGGATGGCTGCGAGAGTATCGTTTATCAGGGTTTGAGCCTGTTTAGAATAACCATGGGATGGTCCACTATACAAAATGTTTGAATAGGAGAACTGGGCCACGCTGCCTTGGATTAATGACTTTTGTAGCTAGGCATGCGAGCCTTCCAGCAATCATAGTTGGTGGGGGTGACAAGTCGCTTGTAATTATGGGTTGTGCTTATCATTATTGTATATTGTTGGTAATTATTTTATTTTAAATGACTTCGAGCAGCAATGGTCCATTCTTTTATTTATGATAAAGTTTCAACAATTGAAGATAGAATTTTTTTAATTTTTGATAAAAATAAAAATACAATCATACGACTCAAGTTGACAGACCATGCTCTAGCATGATAGAACATCTATTTGTGAGCCCAAAATTTGACATGAGGATAATTTAAAAGACTCATACAATAATAATTATACAATAGGTTACCTCGAAGATCGAACAAAAATATGAAAAACTTATATTGAAGACAAGACTAATAGATGAAAACTACACTATCAAATTTTGATAATAAATGATGACACTCAAAATATCTTTTAAAACCACTCGATTATGATAAGTCAAACATGAGTTAAATAACCACCATAAATCAAAACATGCGATAACTCTCCTCCTTTGTCATTAAAAATACTCAAATAAGTACAACTAACTGATGTCACTATTATTCTATAAAAAATGATAGTTTTAGTTTAAACATAAATTGAAAACAATTTTATAAACATCATGATGTCTTATACAATTTTAAGGGCATCATGATATCATCACGAAGCAGGGGGAATGAACTTCAAAAAAAACTCAACGGCTTCTCTTTGTTGTTGAGCGCTCTCTCTCTCTCTCTCTCTCTCTCTCTCTCCACCTTTTGTTTACACGTCTGATTGGTCCTCCCTGGATCTTTCAACAGCGAGATAAAAGTGCTTTAAATTTTATCCTTAGCTGTGTGCACGACATCTTGGCTACCACTTAGAGTTGTACACGGGGAAGGTTTTAAAATTAATCCTGATCTTATCTCAGATAAAGTTCTAGATCTTAAATTTTAACTACATGATCTCACATTGCCTCCTTTGACTATGAAGGCATAGGCCCCTCTAGATGCCCTAATGCCAAGGCCAATTTAAGAGGTATTGCTGCACTGATCAAACCCGAGAAGATTTCTTATCAAGGGAGGAAGGTAGGAAATTTCATCTTTTCGAAGGTTCGGATGAGAAATAGCATACCTTATCAAGGGAGGAAATTTGTTTGTCAACGTGCGCTATCCAGATGGAAGACACTAATACTCCATTCGCCTCTTAATTTCTTTGAATATTCTTGTTGGAGGGATGGGATGGGAGGCGCATTAGGGGATCTCTGAATCATGTGTTACACAATAGCATATGCATTGTTATATAATGATAAGGATCAAGGATTGTATATAATTAAGCATCGAGGAAAAAATTGAAATGCATATGTGCAATCATCGATAGGAGTCCAAAGCAGTTTACCTCTGGCTTATGTTTCCAATAACATCAAACTCAAAAGTACTTTTGACGCACTGCTAGTTTATTCATGCTATGATCCAATGTAAAAATGATAACCCTTGGAGTCTCACTATGATTTACATTAGTATTTTTCTCTTAGATAATAATATATTGTGGAATTCTTTTGCTCCTATTGATCTTCATGCAATTTTCTTTGACTTGTAACTAAGACCAGGAAAATATCTTCTGAACACATAAGATAGGTAAAGTAGGAACATATCGATCCTTAAATTCATGTTCTTTTAGTTGGATCTAAAAACTCCAATAGAGGCAATGCCTGCCACCAGTAAGAACTTTGGCGAAGTAATAAAATGGAGATCCTTGTGTGAAGCTATAGCTGGATAGTAGATCAGCTCAAAGAGGCCACGATGGACTTGGATATTAATTTTTTGATGAGATGGATTGATAGTTTATATTAATTCTTTGGTAGCATTGTGGTTGAGATCGTGACACTTCTCACTCATAATAACTCAATTCAATTTATCACAACCACATGAAACATTTCAACTTATAACATCGTGACATCGGAAAGCAAGTTATGTGAATACAAGTATAAGAGTTTGATTCAGTATAAGATTTTTGATTAGGGGAACGCATAGGTGCCCAAGAGAAAGCCAATATATGTGGCCATAAGTGCAGTTTTTGTTTCGATGGAATTTCTATTGCGCCACCTATTATTGTGTTTCTCATCTCTAGTTATGAATATATTATTAAGGATTATTTCCTAAAAACATATTCACATCTTGAGTATTTTTTTAATCAGCGCTCTTATTTTACGTAAAAAATAATTATATTACTAACGTCTCGATCACTTTGATCATTAATTTATTTATTCAATCGTGACTGATTCAATATGGAAAGCCGAAGGGATAATCTATAAAATCAAATCATGGGGACAACGAAATGCCGGTCAAAATTCTGCTGCTGCATAAGAATGAGAATAAGCGACAGTGAATAATTACTATATATTGTTTTTCTAACATCCCTGCTATGCAAACTTTCGGTTTGCTAATTGTTTGTTTCGATCCCACCAACAGTGCCATGACCAGAGACTTGATTGAGCTGCCGTAGCATGATACGCCCCACGTCAATCATCTCCGATTAACCTAGAAATTATGTATATAAAAAAAAAGAGTAAGCGCTGTCATGTCTATAAAAAAAAAAAAGAAAAAACAAAGGAGGGGCCTCTTGCGCATTGGTTCCCAGACAACCATGGATTTCACCAACACGTCGTTGCTGTTCTCCACCTCCTCTTTCTCTGCCTTCTCCTGCTACTCACAAGAAGAACAGTTCTAGCCAACGAGCCAGTGCCAGATTGCCACCCGGTCCATCTAACCTCCCTATCGAAGGCAGCTTGCACCTTCTTCTCGGTGTCTAACCTCGTCATTGCCTCACTGCCTTGTCTAAAAACTTTGGCTCACTCATGACCGTAAAGCTTGGCAAGTTCCGTATGTGGGTATAAAGATCATTTATATTAAAAAAAAATTAACATTAAATTTTAAAATTAAATAATAATATATTAAATTTATGATGTATATTTTTTTATATCATTCAGAAATCTTTTATATAATTTACAGATGTATTATCGTCGAATACAAAAACTATAACAATGTCGATTTGTAAAAAGAATTAAACTCGTTTTTATCTCTCTTTCTATCATTCATAAGATCAATATAAGTAATGTATTAAGAACAAAGAAAAGATTAAAGAGAGATGAGAAAAAATTTATAATTCCCAATAATATCATGTATCTCTATCTCCATTTATCTGAATATTATTTTTTTATATTATTCGGAGGTTTTATCCTTTTATAAATTGGAGTAAAATATCTAGGATACGTAATTAGAGAGTCTCTTCTATCAGAATCATCTCATAAGAAATCCTGTCATAATTGAATTTTATTTATTTTGATCAATAACCATAATCAGAATTCAATTATATTCGTAATATATCCTATCTAATTAAATAGAGTCATATAATTTAATATTATTTCACTTGATCTGTTAATTTATAATATATAAAAAATGAAAATCAAAATAAAATAAAATAAAAATTATTTTAAAATTATTTTTTTAATTATATTCGAAAAATTAAAAAAATATTTTAATGTTTGCAGAGGCTCACATTGTTGCTTCTTTTGGGTTGCACCCAGAATTCGAAAATAACTATTCAACGAGTTCAACAATCCAAACTTGGATATAAGAATTTGGACCAAAGTAGGATTCTTGATTTGACTTCACCTTGTCAATTTCATATACATCCGTCATATGACATCCTCAAAGAAATAATACAACGGGTAACCTCTGAACATGGACGCATCTCTAAGTGTTTGCATATAGGATTACACCTTTGACTTTTCTTTTGTATGCCGTACAAACTTTGTCCCAAATGAACCTGTCCCAAAACATCTTGAAATGATACTAAACTAATAGCCACTGTGGTACGTAATTTTTATTACTATTTGGACTTATCGATTTAGAATATTGATGATTATGAATGAAAATTGTAATTCAAATCATATCACGATCATCTTTCAAAGTCAGATTTCCTTGACCAACGAATCAATTGCGTTCCGAAACGTGGTCAAAAATATACTGAATGAAACTAATAGACTCGGAGTAGGACACGTCCGTGGCGGCTTGCATGCGACCGAAACAATCAAGTAACGAACGGAAAGTTGGCGCAGGCAGAGATTGCAGAAAAAATTATATATATATATATATACATATATATATATATATAACAATTAATTATCAGATTTTACAGTTTGTTCTCATTTTAACGTGGCTGACGAATTTGACCGCCACCATTGTGATCCCATTTTTATGTTTGTTGTACCATCGAGACTTTGACCGACTATTGTGATGATACGGTAACGTCTGTCACGACGCAACCGGGAAGCTGCACGCGAAAGTCACAACTGTCATGCTTATAAGAAGGGTGTACGGGCCTGTTGTGCCTCATCACCAGAAAACTAGTTAAACCATGGATCTCACCAGCACCTCCTTCCTCTTCTCCCTTCTCCTCCTCCTCGTATCGCTGCTGCTACTCAAGAAGCGCAGGTCCGGTCGCGGAGCTCGTGCCACACTGCCTCCCGGTCCATCTAAGCTCCCTATCCTAGGCAGTTTGCACCATCTCTTGGGTGGCCTGCCGCATCGTTCCCTCACCGCCTTATCTAAGAAATTTGGCCCCGTGATACTCCTGAAGCTCGGTGAGGTCCCCACCCTCGTTGTCTCATCTGCCGAAGCGGCTGCTGAGATCATGAAAACCCACGACATCAGCTTCGCCTCTCGGCCCACTAACCTGAATCTCCAGAGCGCCACATACGGTGACAGGGGCGTCGGCTTTACCTCCTACGGATTCCACTGGAGGGAGCTGCGCAAGATGAGCATCGTGGAGCTATTGAGTGCCAAGCGAGTCCAATCTTTTCGCTTTATCCGGGAAGAGGAGGTGCTTAATCTTGTGCGGTCGATAGTCCAGTTGTCCAACGCTGGTTCCACTGTGAACCTCAGTAGGAAACTTGTGCTGTTGGCTAATGATATAGGCTCCCGGTCCGTCATCGGCAGCAAGTGCAAGTACCAGAAAGACTTCATACGGATAGTGATGCAAACGCTGGAAGCTGCCGGAGGCTTCAGTTTGGCGGACTTATTCCCGTCATGGCCGATAATTAAACTTCTCAGTGGCGCGTCTTTCAAGATGCAGAGGTTACACCGCGACATGGACGCGATCCTGAATAGCATCATTCAGGAGCACAGAGAAAAGAAGTCCGCAGAGCAACCGGAGGAGGAGGAGGACTTGGTCGATGTCATGCTGAGAGTTCAAGCTGAAGGTAGCCTGTCATTCCCCCTCGAAGACGAGGACATGAAAGCTATGATGCTGGTATGCTTTTTTTTTAAACCCTAATCTTTTCTTACGGTCGCAGTATCGAGAATCTAACTTCTGGTTTCCTTTTGGAACAAACACATAAAGGATATGCTCGGTGGGGCCAGCGAGACCTCCGCAGGAATAATGGAGTGGGCCATGTCGGAGCTGATGAGGAATCCAAGAGTGATGCGGAGGTTGCAAGAGGAGGTGAGGGAGACTGTCGGAGGAAAGGGAAAGGTGACGGAGAACGACATCAACGGAATGAACTACTTGAGACTGGTCATCAAGGAGACTCTGAGGCTGCACCCTCCTGTTCCTCTGCTGCTCCCCCGAGAGTGCCGGGAGACGTGCGAGGTTCTTGGTTACCAGATACCAGAGAAGACGAGAGTATTCGTGAACGTTTGGGCCTTGGGAAGGGATCCTCGACACTGGGACAATGCCACTGAGTTTGAGCCGGAGAGATTCGAGAGGAGGAATTCCATGGTCGACTTCAAGGGAACCAACTTCGAGTTCTTACCTTTCGGGGCAGGCAGAAGGATATGCCCAGGGATGTCGTTTGGTTTGAAGAGCATAGAGCTTTCCCTGGCTAGCCTTCTCTACAACTTTGACTGGGAGCTCCCAACGGGAGATGAAGGGATGCCCCAGGAGTTGGACATGAGCGAGACCTTCTCGATTACGTGCCGGAGGAAGTCGGACCTCTGCCTGCGTGCCATCCCTCGTATCCCTTTCTCCATCACCTGACCTTTACTCAAAACTACATGCACTCGTAGTCGTTTCTTGCCCTTTTCATACATGCATTTCTTCCCAGTAGTCTTTACCAGTGCCGCCATCGTTGTCGTCGTTATCGTCCTCGTCCTCGTCGAAGCAGCATTGTTACAGAAATGTATTACACTTCATATAAACAGTGTTGATGAGGTACAAGAGCCTCTTTCTTGTAAAGCCCTCTTATTTGTAGTTTAATATAATGAAATTTTATTAATTAAATAGAAAGGTCTCTGTTTTGATATCTGAAATAATTAATTATTTTTGTTATGGATGAATGTTACGATAAAGCATAGCTCGGATGCCGCAAAAATTCATCCAAACCCTGATTTGCCTTATTTTCTAGTCAACTTTTTCTTGACCCGACGAAGAGACATTTTGAATGAAGATAGATATAAGTATCCAAATAAACCAAATTCTTAATAATAGTTAAGTGTTTGGGGTCTTGGGCTTTGTAGCTTGTTTGATCATTAGTGATTCTGTAAAGCTTCTCTTAATCACATATGCCAACGCTTGAAGGCATAAAAGATCTAATTTTTATCTATCATTCATATTCAAAATGGTATATCCATCATCAGAGGCATAAAGCAAAGGCATCTCTATTCCCTTCCACAAAATTATCAAGTGTTTGTAGATAATTTTGTGGAACGGAATAGAGATGTCTATACGCTTGAAACCATCTAAAAGTCGACGAATCTATTCACTTCCAACCAAACTGGAGTGTAAATTTTGCATAAGAATTAGTTCCGGCTTTTTCCCTTCAAGCAAGATATTTTAAATGGAAAACACCATATATGACCTCTCCGCTACAAGGTGCACATTGCAAGAGATACATAAAAAACTTATTTGGAAATGATGATTACAAAAAGATAAAAAAAAATCGCACTCGAATCTTTTATAATACTATATTAATGCTGGAGGATACAAAAGGAAACAATAGTATCTTACCTATTTACTAGATTCTCGAAGAACCTGTGTGTGTCTTATTTCCTATGTTGCACTGGCTTTTGAATCCAGAAGGGCCAAATACTTTGCTATGGCCTCTCCTTCTTTCATACTTCCTTGTCATAGTCTGCCAATGGATCACCTGTCAGTTCTTTTGCATGCTCGTCTGCCATGACTTCGTCTCTCTGATATTTGTGTTCTTCCAGATCCATTTTATCATCATTAGCTAAAGCAGTTGATGGCCCTTGATCATCTTTTGTTGGTTGATTGGAGCATGCTGGTTGTCCTCTGAATTGGCTCCGACAAGAAGTTCCAACGCATCCTCCTTGATACGTGATCTTTGCACAGCATCCATAACTGCAATCACGAATAGTTAATTCTGAATACTAAGTACTGTACAGTGGCACTAGAGCTAATGGAGATCTATGGTCAAGCATATGAAATATGTTGTTTGTGAAAATAAGTATGGTTAGACAGCTATAGAAACATTAGATGCCTAGGAGTCATCACGAGAAGGGCACCCTTGTCAGAAATAACTTCATGAAACACTTGATTGTCTGAAGAAAATTCAAGTGATGAAATTTCTGATGATCGGTTATACCCATCGATACTAATTCCTCAATGTCTGCACCTGATGAATCCGATACTCAAACTTCCTCCTCTTCTCAAGTCGACTCTAGAAGTCAAAACGTCATTAGTTAGTGAAAATGATAACTCTAAAGAAAACCTAAGTCCCTGAAGGGCATAATTTTTTCAGGATTTGTCAATAGAACTAAATCATGTTGAACTTTATTTGATGGGATAAAAAAAATTTATATACGAACAAATATAAGTTTGCTGTAATATGCAGTGAAAAAATTAAACAAAAATCATAATCATATAGAATACCTAGATTTACATGAAAATCCTCTAATGGAAAAGGAAAAAAATCACGATAAGCTAAGAAGCAGATTCACTATAAAAATAATAAACGTATAAATATCGAATCTCTTACTCAAAAACCCGCTCAATAATCATAAAAGAATAACTAGAATATAAAGATTATATCATCGTGCACGCTGCCCTCATATTCTTCCCTTCTCTTCTTCTTTTGTTCCTTTGTCTTCAAGTATCGCTGTTGTGGTTTCACATAGCCACCGCTGCCCCCTTTTTTCTGCCCTAGCCATCATATGTTTAGGTTAAAAAAAAGTTTATCTTAAAATAAAAAAGAGTTTTTAATGGTTGATGTGAGCCATGGGTTGTTCAGGCCCATTATGGGCTAAATAAATTGGTCATGTGCTTAACAACCTCTCACTTCAACCCATAAAGAAGCCTATACTCCTTAATGTGAAGTCATACTGGTCAACCGTCGGCATATCTCTTGTATTTCTTTTAAGAAGGTCTTTGTCAATATGTATGTCATATTACATTTTGAATTCAGTGGCATCTAACATATATATGCTTTAACTTGAAATAAAAAATTGAATTCTTACATAAATAGATGGCATTCTGATTTTCACAATGCATCACATAATTTTTCTGTTTCAGCCCCAACTCTTGTAAGAATTATTTTTTCCATAATATTTCTTTACAAACTCTATAGCAGTAATATATTCTACCTCTATGGTAGAGAGAGCAATACACTTTTGCAATCCGGATTATCATGATACAACTCCTCCTATAAAAGTAAGTAGAAAACCTGATGCTGACTTCCTCGTATCAATATCTTTTGTCATATACACATCTATGTATCCTGTCAACATAGATGGTCCACCTCTAAGGCTTAAACAAACTTTGAAGCTCCTCCGAGATATCTAAAGGTCCACTTTACTATTGCCCAATGCTCTTTGCTTAGATTTGCAAAAATATACTATTAACACCCACTACATATCGATATCTAGCCTCATACATACTAACGTGTATATTAAACTTTCTGCTACTAAAGTTTAATAAATCTTTATATTTTCTTCTTCTAATCACTTGATGGACTCTTGCTCTAAGCACAACTTAAAGTGATCTAAAAGGAGAATCAATTGGCTTTGCATTACTTATACTAGACCTATCCAATACTTTCTCGATGTATTTCTCCTATGACAACCAAATCTTCTTATTTTTTTTTATCTCAAAAATCTGTATATATAATATTTGCTTTATTGGCCCCATGTCCTTCATTGCAAATGACTCACTTAGTTTATTTTTTAACCTATTAATTGTAGACATATTTGGATAAGCATATCATTAACATAAAGTAATCACCAAACCATTTCATGTATTCATTTTTAGTTATAAATGAATCAAACATTTTACACCATTATCTTAGAGCTTGCTTTAGCCCATACAAGCTCTTTGTCAACTTGTAGATAAAATTTTCTTTACCTTTGACTTTAAAGCCTTATAGTTGCTTCATATAAATTTTCTCCTCCAAATCATCACAAAAAAAAGTTGTTGTCACATCCAACTACTCAACCTCCAAGTCTAAGCTAGTTGCAATACCAAGAGCAATATATATAAAAGACATTATAACAAGAGAAAAAATCTCTTCAAAGTTAATATTTTTTTTTGATCAAATTATTTAAAAACCAGTCTAGCTTTGTACTTTGGTTGAGAATATTGTTCTTAATATTAACTAAAAAACCTACTTGTTCTTCAAGGCCTTTTTTCCCTTTGGTAGTTGCACAAAATCATATGTGTGGTTCTTTTACAGAGCATCCATCTCTTAATGCATAGCAACTAATCATTTCTTTTTTAATCACTTTCAACGCTTCTTGGTAACTCTCTAGTTCACCTATATCGGTAATATCACATATATGTATGCACCTAACATTACCATGCCAAATATATGATATATAAGATATTAGATGGATGAGGGACTATAAATACATGATAACTAAGGACAAACATATCCGATAGATTATATCCCCTATATCGTCTAGAGACTATAGCGTAGTGGTCTAGACGTTCATAGTTGATAAGTCAAGTGAATTATTATTTTATAATAATTCACTATATCGATGGAATTCTAATGGGAGTAACTCATGACCACTTTGTAGGTATTGGACCTAGAGGGTTACACACAAATGGTGGATATTGTGACAAGTAGAGGTTCGGATATGAGATATCTCATGGAGCTCTTAGTTTGTATCATATGGATAAGATTCAATTGGATAATTGAATAAGTTCAAATTGGATGATTGGATAGATATTCAATTGAATGATTAGATAAGATCAAATTGGATAGAGATCTAATTGGATAATTAGATAGAGATCCAATGAGGATAGGATCCATTAAGTATAAGCTTCATGCACCTCTATAAATAGGAGAAACTTCTTGGTTCATAGGCTAGAACTATTGGTGGTCGCCCCTCTATTCTCCCTCAGCCTCCTCTCCTCCTTGGCTCTAGTAACGTTATAGTGCATACGAAGAGGGGGATCCCACGGTGATCTAAGGAGCGTCATCGCTACATCCGCTATGTGAATTACCGCTAGAGAGGATTACACTAGTGCTCCTTCATCCTCTTCATCGGATCTAAAATTTTCAGGATATACGATCTCCTAGGTAACACTTCTAACATGATACATGCAATTTTTTGATTTATGATTTTTCATACACCAATTGTCACATAAAGACTAAGTACTTAACTTTGGAAATTTGATTTTGTTTTTATTTTTCGCTATGCATGAGATGTTGAGTCATAATTTCCTAACAGATCCTACCATATTGGGTACTAGATCTCTATCAAAATACCCAAGCATCTTAGATTAGTGGATCTCTACCTAATAATCTTCTATTGGTCCTTATTAGATCTCATTCATATGATCCAATAATTCAAGGACTTATTGGATATCCAATAAGATACAGACTCTAATGGATATCTCATATCCGAACCTCTATTCGTCACAACAATTATCATATGTGTGTGACCCTCTATGCCTAATATCGAGCTGGCCGTGAGTTATACGTGTCAAAACTCATTCTAGCTTAGTGAATGATCATCTCCATAATAATTCATTTGACTCATCATTTATAGACGTACTAGGCCACTACGCCGTAGTCCCTAGACGATACAAGGGAATCCAACCTTTAAACCTATCTATCCTCAAATACTGTGTACCTATAGTCCTTCATCCATATAATATCCCAGAGATTGTATATTATGCATGATACTGTCAGGCCTATACAATTTCTACTCGAGTCTCACTTTAATCAAATTCTCTCGGAGAACTCTTTCTTTCTTAATTTGACTGACCCTAGTCAAGGATTTATTTTAGCAAGGACATATGAAATGTTCCTCTTATGACACCAAGAGTGAATGATCCTCTATCGATACTTAATTGCCCTCATAATGATAGATGTCACTCCCAATAATCAGCTGTGTTAGATCTGCAATTTTCAAATCTATAAGTTTAGTATCAAAGAGTGGAGTACTCATACAGGACATCTTTAGTATCTCAAGTCTAAAGACTATATACAATAATATGAGCAAATGCACGACAACCAACCATCCAGCATTCTGTAAGTGGATCAATCAATGAACTGATTCTCTAGTAAGTACATGCAATGTATCCCTAGTATCCCCACATGAGCAACTATGAGATCAACTGCCTCCATTGTATGGATAGGTATACAGTACACGAGTTTGTTCGGTTATCTTGATGTCCCTCTCGAGTAACATATGACTGAGATTATTTAGGGTTTATGTTTAAAGACGAATCAGTCTCATTGTCATAATCTTATCACGATCTGATTCCCATTGCACAGATCCATAGATATTATAAAGTGAAAAAAATATTAATAATACGAAAAAAGAATATGTAACATATCACATGTGCTATCACTCACGTGATTGGCTTGCAAGGAACTTATGACTCGACATCTTCCTCCTCGACATGTCCTATAGGTAAATCAACATCAGCTACAAGTATATCAACATCGGCCTCTACACCATCTTCCTATATATCTCAACCATCACTCTAATATACTAGAGGAGTAATTGGGTTATAATCTGTTAATCCTCATGTGGAAGTCTTGGTGATGCCACTTTCTTCAAATCCTCAAAAGTTTGATCATCAAAGAAGACCACATCTCTGCTTCTAAATACTTTCTACTTTTCTGGATCTCAAAGTCTATAATCAAATTGATCATGTGAGTAGCCAAGAAAAATATATTCTTTTGTTTTATCATCTAGCTTGGACTTCTCAATGTCTAGAATATGTGCAAATGCACGACAACCAACAACTCTCAAGTATTTACAGATAACATCTTTCCTTAACCATACATGCTCTAGAACATTATCATTTAGATTTATATATTGTGATAAGTTGATCATATTAACTATAGTCCTCAAAATCTCATTGTAATACTTTTTACGTACCTTGGACTATAAAAGTATACATTTGAGAAATTAATGATTGCTATAAAATAAATGGGTCATGAACCCAACATAATTTTCATTCACCCTAAGAGCCTTGCAGCAAGATCTCTCTCAAAACTGTAAAACAGACTGACAAGTAGTGTGCAAGTAATGATCCTAGATGCGTGAGAGCAATCTGATAAGTGCCTGACACAATCTAATGTTTCACGATCCACATAAGCAAAGCTATGTGCTACGAGTTGGATTACTACTGAACACATCCAACAACAAAGTGATTCCTTCGAGAGAGCACAACCCAAGAAATTGAAGACAAGTCAAACTTTTAACTAGGAAGGATTTTCTTGGAGCTTATCTTCGCTTACAAGTGAACCTTTTGGGCCTCACTAAATATGATGAATTTTTCATCAATTAAATCTTAAAAATAGCACATTTACCACCTCCACCTCAAAGTTATATCTTGTTTGTAAATTTTGTAGGACTTCGAAACCACTCTCCACTCATGTACATTGGTGCAGTTGTAAGCAGCATTCAAGTCACTGTAGGGAGTTGATTACCACTATCAATATGCACATGAATCCTTCCAAAACTAAGGCGTAGATGACACTAAATCTATCTTTTATGAACAAACAAAGCGCTTCTTCGGGATCGCATAAATCAGATCCGCTTACCCAATTACCCTTCATGACTTTCCATGGGCTCCTTCGATTAGTTTATACCTTTAAACCAAATCAAGTCGTGTTGACTTTACGGTCAATAGCCTTAAGACAACAATACATTTTACATGAGAATTAAATCTCTAGCTCCCCAACAAGTAAGAATGAGACAACGATTTTGTGTTATCCCTACAGATTGGTAAGAAAAGTTTGTTTGAGTTCCTCAAGCAAATGAATAGGAAGGCTATCATGTGTGGTGTTTCAGATCGATTAATTTGTTAGCCTCATTTGGGACCATAGATCTAAAGTGTGCACAACCTTAGAACATGTTTCTGTTAGTTTGGTTGTATTCTCATTAGCTATCTTGTGTCCATGTTTCAGAGGTAGATGCCTTGGTGTTAAAAGAGTTAACTAGAGAGATATTATTCACTAATGAGTTGCACTGAGTACTTCATCTGTGTCCATGGTCCATTTCCTTTGAACAAGCATTTTTGAAAGAACTCTTGATAATTCTATTTCCTTCCAAATAGATTGGCAAAGGTCCTCTTAGGCATCTGTCTTGCTTGTAGACCGACGGCATGGTGTCAATTTGATCGAGTAGGTTATCGCTAATCGTTGTTGTTGTTGATGCCATTGACTCGAGAGTTAACAAGATTTGGTTCAATCCCAAAAGTGCAAGCTCATCCAGGGACCCATGATTGTAGTGTAGGTAGTGGGAACGACTATTGGGCTAGTTGTGGTAGAAGGGGGGCAATGGCTTGCATCATGTCGACCAATGTTTGTACTCAATGAGTAAGACTTGAAAAGACAATGGTAGGGACAAGTCGATGCCCTGTGCTTGACCCTAGAGGAGAGAGGCTAGGGTTATTGAATAGACACTAGTAGCATCTCGGAGTTTGCATTGAGGTGAGACGCGTCCACTGTGGGAAGGAGGAAGTTGTCCCCTTGCCTAAAGATGTTGTGTGTAGGCGATGGTGCTTACTCATTAGAGTGCTCATTGAGATTATTTATAGATGGATGCTCAGCCCTCCTTCTAGTACCAAAATATTGTTTTCATTGATGTTGTTGACTAGGAGTCAACACGGCTTGGTTCGTCCCGAAAGCGCAAGCTCATCTAGGGGACCCACCCGGGGCGGGGGGGGTTTGGTTCCGGGGGTCACATGAAGAGATCGAGTTGGAAGCGGGTCCATTGGCATGATCTTAAGACATTACTTGTTTGCTAGAAATATGTTCTAGAGCCATCCCGAGGTGTGCCTTTGCTTTATTTAGGTCCCTACATAAGCGGTCATAGGGGGAATGTTCCCAATCCAACCTCTCCAACAATAAAGTTAGTTGGAAGGTAGAAGATAGTAGATATGCTTACCCCTTTAGACTATGTGGCTAGCTTTTATACCTTAGCAACCGATGGAGTACGACTAATAGCTAGTTCGGGAGCTCCTTACATTGTCTAAAGGCTCATTTATGTCGAGAGCTAGTGAGCACATTTCTCTTAGGGCAAACTCAGAGAAGGATGGCTGCGAGAGTATCGTTTATCAGGGTTTGAGCCTGTTTAGAATAACCATGGGATGGTCCACTATACAAAATGTTTGAATAGGAGAACTGGGCCACGCTGCCTTGGATTAATGACTTTTGTAGCTAGGCATGCGAGCCTTCCAGCAATCATAGTTGGTGGGGGTGACAAGTCGCTTGTAATTATGGGTTGTGCTTATCATTATTGTATATTATTGGTAATTATTTTATTTTAAATGACTTTGAGCAGCAATGGTCCATTCTTTTATTTATGATAAAGTTTCAACAATTGAAGATAGAATTTTTTTTAATTTTTGATAAAAATAAAAATACAATCATACGACTCAAGTTGACAGACCATGCTCTAGCATGATAGAACATCTATTTGTGAGCCCAAAATTTGACATGAGGATAATTTAAAAGACTCATACAATAATAATTATACAATAGGTTACCTCGAAGATCGAACAAAAATATGAAAAACTTATATTGAAGACAAGACTAATAGATGAAAACTACACTATCAAATTTTGATAATAAATGATGACACTCAAAATATCTTTTAAAACCACTCGATTATGATAAGTCAAACATGAGTTAAATAACCACCATAAATCAAAACATGCGATAACTCTCCTCCTTTGTCATTAAAAATACTCAAATAAGTACAACTAACTGATGTCACTATTATTCTATAAAAAATGATAGTTTTAGTTTAAACATAAATTGAAAACAATTTTATAAACATCATGATGTCTTATACAATTTTAAGGGCATCATGATATCATCACGAAGCAGGGGAATGAACTTCAAAAAAACTCAACGGCTTCTCTTTGTTGTTGAGCGCTCTCTCTCTCTCTCTCTCTCTCTCTCTCTCTCTCTCTCTCTCTCCACCTTTTGTTTACACGTCTGATTGGTCCTCCCTGGATCTTTCAACAGCGAGATAAAAGTGCTTTAAATTTTATCCTTAGCTGTGTGCACGACATCTTGGCTACCACTTAGAGTTGTACACGGGGAAGGTTTTAAAATTAATCCTGATCTTATCTCAGATAAAGTTCTAGATCTTAAATTTTAACTACATGATCTCACATTGCCTCCTTTGACTATGAAGGCATAGGCCCTCTAGATGCCCTAATGCCAAGGCCAATTTAAGAGGTATTGCTGCACTGATCAAACCCGAGAAGATTTCTTATCAAGGGAGGAAGGTAGGAAATTTCATCTTTTCGAAGGTTCGGATGAGAAATAGCATACCTTATCAAGGGAGGAAATTTGTTTGTCAACGTGCGCTATCCAGATGGAAGACACTAATACTCCATTCGCCTCTTAATTTCTTTGAATATTCTTGTTGGAGGGATGGGATGGGAGGCGCATTAGGGGATCTCTGAATCATGTGTTACACAATAGCATATGCATTGTTATATAATGATAAGGATCAAGGATTGTATATAATTAAGCATCGAGGAAAAATTGAAATGCATATGTGCAATCATCGATAGGAGTCCAAAGCAGTTTACCTCTGGCTTATGTTTCCAATAACATCAAACTCAAAAGTACTTTTGACGCACTGCTAGTTTATTCATGCTATGATCCAACGTAAAAATGATAACCCTTGGAGTCTCACTATGATTTACATTAGTATTTTTCTCTTAGATAATAATATATTGTGGAATTCTTTTGCTCCTATTGATCTTCATGCAATTTTCTTTGACTTGTAACTAAGACCAGGAAAATATCTTCTGAACACATAAGATAGGTAAAGTAGGAACATATCGATCCTTAAATTCATGTTCTTTTAGTTGGATCTAAAAACTCCAATAGAGGCAATGCCTGCCACCAGTAAGAACTTTGGCGAAGTAATAAAATGGAGATCCTTGTGTGAAGCTATAGCTGGATAGTAGATCAGCTCAAAGAGGCCACGATGGACTTGGATATTAATTTTTTGATGAGATGGATTGATAGTTTATATTAATTCTTTGGTAGCATTGTGGTTGAGATCGTGACACTTCTCACTCATAATAACTCAATTCAATTTATCACAACCACATGAAACATTTCAACTTATAACATCGTGACATCGGAAAGCAAGTTATGTGAATACAAGTATAAGAGTTTGATTCAGTATAAGATTTTTGATTAGGGGAACGCATAGGTGCCCAAGAGAAAGCCAATATATGTGGCCATAAGTGCAGTTTTTGTTTCGATGGAATTCCTATTGCGCCACCTATTATTGTGTTTCTCATCTCTAGTTATGAATATATTATTAAGGATTATTTCCTAAAAACATATTCACATCTTGAGTATTTTTTTAATCAGCGCTCTTATTTTACGTAAAAAATAATTATATTACTAACGTCTCGATCACTTTGATCATTAATTTATTTATTCAATCGTGACTGATTCAATATGGAAAGCCGAAGGGATAATCTATAAAATCAAATCATGGGGACAACGAAATGCCGGTCAAAATTCTGCTGCTGCATAAGAATGAGAATAAGCGACAGTGAATAATTACTATATATTGTTTTTCTAACATCCCTGCTATGCAAACTTTCGGTTTGCTAATTGTTTGTTTCGATCCCACCAACAGTGCCATGACCAGAGACTTGATTGAGCTGCCGTAGCATGATACGCCCCACGTCAATCATCTCCGATTAACCTAGAAATTATGTATATAAAAAAGAGTAAGCGCTGTCATGTCTATAAAAAAAAAAAAAGAAAAAACAAAGGAGGGGCCTCTTGCGCATTGGTTCCCAGACAACCATGGATTTCACCAACACGTCGTTGCTGTTCTCCACCTCCTCTTTCTCTGCCTTCTCCTGCTACTCACAAGAAGAACAGTTCTAGCCAACGAGCCAGTGCCAGATTGCCACCCGGTCCATCTAACCTCCCTATCGAAGGCAGCTTGCACCTTCTTCTCGGTGTCTAACCTCGTCATTGCCTCACTGCCTTGTCTAAAAACTTTGGCTCACTCATGACCGTAAAGCTTGGCAAGTTCCGTGT
Organism: Musa beccarii; assembly: GCA_024322285.1. Lineage (NCBI taxonomy): Eukaryota > Viridiplantae > Streptophyta > Magnoliopsida > Zingiberales > Musaceae > Musa > Musa beccarii. Next base: position 13,936,552 of record CM044398.1, on the reverse strand, counting down.
GTGGGTATAAAGATCATTTATATTAAAAAAAAATTAATATTAAATTTTAAAATTAAATAATAATATATTAAATTTATGATGTATATTTTTTATATCATTCAGAAATCTTTTATATAATTTACAGATGTATTATCGCTCGAATACAAAACTATAACAATGTCGATTTGTAAAAAGAATTAAACTCGTTTTATCTCTCTTTCTATCATTCATAAGATCAATATAAGTAATGTATTAAGAACAAAGAAAAGATTAAAGAGAGATGAGAAAAATTTATAATTCCCAATAATATCATGTATCTCTATCTCCACTTATCTGAATATTATTTTTTTATATTATTCGAGGTTTTATCCTTTTATAAATTGGAGTAAAATATCTAGGATACGTAATTAGAGAGTCTCTTCTATCAGAATCATCTCATAAGAAATCCTGTCATAATTGAATTTTATTTATTTTGATCAATAACCATAATCAGAATTCAATTATATTCGTAATATATCCTATCTAATTAAATAGAGTCATATAATTTAATATTATTTCACTTGATCTGTTAATTTATAATATATAAAAAATTAAAATCAAAATAAAATAAAATAAAAATTATTTTAAAATTATTTTTTTAATTATATTCGAAAAATTAAAAATATTTTAATGTTTGCAGAGGCTCACATTGTTGCTTCTTTTGGGTTGCACCTGAATTCGAAAATAACTATTCAACGAGTTCAACAATCCAAACTTGGATATAAGAATTTGGACCAAAGTAGGATTCTTGATTTGACTTCACCTTGTCAATTTCATATACATCCGTCATATGACATCCTCAAAGAAATAATACAACGGGTAACCTCTGAACATGGACGCATCTCTAAGTGTTTGCATATAGGATTACACCTTTGACTTTTCTTTTGTATGCCGTACAAACTTTGTCCCAAATGAACCTGTCCCAAAACATCTTGAAATGATACTAAACTAATAGCCTCTGTGGTACGTAATTTTTATTACTATTTGGACTTATCGATTTAGAATATTGATGATTATGAATGAAAATTGTAATTCAAATCATATCACGATCATCTTTCAAAGTCAGATTTCCTTGACCAACGAATCAATTGCGTTCCGAAACGTGGTCAAAAATATACTGAATGAAACTAATAGACTCGGAGTAGGACACGTCCGTGGCGGCTTGCATGCGACCGAAACAATCAAGTAACGAACGGAAAGTTGGCGCAGGCAGAGATTGCAGAAAAATTATTATATATATATATATATATATATATATATATATATAACAATTAATTATCAGATTTTACAGTTTGTTCTCATTTTAACGTGGCTGACGAATTTGACCGCCACCATTGTGATCCCATTTTTATGTTTGTTGTACCATCGAGACTTTGACCGACTATTGTGATGATACGGTAACGTCTGTCACGACGCAACCGGGAAGCTGCACGCGAAAGTCACAACTGTCATGCTTATAAGAAGGGTGTACGGGCCTGTTGTGCCTCATCACCAGAAAACTAGTTAAACCATGGATCTCACCAGCACCTCCTTCCTCTTCTCCCTTCTCCTCCTCCTCGTATCGCTGCTGCTACTCAAGAAGCGCAGGTCCGGTCGCGGAGCTCGTGCCACACTGCCTCCCGGTCCATCTAAGCTCCTATCCTAGGCAGTTTGCACCATCTCTTGGGTGGCCTGCCGCATCGTTCCCTCACCGCCTTATCTAAGAAATTTGGCCCCGTGATACTCCTGAAGCTCGGTGAGGTCCCCACCCTCGTTGTCTCATCTGCCGAAGCGGCTGCTGAGATCATGAAAACCCACGACATCAGCTTCGCCTCTCGGCCCACTAACCTGAATCTCCAGAGCGCCACATACGGTGACAGGGGCGTCGGCTTTACCTCCTACGGATTCCACTGGAGGGAGCTGCGCAAGATGAGCATCGTGGAGCTATTGAGTGCCAAGCGAGTCCAATCTTTTCGCTTTATCCGGGAAGAGGAGGTGCTTAATCTTGTGCGGTCGATAGTCCAGTTGTCCAACGCTGGTTCCACTGTGAACCTCAGTAGGAAACTTGTGCTGTTGGCTAATGATATAGGCTCCCGGTCCGTCATCGGCAGCAAGTGCAAGTACCAGAAAGACTTCATACGGATAGTGATGCAAACGCTGGAAGCTGCCGGAGGCTTCAGTTTGGCGGACTTATTCCCGTCATGGCCGATAATTAAACTTCTCAGTGGCGCGTCTTTCAAGATGCAGAGGTTACACCGCGACATGGACGCGATCCTGAATAGCATCATTCAGGAGCACAGAGAAAAGAAGTCCGCAGAGCAACCGGAGGAGGAGGAGGACTTGGTCGATGTCATGCTGAGAGTTCAAGCTGAAGGTAGCCTGTCATTCCCCCTCGAAGACGAGGACATGAAAGCTATGATGCTGGTATGCTTTTTTTTTAAACCCTAATCTTTTCTTACGGTCGCAGTATCGAGAATCTAACTTCTGGTTTCCTTTTGGAACAAACACATAAAGGATATGCTCGGTGGGGCCAGCGAGACCTCCGCAGGAATAATGGAGTGGGCCATGTCGGAGCTGATGAGGAATCCAAGAGTGATGCGGAGGTTGCAAGAGGAGGTGAGGGAGACTGTCGGAGGAAAGGGAAAGGTGACGGAGAACGACATCAACGGAATGAACTACTTGAGACTGGTCATCAAGGAGACTCTGAGGCTGCACCCTCCTGTTCCTCTGCTGCTCCCCGAGAGTGCCGGGAGACGTGCGAGGTTCTTGGTTACCAGATACCAGAGAAGACGAGAGTATTCGTGAACGTTTGGGCCTTGGGAAGGGATCCTCGACACTGGGACAATGCCACTGAGTTTGAGCCGGAGAGATTCGAGAGGAGGAATTCCATGGTCGACTTCAAGGGAACCAACTTCGAGTTCTTACCTTTCGGGGCAGGCAGAAGGATATGCCCAGGGATGTCGTTTGGTTTGAAGAGCATAGAGCTTTCCCTGGCTAGCCTTCTCTACAACTTTGACTGGGAGCTCCCAACGGGAGATGAAGGATGCCCCAGGAGTTGGACATGAGCGAGACCTTCTCGATTACGTGCCGGAGGAAGTCGGACCTCTGCCTGCGTGCCATCCTCGTATCCCTTTCTCCATCACCTGACCTTTACTCAAAACTACATGCACTCGTAGTCGTTTCTTGCCCTTTTCATACATGCATTTCTTCCCAGTAGTCTTTACCAGTGCCGCCATCGTTGTCGTCGTTATCGTCCTCGTCCTCGTCGAAGCAGCATTGTTACAGAAATGTATTACACTTCATATAAACAGTGTTGATGAGGTACAAGAGCCTCTTTCTTGTAAAGCCCTCTTATTTGTAGTTTAATATAATGAAATTTTATTAATTAAATAGAAAGGTCTCTGTTTTGATATCTGAAATAATTAATTATTTTTGTTATGGATGAATGTTACGATAAAGCATAGCTCGGATGCCGCAAAAATTCATCCAAACCCTGATTTGCCTTATTTTCTAGTCAACTTTTTCTTGACCCGACGAAGAGACATTTTGAATGAAGATAGATATAAGTATCCAAATAAACCAAATTCTTAATAATAGTTAAGTGTTTGGGGTCTTGGGCTTTGTAGCTTGTTTGATCATTAGTGATTCTGTAAAGCTTCTCTTAATCACATATGCCAACGCTTGAAGGCATAAAAGATCTAATTTTTATCTATCATTCATATTCAAAATGGTATATCCATCATCAGAGGCATAAAGCAAAGGCATCTCTATTCCCTTCCACAAAATTATCAAGTGTTTGTAGATAATTTTGTGGAACGGAATAGAGATGTCTATACGCTTGAAACCATCTAAAAGTCGACGAATCTATTCACTTCCAACCAAACTGGAGTGTAAATTTTGCAGAAAACACCATATATGACCTCTCCGCTACAAGGTGCACATTGCAAGAGATACATAAAACACTTATTTGGAAATGATGATTACAAAAAGATAATAAAAAATCGCACTCGAATCTTTTATAATACTATATTAATGCTGGAGGATACAAAAGGAAACAATAGTATCTTACCTATTTACTAGATTCTCGAAGAACCTGTGTGTGTCTTATTTCCTATGTTGCACTGGCTTTTGAATCCAGAAGGGCCAAATACTTTGCTATGGCCTCTCCTTCTTTCATACTTCCTTGTCATAGTCTGCCAATGGATCACCTGTCAGTTCTTTTGCATGCTCGTCTGCCATGACTTCGTCTCTCTGATATTTGTGTTCTTCCAGATCCATTTTATCATCATTAGCTAAAGCAGTTGATGGCCCTTGATCATCTTTTGGTTGGTTGATTGGAGCATGCTGGTTGTCCTCTGAATTGGCTCCGACAAGAAGTTCCAACGCATCCTCCTTGATACGTGATCTTTGCACAGCATCCATAACTGCAATCACGAATAGTTAATTCTGAATACTAAGTACTGTACAGTGGCACTAGAGCTAATGGAGATCTATGGTCAAGCATATGAAATATGTTGTTTGTGAAAATAAGTATGGTTAGACAGCTATAGAAACATTAGATGCCTAGGAGTCATCACGAGAAGGGCACCCTTGTCAGAAATAACTTCATGAAACACTTGATTGTCTGAAGAAAATTCAAGTGATGAAATTTCTGATGATCGGTTATACCCATCGATACTAATTCCTCAATGTCTGCACCTGATGAATCCGATACTCAGACTTCCTCCTCTTCTCAAGTCGACTCTAGAAGTCAAAACGTCATTAGTTAGTGAAAATGATAACTCTAAAGAAAACCTAAGTCCCTGAAGGGCATAATTTCTTTCAGGATTTGTCAATAGAACTAAATCATGTTGAACTTTATTTGATGGGATAAAAAAAATTTATATACGAACAAATATAAGTTTGCTGTAATATGCAGTGAAAAAATTAAACAAAAATCATAATCATATAGAATACCTAGATTTACATGAAAATCCCTCTAATGGAAAAGGAAAAAAAATCACAGACAAGCTAGAGAAGCAGATTCACTATAAAAATAATAAACGTATAAATATCAGAATCTCTTACTCAAAAACCCGCTCAACAATCATAAAAGAATAACTAGAATATAAAGATTATATCATCGTGCACGTTGCCCTCATATTCTTCCCTTCTCTTCTTCTTTTGTTCCTTTGTCTTCAAGTATCGCTGTTGTGGTTTCACATAGCCACCGCTGCCCCCTTTTTTCTGCCCTAGCCATCATATGTTTAGGTTAAAAAAAAGTTTATCTTAAAATAAAAAGAGTTTTTAATGGTTGATGTGAGCCATGGGTTGTTCAGGCCCATTATGGGCTAAATAAATTGGTCATGTGCTTAACAACCTCTCACTTCAACCCATAAAGAAGCCTATACTCCTTAATGTGAAGTCATGCTGATCAACCGTCGGCATATCTCTTGTATTTCTTTTAAGAAGGTCTTTGTCAATATGTATGTCATATTACATTTTGAATTCAGTGGCATCTAACATATATATGCTTTAACTTGAAATAAAAAATTGAATTCTTACATAAATAGATGGCATTCTGATTTTCACAATGCATCACATAATTTTTCTGTTTCAGCCCCAACTCTTGTAAGAATTATTTTTTCCATAATATTTCTTTACAAACTCTATAGCAGTAATATATTCTACCTCTCAGGCAGAGAGAGCAATACACTTTTGCAATCTGGATTATCATGATACAACTCCTCCTATAAAAGTAAGTAGAAAACCGATCTTGACTTCCTCAGTATCAATATCTTTTGTCATATACACATCTATGTATCCTGTCAACATAGATGGACCACCTCTAAGGCTTAAACAAACTTTGAAGCTCCCTCTGAGATATCTAAAGGTCCACTTTACTATTGCCCAATGCTCTTTGCTTAGATTTGCAAAAATATACTATTAACACCCACTACATATGCGATATCCGCCTCATACATACTAACGTGTATATTAAACTTTCTGCTACTAAAGTTTAATAAATCTTTTATATTTTCTTCGTCTAATCACTTGATGGACTCTGCTTAAGCACAACTTAAAGTGATCTAAAAAAGGAGAATCAATTGGCTTTGCATTACTTATACTTTGACCTATCCAATACTTTCTCGATGTATTTCTCCTATGACAACCAAATCTTCATATTTTTTATCTCGAAAAATCTGTATATATAATATTTGCTTTATTGGCCCCATGTCCTTCATTGCAAATGACTCACTTAGTTTATTTTTAACCTATTAATTGTAGACATATTTGGATAAGCATATCATTAACATAAAGTAATCACCAAACCATTTCATGTATTCATTTTTAGTTATAAATGAATCAAACATTTTACACCATTATCTTAGAGCTTGCTTTAGCCCATACAAGCTCTTTGTCAACTTGTAGATAAAATTTTCTTTACCTTTGACTTTAAAGCCTTATAGTTGCTTCATATAAATTTTCTCCTCCAAATCATCACAAAAAAAGTTGTTGTCACATCCAACTACTCAACCTCCAAGTCTAAGCTAGTTGCAATACCAAGAGCAATATATATAAAAGACATTATAACAAGAGAAAAAATCTCTTCAAAGTTAATATTTTTTTTTGATCAAATTATTTAAAAACCAGTCTAGCTTTGTACTTTGGTTGAGAATATTGTTCTTAATATTAACTAAAAAACCTACTTGTTCTTCAAGGCCTTTTTTCCCTTTGGTAGTTGCACAAAATCATATGTGTGGTTCTTTTACAGAGCATCCATCTCTTAATGCATAGCAACTAATCATTTCTTTTTTTACTCACTTTCAACTGCTTCTTGGTAACTCTCTAGTTCACATGCATCAGTAATATCATATACACGTATGCACCTGACATTACCATGTCAAATATATGATATATAAGATATTAGATGGATGAGGACTATAAATACATGATAACTAAGGACAGAAATGTCCGATAGATTATATCCCCCTATATCGTCTAGAGACTATAGCGTAGTGGTCTAGTACGTTCATAGTCGATAAGTCAAGTGAATTATTACTTTTATAATAATTCACTATATCAGACGGAATTCTGAGGGGAGTAACTCATGACCAGCTCGGTATTGGACCTAGAGGGTTACACACAAATGGTGGATATTGTGACAAGTAGAGGTTCAGATATGAGATATCTGTGGAGCTCCTAGTTTGTATCATGTGGATAGGATTCAATTGGATAATTGAATAAGTTCAAATTGGATGATTGGATAGAGATTCAATTGAATGATTGGATAAGATCAAATTGGATAGAGATCTAATTGGATAATTAGATAGAGATCCAATGAGGATAGGATCCATTAAGGATAAGCTTCATACACCTCTATAAATAGGAGGAACTTTCTGGTTCATAGGCTAGAGCTGTTGGTGGTCGCCTTCTATTCTCCTTAGCCTCCTCTCCTCCTTGGCTCTGGTAACGTTATAGTGCATACGAAGAGGGGGATCCCACGGTGATCTAAGGAGCGTCGTTGCTACGTCCGCTATGTGAATTACCGCTAGAGAGGATTACACTAGTGCTCCTTCATCTTCTTATCGATCTAAAATTTTCGGGATATATGATCTCCTAGGTAACACTTCTAACATGATACATGTAATTTTTTGGATTTATGATTTTTTCATACACCAATTGTCGCATAAAGACTAAGTACTTAACTTTGGAAATCTGATCTTGTTTTTATTTTTCGCTATGCATGAGATGTCAAGTCTTGATTTTCCAACAGATCCTACCATATTGGGTACTAGATCTCTATCAAAATACCCAAGCATCTTAGATTAGTGGATCTCTACCTAATAATCTTCTATTGGCCCTTATTAGATCTCATTCATATGATCCAATAATTCAAGGACTTATTGGATATCCAATAAGATACAGACTCTAATGGATATCTCATATCCGAACCTCTATTCGTCACAACAATTATCATATGTGTGTGACCCTCTATGCCTAATATCGAGCTGGCCGTGAGTTATACGTGTCAAAACTCATTCTAGCTTAGTGAATGATCATCTCCATAATAATTCATTTGACTCATCGTTTATAGACGTACTAGGCCACTACGCCGTAGTCCCTAGACGATACAAGGGAATCCAATCCTTTAAACCTATCTATCCTCAAATACTGTGTACCTATAGTCCTTCATCCATATAATATCCCAAAGATTGTATATTATGCATGATACTGTCAGGCCTATACAGTTTATACTCGAGTCTCACTCTAATCAAATTCTTCCGGAGAACTCTTTCTTTCTTAATTTGAATGACCTAGTCAAGGATTTATTTTAGCAAGGACATATGAGATATTCCTCTTATGACACCAAGAGTGAATAATCCTCTATCGATACTTAATTGCCCTCATAGTTTTGGTTATCACTCCCAATGACCGGCTGTGCTAGATCTGAAATTTTCAAACCTATAAGTATAGTATCAAAGAGTGGAGTACTCATACAAGACATCTTTAGTATCTCAAGTGTAAAAACTAGATACAATAATATGAGCAAATGCACGACAACCAACCATCCAGCATTCCGTGAGTGGATCAATCAGTGAACTCATTCTCCAGTAAGTACATGCATTGTATCCCTAGTATTCCCACATAAGCAACTATGAGATCAACTACCTCCATCGTATGAATAGGTATATAGTACACGAGTTTGTTCGGTTATCTTGATGTCCCTCTCGAGTAACATATGACTGAGATTATTTAGGGTTTATGTTTAAAGACGAATCAGTCTCATTGTCATAATCTCATCACAATCCGATTCCCATTGCACAGATCCATAGATAATATAAAGTGAGAAAAATATTAATAATAAGAAAAAAGAATATGTAACATATCACACGTGCTATCACTCACGTGATTGGCTTGCAGGGCACTTATGACTGACATCTTCCTCCTCAACTTGTCCTATAGGTAAATCAACATCAGCTACAAGTATATCAACATCGGCCTCTACACCATCTTCCTATATATCTCAACCATCACTCTAATATACTAGAGGAGTAATTGGGTTATAATCATTAAGTCTCATGTGGAAGTCTTGGGTGATGCCACTTTCTTCAAATCCTCAAAAGTTTGATCATCAAAGAAGACCACATCTCTGCTTCTAAATACTTTCTATTTTTTTGGATCTCAAAGTCTATAATCAAATTGATCATGTGAGTAGCCAAGAAAAATATATTCTTTTGTTTTAACATCTAGCTTGGACTTCTCAATGTCTAGAATATGTGCAAATGCATGACAACCAATAACTCTCAAGTATTTACAGATAACATCTTTCCTTAACCATACATGCTCTAGAACATTATCATTTAGATTTATATATTGTGATAAGTTGATCATATTAACTATAGTCCTCAAAATCTCATTGTAATACTTTTTATCGTACCTTGGACTGTGAAAGTATACATTTGAGAAATTAATAATTGCTATAAAATAAATGGGTCATGAACCCAACATAATTTTCATTCACCCTAAGAGCCTTGCAGCAAGATCTCTCTCAAAACTGCAAAACAGACTGACAAGTAGTGTGCAAGTAATGATCCTAGATGCGTGAGAGCAATCTGATAAGTGCCTGACACAATCTAATGTTTCACGATCCACATAAGCAAAGCTATGTGCTACGAGTTGGATTACTATTGAATACATCCAGCAACAAAGTGATTCCTTCGAGAGAGCACAACACAGGAAATTGAAGACAAGTCAAACTTTTAACTAGGAAGGATTTTCTTGGAGCTCATCTTCGTTCTGAAGTGAACCTTTTCGTGGCCTCAGCTAAATATGATGGTTTTCATCAATTAAATCTTGAAAATAACACATTTACCACCTCCACCTCAAAGTTATATCTTGTTTGTAAATTTTGTAGGAGTTCGAAACAACTCTCCGCTCATACACATTGGTGCAGTTGTAAGTAGCATTCTAAGTCATTGTAGGGAGTTGATTACCACTATCAATATGCACATGAATCCTTCTAAAACTAAGGCGCAGATGACACTAAATCTATCTTTCATGAACAAACAGTGCTTCGGGATCGCATAAATCGGATCCGTTTTCTACTCCAATTACCCTTCATGACTTTCCATGGGCTCCTTAGATTAGTTTATACCTTTAAACCAAATCAAGTCGTGTTGACTTTACGATCAATAGCCTTAAGACAACAATACATTTTATCTGAGAATTAAATCTCTAGCTCCCCAACAAGTAAGAATGAGACAACGATGTTGTGTTATCCCTACAGTATTGGTAAGAAAAAGTTTGTTTGAGTTCCTCAAGCAGCATGAATAGGAAGGCTATCATGTGTGGTGTTTCAGGATCGATTAATTTGTTATCCTCATTTGGGACCATAGATCTAAAGTGTGCACAACCTTAGAACATGTTTCTGTTAGTTTGGTTGTATTCTCATTAGCTATCTTGTGTCCATGTTTCAGAGGTAGATGCCTTGGTGTTAAAAGAGTTAACTAGAGAGATATTATTCACTAATGAGTTGCACTGAGTACTTCATCTGTGTCCATGGTCCATTTCCTTTGAACAAGCATTTTTGAAAGAACTCTTGATAATTCTATTTCCTTCCAAATAGATTGGCAAAGGTCCTCTTAGGCATCTGTCTTGCTTGTAGACCGACGGCATGGTGTCAATTTGATCGAGTAGGTTATCGCTAACTGTTGTTGTTGTTGATGCCATTGACTCGAGAGTTAACAAGATTTGGTTCAATCCCAAAAGTGCAAGCTCATCCAGGGACCCATGATTGTAGTGTAGGTAGTGGGAACGACTATTGGGCTAGTTGTGGTAGAAGGGGGGCAATGGCTTGCATCATGTCGACCAATGTTTGTACTCAATGAGTAAGACTTGAAAAGACAATGGTAGGGACAAGTCGATGCCCTGTGCTTGACCCTAGAGGAGAGAGGCTAGGGTTATTGAATAGACACTAGTAGCATCTCGGAGTTTGCATTGAGGTGGAGACGTCCACCTGTGGGAAGGAGGGAAGTTGTCCCCCTTGCCTAAAGATGTTGTGTGTAGGCGATGGTGCTTACTCATTAGAGTGCTCATTGAGATTATTTATAGATGGATGCTCAGGCCCTCCTTCTAGTACCAAAATATTGTTTTCATTGATGTTGTTGACTAGGGAGTCAACACGGCTTGGTTCGTCCCGAAAGCGCAAGCTCATCTAGGGGACCCACCCGGGGCGGGGGGGGTTTGGTTCCGGGGGTCACATGAAGAGATCGAGTTGGAAGCGGGTCCATTGGCATGATCTTAAGACATTACTTGTTTGCTAGAAATATGTTCTAGAGCCATCCCGAGGTGTGCCTTTGCTTTATTTAGGTCCCTACATAAGCGGTCAGCATAGGGGGAATGTTCCCAATCCAACCTCTCCAACAATAAAGTTAGTTGGAAGGTAGAAGATAGTAGATATGCTTACCCCTTTAGACTGTGTGGCTAGCTTTTATACCTTAGCAACCGATGGAGTACGACTAATAGCTAGTTTGGGAGCTCCTTACATTGTCTAAAGGCTCATTTATGTCGAGAGCTAGTGAGCACATTTCTCTTAGGGCAAACTCGAGAAGGATGGCTGCGAGTATCGTTTATCAGGGTTTGAGCCTGTTTAGAATAACCATGGGATGGTCCACTATACAAGATGTTTGAATAGGAGAACTGGGCCACGCTGCCTTGGATTAATGACTTTTGTAGCTAGGCATGCGAGCCTTCCAGCAATCATAGTTGGTGGGGTGACAAGTCGCTTGTAATTATGGGTTGTGCTTATCATTATTGTATATTGTTGGTAATTATTTTATTTTAAATGACTTGAGCAGCAATGGTCCATTCTTTTATTTATGATAAAGTTTCAACAATTGAAGATAGAATTTTTTTAATTTTTGATAAAAATAAAAATACAATCATACGACTCAAGTTGATGAGACCATGCTCTAGCATGATAGAACATCTATTTGTGAGCCCAAAATTTGACATGAGGATAATTTAAAAGACTCATACAATAATAATTATACAATAGGTTACCTCGAAGATCGAACAAAAATATGAAAAACTTATATTGAAGACAAGACTAATAGATGAAAACTACACTATCAAATTTTGATAATAAATGATGACACTCAAAATATCTTTTAAAACCACTCGATTATACTCGATTATGATAAGTCAAACATGAGTTAAATAACCACCATAAATCAAAACATGCGATAACTCTCCTCCTTTGTCATTAAAAATACTCAAATAAGTACAACTAACTGATGTCACTATTATTCTATAAAAAATGATAGTTTTAGTTTAAACATAAATTGAAAACAATTTTATAAACATCATGATGTCTTATACAATTTTAAGGGCATCATGATATCATCACGAAGCAGGGGGAATGAACTTCAAAAAAAACTCAACGGCTTCTCTTTGTTGTTGAGCGCGCTCTCTCTCTCTCTCTCTCTCTCTCTCTCTCTCTCTCTCTCTCTCTCTCCCTTTTGTTTACACGTCTGATTGGTCCTCCCTGGATCTTTCAACAGCGAGATAAAAGTGCTTTAAATTTTATCCTTAGCTGTGTGCACGACATCTTGGCTACCACTTAGAGTTGTACACGGGGAAGGTTTTAAAATTAATCCTGATCTTATCTCAGATAAAGTTCTAGATCTTAAATTTTAACTACATGATCTCACATTGCCTCCTTTGACTATGAAGGCATAGGCCCCTCTAGATGCCCTAATGCCAAGGCCAATTTAAGAGGTATTGCTGCACTGATCAAACCCGAGAAGATTTCTTATCAAGGGAGGAAGGTAGGAAATTTCATCTTTTCGAAGGTTCGGATGAGAAATAGCATACCTTATCAAGGGAGGAAATTTGTTTGTCAACGTGCGCTATCCAGATGGAAGACACTAATACTCCATTCGCCTCTTAATTTCTTTGAATATTCTTGTTGGAGGGATGGGATGGGAGGCGCATTAGGGGATCTCTGAATCATGTGTTACACAATAGCATATGCATTGTTATATAATGATAAGGATCAAGGATTGTATATAATTAAGCATCGAGGAAAAAATTGAAATGCATATGTGCAATCATCGATAGGAGTCCAAAGCAGTTTACCTCTGGCTTATGTTTCCAATAACATCAAACTCAAAAGTACTTTTGACGCACTGCTAGTTTATTCATGCTATGATCCAACGTAAAAATGATAACCCTTGGAGTCTCACTATGATTTACATTAGTATTTTTCTCTAGATAATAATATATTGTGGAATTCTTTTGCTCCTATTGATCTTCATGCAATTTTCTTTGACTTGTAACTAAGACCAGGAAAATATCTTCTGAACACATAAGATAGGTAAAGTAGGAACATATCGATCCTTAAATTCATGTTCTTTTAGTTGGATCTAAAAACTCCAATAGAGGCAATGCCTGCCACCAGTAAGAACTTTGGCGAAGTAATAAAATGGAGATCCTTGTGTGAAGCTATAGCTGGATAGTAGATCAGCTCAAAGAGGCCACGATGGACTTGGATATTAATTTTTTGATGAGATGGATTGATAGTTTATATTAATTCTTTGGTAGCATTGTGGTTGAGATCGTGACACTTCTCACTCATAATAACTCAATTCAATTTATCACAACCACATGAAACATTTCAACTTATAACATCGTGACATCGGAAAGCAAGTTATGTGAATACAAGTATAAGAGTTTGATTCAGTATAAGATTTTTGATTAGGGGAACGCATAGGTGCCCAAGAGAAAGCCAATATATGTGGCCATAAGTGCAGTTTTTGTTTCGATGGAATTCCTATTGCGCCACCTATTATTGTGTTTCTCATCTCTAGTTATGAATATATTATTAAGGATTATTTCCTAAAAACATATTCACATCTTGAGTATTTTTTTAATCAGCGCTCTTATTTTACGTAAAAAATAATTATATTACTAACGTCTCGATCACTTTGATCATTAATTTATTTATTCAATCGTGACTGATTCAATATGGAAAGCCGAAGGGATAATCTATAAAATCAAATCATGGGGACAACGAAATGCCGGTCAAAATTCTGCTGCTGCATAAGAATGAGAATAAGCGACAGTGAATAATTACTATATATTGTTTTTCTAACATCCCTGCTATGCAAACTTTCGGTTTGCTAATTGTTTGTTTCGATCCCACCAACAGTGCCATGACCAGAGACTTGATTGAGCTGCCGTAGCATGATACGCCCCACGTCAATCATCTCCGATTAACCTAGAAATTATGTATATAAAAAAAAAGAGTAAGCGCTGTCATGTCTATAAAAAAAAAAAAGAAAAAACAAAGGAGGGGCCTCTTGCGCATTGGTTCCCAGACAACCATGGATTTCACCAACACGTCGTTGCTGTTCTCCACCTCCTCTTTCTCTGCCTTCTCCTGCTACTCACAAGAAGAACAGTTCTAGCCAACGAGCCAGTGCCAGATTGCCACCCGGTCCATCTAACCTCCCTATCGAAGGCAGCTTGCACCTTCTTCTCGGTGTCTAACCTCGTCATTGCCTCACTGCCTTGTCTAAAAACTTTGGCTCACTCATGACCGTAAAGCTTGGCAAGTTCCGTACGTGGGTATAAAGATCATTTATATTAAAAAAAATTAACATTAAATTTTAAAATTAAATAATAATATATTAAATTTATGATGTATATTTTTTATATCATTCAGAAATCTTTTATATAATTTACAGATGTATTATCGTCGAATACAAAACTATAACAATGTCGATTTGTAAAAAGAATTAAACTCGTTTTATCTCTCTTTCTATCATTCATAAGATCAATATAAGTAATGTATTAAGAACAAAGAACAATAGAAAAGATTAATAAGAGATGATTAACTAGTTTAAAATTAAAGAGAGATTCTATAATTCCCAATAATATCATGTATCTCTATCTCCACTTATCTCGAATATTATTTTTTTATGTTATTAGGAGGTTTTATCCTTTTATAAATTGGAGTAAAATATCTAGATACGTAATTAGAGAGTCTTTCTATCAGAATCATCTCATAAGAAATCCTGTCATAATTGAATTTTATTTATTTTGATCAATAACCATAATAAGAATTCAATTATATTCATAATATATCTATCTAATTAAATAGAGTCATATAATTTAATATTCTTTCACTTGATCTGTTAATTTATAATATATAAAAATTAAAATCAAAATAAAATAAAATAAAAATTATTTTAAAATTATTTTTTTAATTATATTCGAAAAATTAAAAATATTTTAATGTTTGCAGAGGCTCACATTGTTGCTTCTTTTGGGTTGCACCTGCAATTCAAAATAACTATTCAACGAGTTCAACAATCCAAACTTGGATATAAGAATTTGGACCAAAGTAGGATTCTTGATTTGACTTCACCTTGTCAATTTCATATACATCCGTCATATGACATCCTCAAAGAAATAATACAACGGGTAACCTCTCTGAACATGGACGCATCTCTAAGTGTTTGCATATAGGATTACACCTTTGACTTTTCTTTTGTATGCCGTACAAACTTTGTCCCAAATGAACCTGTCCCAAAACATCTTGAAATGATACTAAA
Source organism: Musa beccarii (assembly GCA_024322285.1). Classification (NCBI taxonomy): domain Eukaryota; kingdom Viridiplantae; phylum Streptophyta; class Magnoliopsida; order Zingiberales; family Musaceae; genus Musa; species Musa beccarii. Next base: position 13,920,953 of record CM044398.1, on the reverse strand, counting down.
CTAATAGCCTCTGTGGTACGTAATTTTTATTACTATTTGGACTTATCGATTTAGAATATTGATGATTATGAATGAAAATTGTAATTCAAATCATATCACGATCATCTTTCAAAGTCAGATTTCCTTGACCAACGAATCAATTGCGTTCCGAAACGTGGTCAAAAATATACTGAATGAAACTAATAGACTCGGAGTAGGACACGTCCGTGGTGGCTTGCATGCGACCGAAACAATCAAGTAACGAACGGAAAGTTGGCGCAGGCAGAGATTGCAGAAAAAATTATATATATATATATATATATATATATATATAATTAATTAATTATCAGATTTTACAGTTTGTTCTCATTTTAACGTGGCTGACGAATTTGACCGCCACCATTGTGATCCCATTTTTATGTTTGTTGTACCATCGAGACTTTGACCGACTATTGTGATGATACGGTAACGTCTGTCACGACGCAACCGGGAAGCTGCACGCGAAAGTCACAACTGTCATGCTTATAAGAAGGGTGTACGAGCCTGTTGTGCCTCATCACCAGAAAACTAGTTAAACCATGGATCTCACCAGCACCTCCTTCCTCTTCTCCCTTCTCCTCCTCCTCGTATCGCTGCTGCTACTCAAGAAGCGCAGGTCCGGTCGCGGAGCTCGTGCCACACTGCCTCCCGGTCCATCTAAGCTCCCTATCCTAGGCAGCTTGCACCATCTCTTGGGTGGCCTGCCGCATCGTTCCCTCACCGCCTTATCTAAGAAATTTGGCCCCGTGATACTCCTGAAGCTCGGTGAGGTCCCCACCCTCGTTGTCTCATCTGCCGAAGCGGCTGCTGAGATCATGAAAACCCACGACATCAGCTTCGCCTCTCGGCCCACTAACCTGAATCTCCAGAGCGCCACATACGGTGACAGGGGCGTCGGCTTTACCTCCTACGGATTCCACTGGAGGAGCTGCGCAAGATGAGCATCGTGGAGCTATTGAGTGCCAAGCGAGTCCAATCTTTTCGCTTTATCCGGGAAGAGGAGGTGCTTAATCTTGTGCGGTCGATAGTCCAGTTGTCCAACGCTGGTTCCACTGTGAACCTCAGTAGGAAACTTGTGCTGTTGGCTAATGATATAGGCTCCCGGTCCGTCATCGGCAGCAAGTGCAAGTACCAGAAAGACTTCGTACGGATAGTGATGCAAACGCTGGAAGCTGCCGGAGGCTTCAGTTTGGCGGACTTATTCCCGTCATGGCCGATAATTAAACTTCTCAGTGGCGCGTCTTTCAAGATGCAGAGGTTACACCGCGACATGGACGCGATCCTGAATAGCATCATTCAGGAGCACAGAGAAAAGAAGTCCGCAGAGCAACCGGAGGAGGAGGAGGACTTGGTCGATGTCATGCTGAGAGTTCAAGCTGAAGGTAGCCTGTCATTCCCCCTCGAAGACGAGGACACGAAAGCTATGATGCTGGTATGCTTTTTTTTTAAACCCTAATCTTTTCTTACGGTCGCAGTATCGAGAATCTAACTTCTGGTTTCCTTTTGGAACAAACACATAAAGGATATGCTCGGTGGGGCCAGCGAGACCTCCGCAGGAATAATGGAGTGGGCCATGTCGGAGCTGATGAGGAATCCAAGAGTGATGCGGAGGTTGCAAGAGGAGGTGAGGGAGACTGTCGGAGGAAAGGAAAGGTGACGGAGAACGACATCAACGGAATGAACTACTTGAGACTGGTCATCAAGGAGACTCTGAGGCTGCACCCTCCTGTTCCTCTGCTGCTCCCCCGAGAGTGCCGGGAGACTTGCGAGGTTCTTGGTTACCAGATACCAGAGAAGACGAGAGTATTCGTGAACGTTTGGGCCTTGGGAAGGGATCCTCGACACTGGGACAATGCCACTGAGTTTGAGCCGGAGAGATTCGAGAGGAGGAATTCCATGGTCGACTTCAAGGGAACCAACTTCGAGTTCTTACCTTTCGGGGCAGGCAGAAGGATATGCCCAGGGATGTCGTTTGGTTTGAAGAGCATAGAGCTTTCCCTGGCTAGCCTTCTCTACAACTTTGACTGGGAGCTCCCAACGGGAGATGAAGGGATGCCCCAGGAGTTGGACATGAGCGAGACCTTCTCGATTACGTGCCGGAGGAAGTCGGACCTCTGCCTGCGTGCCATCCCTTGTATTCCTTTCTCCATGACCTGACCTTTACCCAAAATTACATGCACCCGTAGTCGTTTCTTGTCCTTTTCATACATGCATTTCTGCCCAGTAGTCTTTACCAGTGCCGTCGTCGTCGTCGTCATGGTTATCGTCCTCATCCTCGTCCTCGTCGGAGAAGCATTGTTACAGAAATGTGTTACACTTCATATAAACAGTGTTGATGAGGTAGAAGAGCCTCTTTCGCGTAAAGCCCTCTTATTTGTAGTTTAATATATTGAAATATTATTAATTAAATAGAAAGGTCTCTGTTTTGATATCTGAAATAATTAATTATTTTTGTCATGGAATGTTACGATAAAGCATAGTTTGGTTGCTGCAAAAATTCATCCAAACTCCGATTTGTCTTATTTTCTAGTCAATTTGATCTCTGCCCGACTAAGAGACATTATGAATGAAGGTAGATATAAATATCCAAATAAACCAAATTCTTAATAATAGTTAAGAGTTTGGGGTCTTGGGCTTTGCAGCTTGTTTGATCATTAGTGATTATGTAAAGCTTCTCTTAATCACATAAGCCAACGCTTGAAGACATAAAAGATCTAATTTCTGTCTTTCATTCATCTTCAAAATGGTATATCCAATATCAGAGGCGTAAAGCAAAGGCATCTCTATTTCCTTCCACAAAATTATCAAGTGTTTATAGATAATTTTGTGGAAGGGAATAGAGATGTCTTTACGCTTGAAACCATCTAAAATCGACAAATCTATTCACTTCCAACCAAACTGGAGTGTAAATTTTGCATAACAATTAGTTCCGGCTTTTTCCCTTCAAGCAAGATATTTTAAATGGAAAACACCATGTGTGACCTCTCCTGGGTGCACATTGCAAGAGATACATAAAAACTCATTTGGAAATGATGATTACAAAAAGATAAAAAAGAAATCGCACTCATATCTTTTATAAGACTATATTAATGCTGGAGGATACAAAAGGAAACTATAGTATCTTACTTATTTATTGGATTCTCGAAAAACCTGTGTGCCACCCCTCGTATTCCTTTCTCCATGACCTGATCTTTACCCAAAACTACATGCACCCGTAGTCATTTCTTGTCCTTTTCATACATGCATTTCTGCCCAGTAGTCTTTACCAGTGCCGTCGTCGTCGTCGTCGTCATCGTCGTTATCGTCCTCGTCCTCGTCGGAGCAGCATTGTTACAGAAATGTGTTACACTTCATATAAATAGTGTTGATAAGGTACAATAGGTTCTTTCGTGTAAAGCCCTCTTATGGGCAGTTTAATATAATGAAATAATATTAATTAAACAAAAAGGTCTCTGTTTTGGTATCTGAAATAATTAATTATTTTTGTCATGGATGAATGTTATGATAAAGCATAGCTTGGATGCTACAAAAATTCATCCAAACCCTGATTTGTCTTATTTTCTAATCAACTGTATCTCTGGCCCGACTAAGAGACATTATGAATAAAGATAGATATAAATATCCAAATAAATCAATCTCTTAATAATAATTTAGAGTTTGGGGTCTCGGCCTTTACAGCTTGTTTGATCATTAGTGATTTTGTAAAGCTTCTCTTAATCACATAAGCTAACGCTTGATGGCATAAAAGATTCAATTTCTGTCTATCATTCATATTCAAAATGGTACATTCATTATTGGAGGCGTAAAGCAATGGTATCTCTATTCCCTTCCACAAAATTATCAAGTGTTTATAGATAATTTTATGGAAGGGAACAGAGATGCCCTGATAGTTGGTGAGCACATTTCTCTTAGGGCAACATCAGAGAAGGATGACTACGAGAGCGTCGTTTGTCAGGGTTGGAGCTTGTTTGGAATAACCATGGGATGGTCCACTATACCAAGTGTTTGGATATGGGAACTAGGCCACACCACCTTAGATTAATGACTTTTATAGCTAGGCATGCGAGCCTTCCAGTTATCGTGGTTGGTGGGGGTGACAAGTCGCTTATGAAAAGGGAAAACAGGGAGATGGACATTACTCTCGAGGATTAATGCATTCTGCGATCAGCTCAAGTGGTCTTCTTGGAGATCGAGGCAGGTAGGGGCTGGGGGATCGTGTTCCTCTATGCATTGGTTCTTCTATGCATGTATGGCACCTAAGTGGCAACGCACGACTGGGTGAGTCAGCAAGGTGATACTTGCTAGTTATATGTACCCTACAAGTCAATTATGTGAGTGATGTCACTTGTGCGTTTTGCATCAATCTATTTGCTTATGATTATTAGTATTTTCTCACATTATTTGGATGTATATTATGATGTTTTTGGATCTATGCATTGGGATTCAGATCATGATGAGATCACGATAATGAGACTAATTTACCTTTAAACATAGACCCTAAATAATCCTGGTCATAGGTTACTTGAGAGGGATATTGAGATAATCGAATAGACTAGTGTGCTATATATCCGTCCATATAATGGAGGTAGCTAATCTCATAGCTACTCATGTGGGGACACTAAGGGTATAGTGCAGGTGCTCATTGGAGAATGAGTTCACTGATTGATCCGCTTATGAAATGCTGGATAGTTATTGATACGTGACGTCGAACTGCAATTTCATAGTTTCAATAGTATATCTGGTTCGTAGACTTGAGACACCAAAGATACCTTGTATGAGTACTTTATTCTTTGACGTCAGACTTACAGGTTTGAAAAGTTTTAGATCTGGTACAACCGGTTCTCGGGAATAGTAGTCAACCTTACGAAGATAATTGAGTGTCAATAGAGGATCATCCACTCTCGGTTTCATGATAGAAATATCTCATGTATTCTTGCTCGAGCAAATCCCTAGCCAGGGTCATTCAGATTGAGAGAAAAAGAGTTCTCCGGGAGAATCCGATTAGAGTGAGACTTGATTGGAAATTATATGGGCCTGACAGCACCATGACCGATATATGGTCTCTGGGATATTAGATGGATGAGAGACTATAGGTACATGGTAACTGAGGACAGATAGTTTAAAAGGATTAGATTTTCTTGTATCGTTTGGGGACCATGACGTAATGGCCTAATACGCCAGTAGTCAATGAGTCGAGTGAATTATTATAGAGATAATAATTCACTGAATCAGAAGGAATTCTAATAGGTATGACTCACGATCAACTCGATATTGGGCCTAGAGGGTCACACACATATGCTAGGTATTGCGACGAGTAAATGTTCGGATATGAGATATCCGCCAGAGCCCCTATCTTATTGGGCATCCAATAAGTCCCTGTATTATTAGATCCTATGGATGAGATCTAATGAGAGCTAATAAGAGATTATTGGGGTGCTCCAGGAGTTGGACATGAGAAAGACTTTTTCAATTACATGCCAAAGGAAGTTGGACCTCTACCTGCATGCCATCCCTCGTATTCCTTTCTCCATCACCTGACCTTTGCCCAAACCTACACGCACCCATAGTCATTTGTTGCCCCTTTCACACATGCATTTCTTCCCAGTAGTTTTTACCAATGTCATCGTCGTTATTGTCATTATCGTACTCATCCTCGTCGGGGCAGCATTGTTACATAAATGTGTTGCACTTCATATGAACAGTGTTGATAAGGTACAATAGGTTCTTTCGTGTAAAACCCTTTTATGGGCAGTTTAATATAATGAAATAATATTAATTGAGCAAAAAGGTCTCTATTTTGGTATCTGAAATAATTAATTACTTTTGTCATGGATGCATGTTATGATAAAGCATAGCTTGGATGTCATAAAAATTCATTCAAATCCTGATTTACCTTATTTTCTAGTCAACTATATCTCTGGCCCGACTAAGAGACATTATGAATAAAGATAGATATAAGTATCCAAATAAACCAAACTCTTAATAATAGTTAAGAGTTTGGGGTCTCGGGCTTTACAGCTTGTTTGATTATTAGTGATTCTGTAAAGCTTTTCTTAATCACACAAGTCAACGCTCGAAGGAATAAAAGATCCAATTTATGTCTATCATTCATGTTCAAAATGGTATATCCATTATTGGAGGCGCAAATCAAAGGTATCTCTATTTCCTTCCACAAAATTATCAAGTGTTTGTAGATATTATCAAGTGTTTATAGATAATTTTGTGGAAGGGAATAGAGCTGCCTTTACGCTTGAAACCATCTAAAAGTTGACAAATTTATTCACTTCCAACCAAACTGGAAGGAAAATTTAGCGTAACAACTAGTTCCAACTTTTTCTCTTCAAGCAAGATATTTTAAATGTAAAACACCATATATGACCTCTCCACTACTGGGTGCACATTGCCGATACAAAAAAACCCATTTGGAAATTATAATTACAAAAAGGGAAAAAGGAAACCTTAAGGCTAATTAAAAAAGAAATCGCACTCGTATCTTTTATAATACTATATTAATGCTGGAGGATACAAAAGGAAACTACAGTATCTTACTTATTTACTGGATCCTCGAAGAACCTGTGTCTTATTTTCTATGTTGCACTGGCTTTTGAATCTAGAAGGGCCAAATACATTGCTATGGTCTCTTCTTCTTTCATTACTTTCCTGTCATAGTCTACCAATGGATCATCTGTCAGTTCTTTCGTAAGCTCGTCTTCCATGACTTCGTCTCTCTGACGTTTGTGTTCTCCCAGATCCATTTTATCATCATTAGTTAAAGCGGCTGATGGCCCTTGATCATCTTTCGGTTGGTTGATTGGAGCATGCTGGCTGTCCTCTAGATTTGCTCCAACAAGAAGTTCTAATGCATCCTCCTTGGCACGTGACCTTTGCACAGTATCCATAATTGCAGTCAAGAATAGTTAATTCCGAATGCAAGTACTGTACAGTGGAACTGGAGCTAATGGAGATCTATGGCCAAGCATATGAAATATGTTGTTTGTGAAAATAAGTATGGTCAGATAACTATGGAAACATTAGATGCCTAGGAGTCATCGCGAGAAGGACACCCTTGTGAGAAATAAATTCATGAAACACTTGATTGTCTGAAGAAAAATCAAGTGATGAAACACCTAATGATCGGTTATACCCCCATGGATACTAATTCCTCAATGTCTACACCTGATGAATCTGATACTCAAACATCCTCCTCTTCTCAAGTCGACTCTGGCAGTCAAAAGATCATTAGTTTGTGAAAATGATAATAGAAAAGCACTCCGAAGAAAACCAAGTACCTGAAGGGCACAATTTCTTTGAGGATTTGTCAGCAGATCTAATGTATTTTGAACTTCATTTTCATTAACCCTACGAGCCTCTGCAGCAAGATCTCTCTCAAAACTGCAAAACGGATTGACAAGTAGTGTACATGTAATGATCCTAGACACCAGAGAGCAATCTGACAAGTGCCTGACACAATCTAATGTTTCATGATCCACAGAAGCAAAGCCATTACATCTGTCACATTATGCTACATGCCATGATTTATTAGTACCATATCTCGTCTGTTCTCTACAAGTTCATACAATTAGCAACAATCATTAATTAAAAAATAAGATAAAAACATTCTATGGCAAAGTATAAAGCTATACAAAATCTCCGCTTGTCGCTGAATGTTCTCCTGTTTCCTGAGTATTTTCCAAGCTTGCTCTTCAACCAGGAAATGAACTGCTGGCCGAACATCTTGACCGGTCATTCTTAGGGCCCTTTTTGCTGCATTTTCTTTGTAACCCATTCCCATAAGCAGTGACAAAGCTTCATCGAGTACTTGAAGCTAAAGCTATTGTCACATTGAATTAGCATATAAGATGTTCCTTGAATAAGTGAAAAAGGAAAATTCCACAGCTATTAACGAATTATGGTAAAGTGGATTTCTTGTCAATCATTGAATAAATTATAAATGCACACATTCATATATAAATATGTGTATATTTACAATTGCATAAGCACAAGAATGACATACAAAATTTCTCCTTCATCGTTATCTTCTCAATGTTTCCTTCCAATCTGCTCGAAAGTGTCTTTTACATATTATTCTATGCATATTTATGTATGATATGCAAAGAGAAACTGCCCGGGTCGAGTTGACAAAAAATTGATTTCTAACTATCATATTTAATAATGATATAAGTGTTCAACCAGAAAACATACTTAAGAGTAAAATGAAAAATTAGAGGGCTCAAACATCTCCTTTGAGGTCTCATAGAGTTCACCACAAGAATTGTTCAGATAAGTCCTAGTTTGCTAATTCCCTATTCATATATGCGGATCATTTTGTCATGAATGATAGGTTTTCTCTTGATAAAAAGGTAAAGATGCTCACAGATAAAAAGATATTGCTCCACTAGTTCTACAACATCTGCTATATGTCATATCCTATTTATTAAAATTTTAAATCTACTTATGTAGGTTTTCTCTTGATAATATACTAAAGATGCTCATTGCTAAAGAGGTCCAGCTCTACATCGAGGATCCTCATCCTTGACATTTCTTCTCCTTTCTTCTCCACTCTTGAAGATATGTGTGGGAGACAGTTCTCGCATTGCATCAATTTTCAGGCTCCAAACCTTGTCGGGCTATTCTCACAATCCAGGTTTGACATCATACTTCTGAACTGATAAAAGTTTTTGTGAGTTGGGCTTGGGCTTTTTTTTTTTTCTCTCTTTTGTTTTCATAGAAAATATCTTAAATGCACTCTCAATAAGAAAAGGACATTGCTGGTGATTGCCTTATAGAGTTAGAACTTGTTGGTAGTTTCTTGAAGTAGATGGAGGTTGAATGCTTAATAATGTTGAGTAAAGGAAATGACTAAGTGCCTAATCTCCTTCTCCTCTTTAACTGTTTAACATTTGAACTCGTCCTCTCTATCCACTTTGATGGTCAATTTCCCTCCAAATAGGAGATGCAATTTCACAAATGAAAACAAAAAATCTTTTCATCCACTTCATTGTGACGCATCATTTAATTGCATGATTTGAGTGCTCAACCTTAAGCTCTAGGAGTGATTGCATCTGAGGCCAGCAAATCATGATATCCCTAAGTGGCCTTCAATCATTAATGAAGGGTAACATATTATCTCTTCAATTTTTAGTGTCAACAAAAGCAGTTCGAAGGCTTGGATGAGGAATAGCATACCATATAGACTAATTACATATTGCATCTATAATTAATTATTTTTAATATTTTAATATTTATATTTTTAAAAATTATATTGAGATCATTGTACTTACAAAAGTAAAATATTGATATCTCTATATAGGGTTAAAAAAGTAATTTTTTAAGATTAAAAATTAAGAACGAGAGAGGAGTTTTGTTGGAGCAACAAAGCTAAATATTTCAGTTTCATGAGTATAAGGATCTCATTATAACTTTTGAAAATATAGAGATCGAGATTTTAATGATAACTAATTACAGAAGATAATATATAATAGCTCCATACTTAATTTCTATGAATATTCTTGTTGAAGGGATAGGATGGAAGGCCCATTAGGGGGTCTTTGAATCTGATGTGTTGCATAATAATATATACATTGTTATATATTGATAAGAATCAATGATTGCGTATAATTAAGCATTGAGGGAAAAATTGGAAGGCATCTGTGCAATCATCAGTAGAAGTCCAAGACAGTTTACCTCTGGCTTGTGTTTCCATTAAGATAAATCAATTCAGTTATATTTTTTTTATTGTAATGCATTACAATATTTTCCTAGCATACTCAAAATATCATAATATAGTATAAAAACATAATATTTTTACAAAATTTATATAGAAATATTATGTTATAATTTTTTCTAGTATTATTGAAAAGATTATAACTAGATCAGTTTATCTTATAGATCGATCCATAGGAAAATAAATAGAAAGAGAAGAAAAAAAAAAGATAATGTCTTGTTATCAAATCAGAAGTAGTCCGAGCATCATGTAAAAAAGAAGGATTCTTAGGAAATTATAGTAATCGGGGGCACTTCCTTTAAAAAAATATATAAATAGATGGACTTTTTGTGAGAAATCGCATCACAGGAAATGAAACCGAAGTGTAGCACGTCAATCTGCTTAAAATTTCCACAGCTCTCAATGTGTGGTCAGTTGTGTGCATAAATTTTGTTTCTAGAAAAGTAAAGCATTCACACTAATACAGTGGAAACAATATAACAACAACTATAGTGTAGTGTTTTGGCCAAGAACAATGACATTGCAAATGGAAGTGTCAACTTTTAAATTGGATCTACATAATCAAATTTCTCTTGCACAAATTAAAAAAATATCAAGTAATTTCACCGAGATATGACCCAATGTACCAAGTAATAATCAAGGAAAAAGAATTCCTCCAGGATTAAATACATATGTTTTTATCCAATTTAGACAAACACTAACGTATGGCATACTATCTAATATCCATGACCCCCTCAGACGAGACAACTCTTCTCTATTAATCTCCAAAGGATTTGGTCATAGTTGACAATCCTGTCAATCATTTTTGATAAATAAATAAATCAATAAATTGACTGGTTCCACAAAAATACATTTTTTTTTTCTGTCGCTGGACTTTGCAATATGAAGTTCCAATTATGGTGCACCCGTATGGTCAATATATCTGGAGTCTTCAGTCTATATGAGTTTTCCAATATGATTACGACTTGCAAATTAGTAATGGCCATGGTTGTGGGTGATAATTTCAAACCATCCTTTGTTCTGATTCAACTATCGTTAATCAATTATGATGACTAACAAACATTGTGTGGACATGATAAATGAGATGACGTTGACTTGTGACCTTCTTGAGAGGTCACTGTAAACCGTTTCAATGAACGACTTGTCACAAATTTGATTGATTTTATCTAACTTATATGGTCAGTCTTCCTAAAATCTTCTATGATCCTTTAAAACCTACTTGTTTGATCTTAAAATCTATAAGTAATCATTTTAATAAACATTTTATAACTAATGTAAATTATAAAATCTTCACAAAATTTAAATAATCACATAAAAAAATCCAAAATGGTCCACTACAAATACTCATAAGTTTCCATATGACACAATCTTTATTTATAAGACTAAAATGACCACCAAAACTAATCAAAATGAGATTGTCAAGCCTACTGTCAGCCCTCAGTATGTTGTGCAAAGTATGAACAAAATTGAAATACATAAATATCATGAGTATTTTATCAAATACCTCGTTTACAACTCTGTTCATTACATTCTCCCCCACTTATTCCTTCGACATCATTGTCGAAGATTTTTTATAGATGCTACATCTTCTCGTATTTGCTGAGTCTTCAATCTTCTACTTTAGCTGCAATGTATCTCTTGGCTCTTAACTGCTCTCCACCGCTATTATGAAGTTCTATGTTGACCATACGGGTGCATCGTAATTGGAACTTCATATTGCAAAGTCCAACAACAGAGATAATGGCCATGGTTGTGGGTGATAATTTCAAACCATCCTTTATTCTGATTCAATTATCGTTAATCGATTATGATGACTAACAAACATTGTATGGACATGATAAATGAGTTGACATTAACTTATGACCTTCTTGAGAGGTCACTGTAAACCGTTTCAATGAACGACTTGTCACAAATTTAATTAATTTTATCTAACTTATATGGTACCTTTACGTGTCTGATCGATCAGCCTCCTCAAAATCTCCTATCTTTTAAAACCTATGTGTCTAACCTTAAAATCTATAAGCAATTATTTTAACAAATACTTTATAGCTAATGTAAATTATAAAACTTTATAAAAATTAAATGATCATACAACAAAAGATCCAAAATGGTCCAACCAAAATACTCATAAATTTTCACATGACACAATCTTTATTTATAAGACTAAAATGACCACCAAAATCAACCAAAATGAGATTGTCAAGCCTACTGTCAGCCCTCAACATGTTGTGCAAAGTATAAACAAAACCGAAATACACAAATATACATGAGTATTGTATCAAATACCTCGTTTACAACTCTGTTCATGACATTCTCCCTCACTTATTCCTTCGACATCCTCGTCGAAGCTTTTTTGTAGATGTTGTATCTTCTTGTCTTTGCTGAGTCTTCAATCTTCTACTTCAGCTGCAATGTACCTCTTGGCTCCCAATTGCTCTCCATCGCTATTGTTGAGTAGTCGAATTTTGATCTATTATATTATTTCAACTTGCTAATGTCTCTAACTCTCGTGTGGGGTCATCTGAGTTGTATTGATCCATGTTGGTTCCTATGGATCCTTCAAATAAAGAAAAAGACCATCATTGGTATGCGCTAGTCTCGCAAATGCCTCATGCAGCTTGAACTGAGTGGATGTATCTTAGAGCTTTCACGAGTATCGCCTCACAAACTTTAAAGGTTTTGGGTTCTTCATCTATAAAATTTTTCCATTGATTCTTCATCAACTTAGTTATCACTTCTAAGTATGTTTGCATCACTTTCACTTTTGATTGATATTCTATTGGGATATCAAGCAAACAGTCTACTCTTAATAACATCAATCACCATTAATGAGAATTTAACAACTATTGTCTTCTATTATATATTTTTTAAAGGGTCTTAGAACCTGTGCAGAGCTCTTCTACTAGATAACTAAGAGAATTAGGATACCCGTTTTCACATATTCTCTTAAGAGTTGAGAATGTAAAGATTACTTGACTTCAATTGCCTTCTCGAGGGTTGTACTCCATATATCCAGTTAGTTATTAGCCTTCGCCTACTCTTTGCTCATACTTCTGAAGCACTCGAAGTATTTGCACTCCTTGTGTTGAGTTAGCTACTATGATTCACTTTCTCAATGCCATCGAACTTCTGGAATACAAGAAGTTTTCACCCGAAATTGGAGTAAGTCTCTAATAGTTTTGGTCACCTCTAAAATTGTATCATCTTCTCTCTCATCTCTATCACCTACTCCTATGAGTAGCAAAGGTACAGCACCGCATACTACTTGCTTTGTTCTTTGGTCGAGCACTCTTGTATCGACTCGAAGTCCTTCACTTTCGGCTATCTTAATGATAAGCTTATTGACTCTGATCTTATGAAGTTCCCTCGTCTCTACCTTTTAGTCTTGTCTTAGTATTTGTAATTTGCCTCTGCATTCTCCACCTCCTCGGCCTCTTTCACGATCAAACGCTCTCCCTCCATGAGAGCAAGAGATCGATGACTCTATAGAAGTCCCACATCTGTGGTACCATGGCATTGTCATGCTCATGACACTACTATTTGTTACTCATATCTACGTCTCTTTCTTTATAATTGGTAGATCTGCCTTTGTGGCACTGTTACACTCCTCCGAGTCCACCTCCATTCTAATCGATGCTTAGTTTTTATAGCTAAGTCCCTTTAGACTCATCATTGTTTCCTTATCTCTTTTCAACCACCTATCTCAACCCCTATATGTTCTCCAATTAGTTCCCCCTAGTTAATGGAAAGATTACAACTCTCATGCATGACTTTCACCATCATGTTGTAGGGCTCACACCGATTCTGTTCTCTTTAGCTTCCTTAGTAACAACATTCATTTAATTTGCCTTATCCTCTAATTTATTATGCTCCCTTAAGCGAATATAAGTTCTGGAGTAATCCAACTCTCTAGCCACTCCAATCATACCTCAATATAATTAGGTCCCCCCATGGGACTCACTGATACTTGCATTCGAAATTTTCTCTCGATGGTACACAGCTCCTATATGCTTATGACTAAGGCTTTCATCTAATATAAAATTTGAAACATATATGGAAGACTCACCTCTGTGGTACCATAGCATCCACTCTTTGAATACATAGTCCTTTTTGCCATCATATTATTCACCGAAGTGGAGCTCCTAGTAGCTCCTGATCATACCTTCGTATGATCCAGTCTCTCTTAGGCTGATCTTATGTGTGTCGTATTATCTCGAACTATTCCACTATGATCTATTATACCATATACCTTCTAGTGACATCTCCCTTATATTATGATCATTGTGGGATGAACTTGGACTATAATCTCTTTATATGTGGCTTCTAACAACACATCGTAGGGTCTTTGTCACTTCTAATTTTGTTCACTCCTTTAGTAATCGACCTTCGTTCACCTACTCTCAGGTCATACCTTGATGAAATATAGCTCTAGGACATTTCGTCACTTAGCAGCTCCCGAAGTCCACCGATTTTGCTGAAATTGGTGCACCATTATTTGAATCATAGGCCTTTGCTCTCACTAGCACAATTTCCACTATGCACCACTTCCCTCATGGTAACTCAAATGGTAGCACTACCACATATTCTTCAAGAGTATTTGCTTTTGTGTTCTCTTACCCCGTGTCAAAATCTTCAAACCCCAACTTCACCACTGCAAGTTGTATCGCCTTAGTTCCTCTGTCAAATGCTTCACTGAGATAAGTTGTATGTGCCTCAAAGCTTCCTTTATCTTTAGCACTATGCAGGATGAGTTTTCTTCATTAGAATGAGAGACCTATGAAATGACACGATCCCGCTCTTGCATCTATAAGAGTTCTTATCCTTGTCCTTTGTCTAGGAAAACTTCATACCTCTGCTTCATGTTTCATCTTCTATTTCGGCTCTCTTCATACGGCTTGGGTACTTCACTAAGTTACACTCAAGTTGCTTCGTTTCTCGATTTGTATTAAGTTGATGATGGCCCTTGCGCCCATCATTCTACAGGTCAGTCCTCCATTAAATCTAATTTCCAAATTGACTTTAAATATGTCTTTTATTTGGTGTTGCCTTGAGTCGCTCCCTTACTTGATCTCGCTATGCGTCCACCAACGCATACCTCTTGCAAAATCATGCAATGACTCTTTGCCACTCACTCGATTTATTGAACTTTGTGGAGTTATTGTCTTGAAGTACTCTTCCTTAACATGACATATGCGGTCTGTTGCATATGATTCTCCCTTTGGAGAACCGAGACTTATTACTCTCGAATATCTGTTCCGTTGGAGCAACTTCTCTTTTTGCATCTTTCCCTCTGAAAGTTTCAAAAACCACCATCCTCTTGGACTACTCCACATTGTTGAACAAATTGTGTATTGTTCTGCCCCAGAAATGCACTTGCTATATTGTGACTCTTCACCAATATAGCCTCCGAAATGCATTTGCTAGATCGTGGCTCTTCAACAATATAACCCCCGTTGCACTCCTGAAGGCTTAGCAATATGCTGAACTCGCTATACACTTCAGCCTCTTATAAATGTATCCTTCTCACGCTGAAGAAAAAGTTTCAATGTATCATGGTGACGAGTTTCTATCGCCTTGGGATAACTATGAACATTTCATCATCCACATACAAGCCCTTGTATGAGTATCTGTTAGAGCTAACCCCAGGAAATTACCACACGGTAATTTGGCAACGCAACAAAGACAATAAATAGAAAAATAAAAGAGGAGACAAGGACACCAGAATTTCGTGGTTCGATTATTGACCTCGTCCCACTGACGAAAGGAGGAGCAAATCTTTACTAACAGAGACAATTACAAATGCCTTAGGAAATTGTTCCTAGGCCAAAAACACACTGAAAGCGACTAAACAAGAAAAGCCCAAAGTTTAATATGGACTTAATGAAATTAAGTCCAAAGCGGCTTTTCTTGTGATGCCTTGGTGCCCGTGCATATGTCTTGAAGCTTAGACCCTTTTATAGCATCAATAGGGGATAGGAATTCTGGTTTTCCCGATGTGGGACTAAAGGACTTGCCAAACTAACAAATCTCCACCTTGGCATGTCCCAACAAAATTTGCTCCACCTTCTTCATAAAAGCCCCAACGGGCAATCATCATCAATGAATACCAATCAAGTCCAAGCACTACTTGAACTTGTAAACCGGAAGAGGCTTCGTAAGTATATCAACTGGATTGTCCTTCGTATGAATTTTCTGAACAAGGACCTTTCTCTCAAAAATGGTATTATAACAACAAACTGCATTTGAGTAGGTAGTAGGCTCACTAACTCCACCAGTTTCTTCTGCAACAAACAAAGCATATGCAACCAAATTTGCATATCTTTGTGGTGGTCGAATATTTCTCCGTGGTCTATCCTTGGCTATGGAATATTGCTCTTCCTCTGGAATATCTTTATCGATGACTCAGGAGAATCGAAGTGACTCTTTTCTCGCTTCCCAAAAATGCACATGTTCACAGAAATCCAATGGCCCATATCTGTCCTAAAGAAGACCCTTTTGCTTAATATGCTCAAACCTTTTTTGAATTAGACAATGATGATGAGATCGCATGGCCGAGCTCAGTGACAGAGTTCCCTGCAAAATATACAAGCTACCAGACCTACAAGCTTTCATAACAATAAGGGCATTTCTAGAAACTTTCATAACTCCACCTTCAGCTGTGTATTTGCACCCAAGAGCCTCTAGGGCGCCTAAAGAGATGAGATTCTTTTTCAAATCAGAACATGTCTAACATTAGTGAGCGTCTCACAATACCATCATGCATTTTAATTCGGATTGTGCCTTTACCAATAACATCACATGCGGCATTATTGCCCATCAAAATAATTCCACCATTACAAGATTCATATATGGAAAACAAATCCCTATTGGGACACATGTGATAAGAACAACCCGAATCTAAAATCCATTCATTTTTAGACCTTGTCCTGTCATCAGAGCAAAGAAAATATTTCCAAAATTCTCATCACCGCAACACTAGCTTCAATGACTTCATGAGTTTTCTCGACAATTTTTTCCTTTTGCTTTAATTTATTTTTCAATTTAAAGCAATCACCTTAATATGCCCCATTTTATGACAATATCTGCACTCCAATTTTTATATCTGGATTTAGATCTACTCTCACAAATTCTCTTTTATCGCTTCTACCCACGACAACTGACCCTACGGCTTTTCCTCTATTCTCCCAAAGATATCCCTATCAATCTGCTCCTTAGATTTTAATGCAGATTTAATTTCATGATATGAAATTGTTTCTTTTCCATAAATCATTGTATCACGGAAAAACTTAAAGGATTGGGGAGAGAACACAAAAGTAAGCCTTATCCTCATCATCAATCTTTGCATCTATATTCTCCAAATCCATAACTAAGGAATCAAATCTATCAAGATGTGAGATTATAGATGTACCTTCAATCCAAGCATATAAGCTCGCTTCAAGTAGAGACGGTTCTCCACTGCCTCTTCATATACAAGGCTTTAAGCTTGTCCCACATGCTCTTAGCGTAGTCTCTTCACGTAAAACCTCATCAAAGATTTAGAATAATACTAGATCGGGCCTTCTTATCCATACCCGCAAAATCTTCCTCATACCATCCGAATTTTCTCACTCAGAATGCCAAATCAACTCGTCTTGAACCGAGAATGGCCTCCATCTTGAGTTGCCACATCAAAGTTGACATTTCGTCGAATTTCTCGACGACGATCTTTATTGTCATTGTATCCCAAAACCAGGCTCGATACGGTTTGTTAGAGCTAACCCTTGAAAAATTACCACACGGTAATTTGGCAGCAACAAAGACAATAAATAGAAAAATAAAAGAGGAGACAAGGACACCGAATTTACGTGGTTCGGTCAATTGACCTACGTCCACGGACGAAAGGAGGAGCAAATCTTTACTAACAGAGACAATTACAAATGCCTTAGGAAATTGTTCCTAGGCCAAAAACACTGAAAGCGACTAAACAAGAAAAGCCCAAAGTTTAATATGGACTTAATGAAATTAAGTCCAAAGCGCTTTTCTTGTGATGCCCATCCGTGCATATGTCTTGAGCTTAGACCCCTTTTTATAATCAATAGGGGATAGGAATTCTGGTTTTCCCGATGTGGGACTAAAGGACTTGCCAAACTAACAGTATCGAATTTTTCAAGTTAGCAATTCCCCTCATCTCTCTAAGCTTTATATAACTCTTTCGATCGTTGAGCCCCCCATCCTACTTTATATGATCTCATCTTTTACTACGAGTAATTATTTTAGTAAATAATTTATAACCAATATAAATTAAGGTTTCATAAATTCTGAATAATCGCATAATAAAAAGTCCAAAATGATTCGATCGAAATATCAATAAGTATCTACATGACGAATCTTTCATTTATAAGAATAAAATAATCATCAAAATCAATTAAAATTGGACTACTAAATCTGCTATCAATCTTCTGTATAAAACATATAAAAGATACCAACGTACGTACCTATTACATCAAATATCTCGTTTTCATTCGTCCGTGACTGACTTGAACTTGTCAGCTTGACAACGGAGGTTGCCGAGAGGTAAAGGCATTGACTGACCAACCACATAAGCGTCAGCTTATGTTTAGGCTGCTGTCACGAGGAGAGCCTCGAAGTTCATTTTAGATGAGTATCACATCACATCAGAACGAGTTAGATAATGTAAACGCATCTTATGTTTACTTAGATGTGGCCTGAAGAGTGGTATGAGTTCTTCTACAAGTCTGACATCGAACGAAAAAAATGACACGAATAATTAAATTATTACATGTCGACTTCAATCTGAAAATTCATACACATGCATTTCGAAGTGTCTTACAACTTGCTTAAACGATATATAAATTTAGTAGCTTTTGGACAGGACATAGTTTCATGGTGTACCTTAAAAATTCACCATTCATAACCTCATCTGACATGACATGTCCAAGACTAAACTATGCAAGTGATTGAAACAAACAATTAGCAAACGGAAAGTCTGCATAGCAGGGATCTTAGAAAAACAATATATAGTAATTATTCACTATCGCTTATTCTCATTATTGTGTAGCAGCAGATTTTGACCGGCATTTCGTTGTCCTCATGATTTGATTTTAGACATTATACTTTCGACTTTGAATAATGAGTCAGTCACGATTGGATAATTAAATTAATGGTCAAAGTGATCGAGATCTTAGTGATATGATTTTTTATTTTAAAAAAATAGACTTGTTTTACTAAATCAACGGGTTACAAAAGACATTCTGATATCGGAATTTAATAAAAAGCTAAACCGAAAATGTCACTCCTCTCTTAAAAAAATAAATGATTAAAAAATCTTAACATACCTAATCAATTGATCATCTTATTTTTTTTTTTATATAAATAAAAAAAATACTATATATATATATAAATATGTAAAACAATATGTCGTATAAACGACGGACAAGATAACTATTCATCAAAATGTTTATCAACATCATTGAGTCAAATTCCACGTGAACATGTTCAAATCTCTCGGTAAAATGGTGTAAAGTCCCACCAACACTGCCATGACCAGTTGATTTGATAGAGTTGGCAAGCATGATCCGGTCACGTCAATCATCACCAAGTAACCTAGAAACTATGTAAAAAAAAATTAAGCACTGTCATGTCTATAAAAAAAACAGGAGCGGCCGCTTACTCCTTGGTTCCCATAGAGCCATGGATTTCACCAACTCGGCGTTCCTTTTCTCCACCCTCCTCTTTCTCTTCCTCCTGCTGCTACTCAAGAAGAACAGCTCCAGCCGACGAGCCAGTGCCAGACTGCCACCCGGTCCATCTAACCTCCCTATCATAGGCAGCTTGCACCATCTCCTTGGTGCCTTGCCTCATCATTGCTTCGCTGCCTTGTCTAAGAAATTTGGCCCCGTCATGCTTCTAAAGCTTGGCGAGGTCCCTACCCTCGTTGTCTCCTCTCCCGACGCGGCTGCTGAGATCATGAAAACCCACGACATCAGCTTCGCCTCTCGGCCCACGAACTTAACTCTCCAGTCCTTCACGTACGGTGATAGGGGCATCGGCTTTGCCTCGTATGGATCCCGTTGGAGAGAGCTGCGGAAGATGAGCATCCTGGAACTATTGAGTGCCAAACGAGTCCAATCTTTTCGCTTTATCCGGGAAGAAGAGGTGCTTAATCTTGTGCAGTCGATTCTCCTGCTGTCCAACACTGGTTCCGCTGTGAACCTCAGTAGAAAATTTGTTCTGCTGTCTAATGACATAGCCGCACGGTCCATCATCGGGAGCAAGTGCAAGTATCAGAAAGAGTTCCTACGGATATTAACGCAAGCGCTGGAAGCAGCGGGAGGCTTCAGCTTGGCCGACTTATTCCCGGCATGGCCGATAATTAAAGTTCTCAGTGGCATGTCTTCCAAACTGCAGAGATTACACCAGGAAATAGATGCAATCCTGAATAGCATCATTCAAGAGCACAAAGAGAGGAAGTCCGCAACTCAACTAGAGGAGGACTTGCTCGATGTAATGCTGAGAGTTCAAGCCGAAGGTGGCCTGTCATTTCCCCTCGCAGACGAGTACGTGAAAGCTATTATCCTGGTATGCTTTCTTTAAAGCCCTAATCTTACAGGACAGTGGCAATTTCTTGGATGCCCTATCGAGAATCTAATTTCTGGTTTCCTTTTGCAATGAACACTTGAAAGGATCTACTTGGTGGGGGCGGCGAGACCTCCGCGACAATTCTGGAGTGGGCCATGTCGGAGCTGATGAGGAATCCAAGAGTGATGAAGAGGGTGCAAGAGGAGGTGAGGGAGACTGTCGGAGGAAAGGGAAAGGTGACCGAGAAAGACATCGACGGAATGAACTACCTGAGACTGGTAATCAAGGAGACACTGAGGCTGCACCCTCCGGTTCCTCTGCTGCTCCCCCGAGAGTGCCGGGAGGCGAGCGAGGTTCTTGGTTACCAGGTACCAGAGAAGACGAGAGTATTCGTGAACATTTGGGCCTTGGGAAGGGATCCTCAATATTGGGACAACGCCACAGAGTTCGAGCCAGAGAGATTCGAAGGAAGGAGCTCGATGGTCGACTTCAAGGGAACCAACTTCGAGTTCCTACCTTTCGGGGCAGGAAGGAGGATGTGCCCAGGGATGTCATTTGGCCTGGCGAGCTTAGAGACTTCCCTTGCCTCTCTTCTCTACCACTTCGATTGGGAGTTCCCAACACGAGATGAACAGAAGCCTATCGAGTTGGACATGAGCGAGACCTTCTTATTGACATGCCGGAGGAGGTCGGAGCTTTGCCTGCGTGCTATCCCTCGGATTCATTTGTAACCCCACCACATCCTCGTCGTAGCACCATCTTTACATTATTGTATTACGCTTCATATAGTGATGCTAATAAAATCCATGGCTTTAGTTTCTTAAAAGAACTAAATAATATATCGAGGGATAAATGTTCATATAGTGTCCCAGTCTCGAATCTCATCTTCATCATTTACTCTTTGTATAATAATAATAATAATAATAATAATAATAATAATAATAATAATAATAATAATAATAATAATAATAATAATAATAATAATAATAATAATAATAATAATAATAATAATAATAATAATAATAATAATAACATGATAAATTTCAATAAAACCTCAAATTTGACATGACAGTATGTCTTAGACCTAATTAAAAGATATCCTAATTACAGATAGACCCGAGTATAAAATAAAAAATAAGAAAAGAACTCAACTCTTCATAATCCCTACTTGGTATTAAGACGATGATTAGACTCAGATATCTAATCATAAAATTATTGTCAAAAAATAAAAAATATTTATGACAGTAATAATATTGTGACGAATTTATAAATTAGAAACACTTAGTGATGACATCTTAATGACAAATTATTTTTATCATTGAACATTTTTTCAATGAGAAGTTTATCAATAAATACTCTTCAGTGAAATGTTTGTCACATAAATTGTATAGTTAATAGTATATGTTTTTATCAGTAACTCGATATATCCATTTTAATATTTTTATCTTAGCAATATAATAAATTTTTTTACATATATTATTTCTTAACTGACCAACACTTAGATTCGTATAACATCATTATTCTAACAAATAATCATACAATATTCTTGATGCTCCTATCCATTTTATCTATCCAATCTTTATGAATTATATATTTATCTGACTCTCTATCTTCTTAAATAATGGATCTGAGACATATAAAAATTATACTTAATAGATTTCCATGTCCACCCAAATTAACTATATATTTATATCTACTCCTAATATTACTATAATTACATCATATACATCGAATGTTAGTCCTACTCAATTTAAAATCTTTAATTTATAAATTTTATCTCCCTAACTAAACTTACAAGTAATTTCACTTAAACTCTCTTCAACTACTATAACATCATTAACAAATATAATACACTAAGAAAGTTGAACTTGAATATGACCAGAAAGTTCATCTATTACCAAAGTAAATAGCTAATTTTAACACTAGTGACCACACTAAAATGCATATCATTTAAGATATTGATATAATTTATAAATAAATATTTTTACTCTAAAACTTGCCATATAATAAATTTATAGAAACTTTATCATAAGTCTTCTCAAAATCGATAAAAATCATATACAAATCTTTCTTCTTTTTTATGTAAATTTTTTATTAATTATTTTAATAAATAAATAGCTCCAATTGTTGATCATCAAGATACAAAATCAAATTAATTTTTAGGGATATTTGTCACACATATTATTCGACATTTAATCACTCTTTCCAAAGCTTAATTCCTCTATATTTGGAACATTCTTGGATATCACCTTAATATAAGATTCAACTTAACTATTAATATAGTCTTCCTGGATATCACAGCATATTCTAACTCAACTTAACTATCATGTCATAGGGTTAATCAGTATATCACCCTTATAAGATAGGAGTCTAAATCATTTTATGGTGTAGCTCCCTTCATGCTTACCTTTGACATGTCCATAATAGCACGATCTAAACCTAAATACCATGTATTCTACAACTAACATCAGTATAAAAATTCAACTTAACTATCATGTCATAGGGTTAATCCTAACGGCCACTGAATCTTAATCAGTATATCCTAACCATCTTGTAGAATCTAAAACACTACAATCCAACGAAGAAGTAAAAAGATATAACACGAAAGTTCTCAAGCATCTGTAAGTAAAACTTCTCCAAGTTTGGCCTCTCACCAATCGATTGCCTTTGGCTCCAACTTCTGTGAATTTATTTATATGAAGAAAAGCCCTAGTAAACACACAATAGAAAACATAAAGCAGAGGAAATTAAAAGGAATATTTTAGATCGTAAAGATAACAACAAAGCAAAAAACAAGGGTGATGGTTATGAAGTTTCACGGATGATGCAAAGTTCTGAGAGAGTGGGAAGAGAGGATTTACTGCGAAAACGACTTCGTCAATGGCATGCGAGCATGGTAGCAGTGGCGCGCATTGGAATCCCACTGACGGCCATGATCATGAGGACAAGATGCATGCGAGCATGGCGGTAATGGCATGCATTGGAATCCCTACGACAGCCACACTGATCAGGACAGGACATTAGAGTTCGAAAGAGGAGGATGAAAAGAAGACAAAAGCACGAGTTAAGAGTAAATGTATTAGATGTTCCCAATTATCTTTCTCTACGGTTGTTTTATATGACTGTCGTTTCTGTAATCAATTAATTAACTAAATGGTTCTACGGAATCGATCCATATATACGACATTATCATCCGACAAAGTCAAGATTTTTTGGGTCAGCTCTGACCTTAAACATAATGGGATCAGGGTATAGCCCTTAAAACGTTGATAGATGCACTATTGTTTGTTCTAATACAAAGACAGTTAGAAAAAAGTTTGGTGGTGTGGACTTAATCAATAAGATGACATGAACTATTGATTTGTGTGCCAGAAGAGTGAGAAAGATACCTATCCATCAACTCTTATATTGTCGGCCGTTCACTCGTCACTGTTTTACGAATTTATGGGATACACCGATGTGTATTTTGCATCGATTGAGAGTGGCCTTTCGTTGCTGCATGCCTTGGATGCATGCAGACGCTCACATTATTGCTTTTTTTGGGTTACACCCAAAATTCGTCAGCGCCCATTATAAAATAACTATTCAACGAGTTCAACAGTCTAAACTTGGATATGAGAATTTGACTTCAACCTGACAATTTCATATGCATCCGTCATATGACATACTCAAAGAAATAATACAACGGGTGGCCTCTGAACACGGGATGCGTCTTTGAGTGTTTGCACCTTCGATTTTTCTTTTACGTGCCCCACAAACTTTGTCCCAAGACATCGTGAAATGCTACTAAACAAATGGCCACTGTGATACATGTTTTTCATTCTGATTAGAACTTGCAGATGTAGAAAATTGATGATTATGAATGAAAATTTCAAACCAAACCATATCACTATCATCTTTCAAAGTCAAATTTTCCTTGATCAACTCTGACCTAAAACTATAAACCCTTGTGATTCAACTCTTGCTAATGGAGTATGACGACCAAGATAAACTTCCCCAAAAATGGAGAGAGTCAAGTAGATCCTGTCGACTTTATGGCTTTGTGGAGAGGGACCTATAAATCTTAACCATCGACTATCACCCTGTCAGCTTGACAGCGTATGCTGCCGAAATTTAAAAGGCGTCGACTCATCAACCATAGGAACGCGTCAGCTTATGTTTGAGCTGCTGCAAGTTGCAAACCGTGAGCTAATCAGATTTGTTTTAGGTTAGTATCATATCACATCAAAACATGGACTGGGATGTAAGCCTGAATCAAGTGTAGATAATGTCGATACATAGACGTGACTTCAAAGTACTGGTACGACTCTTCCTAAAATGACTGATATAGAGGAAAACTCTCATAGAATAATTCTTATATATCGATTTCAACGTAGAATTAATCATACACTTATGATTTTTGGTAATTTGGGAGGATATTGCACAGTGGTCAAATACCATCTACTCTCCTAGATAACTATTTTGACATCTAGCTCTATCGAGAAACTCTCTCTGACATTTCGGATCGGAAGACCGTCACAAAAACTCATAGTTACGTGATAAGAAGAGAGGGCAAACCACAGTAAAGTTCATATTACTCTTTTTATATCAATTTTATTATGTCATCAGACTCATTATAGATCCATTTTTTCAAACTTAAAAATAAAATTATAAATTTTTTTATGCTTTAAATTACTTTGAGTTAAAATTTTAAAAAATAACTGTTCAAACCGGAATCGATTTTGGCTCTGATTCCAGAACCGATCCAATTCAATTCAAATTCAGTTCTCAATTTTAAGAAACCGAAACCGTCAATTAAGAAAAGTAAGAAAAACATATGGATATGAACGATTGCTTTGTGCAGAGGGAACTGTCAACCTATAGATACGAATGATTGCATTGTCAACCATTGTCTCGTCACTGTCTTGCAAATTTTGGTATACGTTACATCGTCAACCTGGTCACTGTCTTACAAAACTTTGGGGTATACCACCGTGTTTGCATCGATTGAGGATTGAGAATCGTCCATTCATTGTTGCGTGCCAGAGATACGCGCAGATGGTCCACTAGTTTGCACCCAGAACTCGTGGGTGCCCTATCTAAAAACACTATTCAACGAGTTCGACAGTCAAAACCTGGGATTCTTTGATTTGGCTTCCACCTGGCAATTTCTCACACATCCATCTTCCCGCCTGCTCAAAGAAATAATGCAACTGATGACCTCTGAAAACGGCCGTGTCTCTGACTGTTTGAGTTCCAATACATTGAGATTTGATATGATACTAAACCAATGGCCACTGTGGTGTAAAGACTTACGATGTAGTTTGAAATCAACGTAATTTGATCAGGAAGACTGTCATGGAAGTCGCCACGTGACATGGAAGCTATATACAAAACTGAGCACTGTCATGTATATGACAAAGGAAGCTAATTCTGCCTCCAATAGTTAATGTACGCATGCAAATAAATTGAAATATACTTTTCCTAGCACTAGACCTATGCAAATATGAAGTTCAAATAGAAGGCATCTGCATAAATAGTATCTTGAGTATTTCTCAGTTGCACGCGTACTTCATTATGATTAGGACTTGCAGGTTTATAATATTGACGATTATGGATGAAAATTTCAAACCAAATCAATGGTCTATCTCAATCATCTGTCAAAGTCGGATTTTCCTCGATCAACTCTGACTTAAAACTATCTATTGTTGTGATCCAACTCTTTTTGATAGATTATGGCCACTAAGGTAAATTTTGTCCAAGAGTGGACATAATCAAGCAGATGCTGTCAACTTTGTGGATTTGTGGAGAGGGAGCTGTAATTCTTAACCATCAGCATCACCCTGTCAGCTTGATATTGGATGCAGTTGAAATTTCAAAGGCGTCGACTGATCAACTACGTATTCGTCAGCTTATGTTTGTGCTGCTCTTAGTTGCAAATCGCGAGCCAGACAAATTTTACGTTAGTATCATATCACATCAAAACATAGATTGCGATATAAGAGTGAATCAAGTGTAGATAACGTACATGCAATCTGACTTTTATGTCCATAGACGCGACATCAAAGTTGTGGGATGACTTTTCTAAAATGTCTCATATGCCAGTAAAACTCTGATATGAATTTCTTATATATCGATTTCAACTTTAGTTTAATCATATACCTACTTTTCTTGGTAATTAGGGAGGATATTGCACCCTGGTCAAATACTAGCATATGTCCACATCTACTTTCCTAGAAAAGTATTTTGACATCTGGCTCTATCGACAAACCCATATTGACATTTCAGATCGGAAGACATAGGCCACATCCATGTCAATATATCAACTTCGAAAATATCGATACCCCTCCATCGGCCAAAATGCGCACTCTAAATAGGGCTCAGGTCAAGAAACGCTATGATACCTTAGCAAGTCTGTGTTCATACTTGCTGGTCTACGCTCTTGTATTTTAATCTCTAGGATGCCGGCAAATCGTCTGTTCGGACTTGCTGGTCTACGTTATTGTATTTTAATCTCTAGTACACTGGCAAATCATGTCATTGTAATAGATTACAAAAGATAAGGTGAACCATCATCCACTGGCGATAGACTCGTTCCATCGCCATCACTTCACGAAATCAAAATGACATGAGACGCGCCAAAATAGAGAATATTCTCTCCCACCGCATATGATATAGATGATCTTCTTCAATGGTGCAATGTTATCCTTGGCATACCAAAAAAACTCATATTTACAAAGATAGGGCAAACCACAGTAAACTAGAAACTCTCTTTTTCTCTTTTTCCCTGCTCTCCATTCATAAGGCTTGTGAAGCTTTAGTCACCTTTGTGAAGCAACTTCTGATATAAGTAGCATACGAGGGTCACCAGGAAACTCTTAATGTATATATCTTTATATATTTTAGACCCTGATGCATCATTAGAAACCTCCTGAGAGCATCAGAGATTACACTTTCGACTTTTCCTTTTAAGTGCCGCATGAAAAGTTTGTCCCAGATGAACCATCGCCAAAACATTGTGATATGATACTAAAGATTTGTGATATGATTCAACATTAACGTAACATGAGATAGCTTTATTCCAAATTGACTTTGAAGTTTTAAGATAACGTCAATCGCCTACCCTAGGAATATCCAGTCACTGGATCCGATCCGGACTGTTTGACTGCATACTTCAATGTTCAAACTGCAGGTATAGGATTCTGCTTCCTTTACCCTTCCTATACTACGATGGCTACGGGGTGCTCTTCTTGCAAGGCGCATAACCCTCCGATGGCGGAAGCGCTTGCTGTCCTGGAAGCGCTCAAACATGCGGAGGATCTACAGTGGATCAGCTTGTGGACTCAATCTAATTCACAATCCCTCGTCTCCATCATCAATGGCTTCAAGGAAATCCCATCGTACCTTAGAGCCATCATCTCTGATATCAAGCTTTGATGGCCACTCTCCAGTCTTTTGTCCTCAGTTTTGTACCAAGAACCTCTAATTGCAAAGCTCACCGGTTAACATTTTTTTTGGTAAACAGGATAACTTAGGCATGTCGTCCAACCCACTTGCTGTGTTTTGCTGATTTAAATGAAAGTTACTTGTATCTTTAAACGAGAAAAAAAAAACATCGACGCCATATACAAAAAACTAAGCACTGTCACGTATATAAGTTAGGATGCTCAATTCTACCTCGAACGATTAACTTACGCATGCAACGAAACAATTTTGTTACGAAACTTGCTCAAAAAGATAATGAATGAAACTAATTCGCTCGGAGTAGCAACACGTCCATGGCGGTTTGCTTGTGAACGAAACAATCGACTACGTACGGACATTTGGCGTAGGTAGAGATTCAAGAAAAAAATAATATAAATAACGATTATTTATCAGATTTTATAGTTTGTTCTCATTTTAAAGTAGCTGCAGAATCTGACCGCCACCATTGTGATCCCTTTTTTTATTTTTATTTTTTGTTGTACCATCGACTTTGTTCCAGATGAACCACTCACAAAACATGGTGAGTCGATTTCCTCCCCGGCTTAATGCCGTATGTCAACTATTCTAATTCAACTTTGTGATGATACGATAACGTCTGTCACTACGCAATCGGGAAACTGCAGGCGAAACTCATACTGTCGTGTATAAGAAAGGGTGGACGGGCCTGTGGTGCCTCATTACCAGAAAACAAATTAAGCATGGATCTCACCAGCACCGCCTTCCTCTTCTCCCTTCTCGTCCTCCTCGTATCGCTCCTGCTCCTCAAGAAGAACAGGTCCAGTCGAGGAGCTCGTGCCAAACTGCCTCCTGGTCCATCTAACCTCCCTATCCTAGGCAGTTTGCACCATCTCTTGAATGCCCTGCCGCATCATTCCCTCACTGCCTTATCTAAGAAATTTGGCCCCGTCATACTCCTGAAGCTCGGTGAGGTCCCCACCCTCGTTGTCTCATCTGCCGAAGCGGCTGCTGAGATCATGAAAACCCACGACATCAGCTTCGCCTCTCGGCCCACCAACCTGACTATCCAGGCCGCCACATACGGTGACAGGGGCATCGGCTTTACCTCCTATGGATTCCACTGGAGGGAGCTGCGCAAGATGAGCATCGTGGAGCTATTGAGTGCCAAGCGAGTCCAATCGTTTCGCTTTATCCGGGAAGAGGAGGTGCATAATCTTGTGCAGTCGATAGTCCTGTTGTCCAACACTGGTTCCACCGTGAACCTCAGTAGGAAATTTGGGCTGTTGCTTAATGACATAGCCGCACGGTCCATCATCGGGAGTAAGTGCAAGTACCAGAAAGATTTCCTGCGGATAGTGACGCAAACGCTGGAAGTTGGCGGAGGCTTCAGTTTGGCGGACTTATTCCCGTCATGGCCGATAATTAAACTTCTCAGTGGCGCATATTCCAAGAGTCAGAGGCTCCACCGTGAAATTGACGCGATCCTGAATAGCATCATTCAGGAGCACAAAGAGAGGAAGTCCGAGGAGCAACCGGAGGAGGAGGACTTGGTCGATGTCATGCTGAGAGTTCAAGCTGAAGGTAGCCTGTCATTCCCCTTCGCAGACGAGTACGTGAAAGCTATTATGCTGGTATGCTTTTTTTGAAACCCCAATCTTTCCTTACAGTTGCAGTTTCGAGAATCTAATTTCTGGTTTCCTTTTGCAACAAACACGTAAAGGATGTGCTCGGTGGGGGCAGCGAGACCTCCGCAACACTACTGGAGTGGGCCATGTCGGAGCTGATGAGGAATCCAAGAGTGATGCGGAGGGTGCAAGAGGAGGTGAGAGAGACTATCGGAGGAAAGGGAAAGGTGACGGAGAACGACATCAACGGAATGAACTACTTGAGACTGGTCATCAAGGAGACTCTGAGGCTGCACCCTCCTGTTCCTCTGCTGCTCCCCCGAGAGTGCCGGGAGGCGTGCGAGGTTCTTGGTTACCAGATACCAGAGAAGACGAGAGTATTCGTTAACGTTTGGGCCTTGGGAAGGGATCCTCGATACTGGGACAATGCCACTGAGTTTGAACCAGAGAGATTCGAGAGGAGGAATTCCATGGTCGACTTCAAGGGAACCAACTTCGAGTTCTTACCTTTCGGGGCAGGCAGGAGGATGTGCCCAGGGATATCATTTGGTTTGGCGGGCATAGAACTTTCCCTGGCTTGCCTTCTCTACAACTTTGACTGGGAGCTCCCAACGGGCGATGAAGGGATGCCCCAGGAGTTGGACATGAGCGAGACCCTCTCGATTACGTGCCGGAGGAAGTCGGATCTCTGCCTGCGTGCCATCCCTCGTATTCCTTTCTCCATGACCTGACCTTTACCCAAAACTACATGCACTCGTAGTCGTTTCTTGCCCTTTTCATACATGCATTTCTTCCCAGTAGTCTTTACCAGTGCCGTCGCCGTCATCGTCCCCGTCGTAGCAGCATTGTTACAGAAATGTGTTGCACCTCATATAAACAGTGTTGATAGGTATGAGAGGCTCCTTCGTGTAAAAGCCTCTTATGGGCAGTTTAATATAATGAAATAATATTAAATTAAATAAAAAGGTCTCTGTTTTGATTTTTGAAATAATTAAATATTATTATCAAGGATGAACGTTATGATAAAAAATAGCTTGGATGCTGTAAAATTTCATCTAAACCTTGATTTGGCTTGTTTTCTAATCAACTGTATCTCCAGCCCGACTAAAAGACATCATGAACGAAGATAGAGACAAGTATCCAAATAAACTAAACTCTTAATAATGGTTAAGAGATTGTGTTAGGTTTGGCAAGGCCTAGGAACAATTTCCTAAGGCATTTGTAATTGTCTCATTGTTAGTAGAGATTTGCTTCTCCTTTTGTCCGTGGATGTAGGTCAATTGACCGAACTACGTAAATTCTGGTGTCCTTGTCTCCTCTTTTATTTTTCTGTTTATTGTTATTTTGGGTTGCCAAATTACCCTGTGGTAATTTCCTGGGGGTAGCTCTAACAAACTGGTATCAGAGTCTGGTTTTGGGATCTTTTGGCAACAATGACAATAACAAAGATTGTTGTCGAGAAATTCGACAAAAATGTCAACTTCGGCATGTGGCAGCTCAAGATGGAGGCTATTCTGGTTCAAGACGGAGTTGATTTGGCACTACAGGGAGCTGAGAAAATTCCAAATGATATGTCAGAGGAAGATTTTGCAGGTATGGATAAGAAGGCTCGATCTATCATTATTCTAAATCTCTCTGACGAAGTTTTACGGGAGGTAGCTACGGAGACTACGGCTAAGAGCATGTGGGATAAGCTTAAAGCCTTGTATATGAAGAGGACAGTGGAGAACCATCTCTACTTGAAGCAGAGTTTGTATATGCTTCGGATGAGTGAAGGTACATCTATAATCTCACATCTTGATAAATTTGATTCTTTAGTTATGGATTTGGAGAATATAGATGCAAAGATTGATGATGAGGATAAGGCCCTATTACTTTTGTGTTCTCTCCCCCAATCTTTTAAGTATTTTCGTGATACAATGATTTATGGAAAAGAAACAATTTCGTATCAGGAAATTAAATCTGCATTAAAATCTAAGGAGCAGATTGATAGGGATATCACTAGGGAGAATAGAGAAAATCAGTAGAGGGCCGTTGTCGTGGGTAGAACTGATAAAAGAGAATTTGACAGTAGTAGATCTAAATCTAGATCTAAATCTAGATATAAAAATTTGGAGTGCAGATATTGTCATAAAATGGGGCATATTAAGGCTGATTGCTTTAAATTGAAAAATAAATTAAAGCAAAAGGAAAAAATTATCGAGAAAACTACTGAGTC
This sequence comes from Musa beccarii, assembly GCA_024322285.1. Lineage (NCBI taxonomy): Eukaryota > Viridiplantae > Streptophyta > Magnoliopsida > Zingiberales > Musaceae > Musa > Musa beccarii. The sequence continues at coordinate 13,889,368 of CM044398.1, read as the reverse complement.
CGCTGAAGCTAGTGTTGTAGCTGATGAGAATTTTGGAAATATTTTCTTTGCTACTGATGACAGGACAAGGTCTAAAAATGAATGGATTTTAGATTCGGATTGTTCGTATCACATGTGTCCCAATAGGGATTTGTTTTCCACATATGAATCTTGTAATTGTGGAATTGTTTTGATGGGCAATAATGCCGCATGTGATGTTATTGGTAAAGGCACAATCCGAATTAAAATGCATGATGGTATTGTGAGGACGCTCACTAATGTTAGACATGTTCCTGATTTGAAAAAGAATCTCATCTCTTTAGGCATCCTAGAGGCTCTTGGGTGCAAATACACAGCTGAAGGTGGAGTTATGAAAGTTTCTAGAAATGCCCTTATTGTTATGAAAGCTTGTAGGTCTGGTAGCTTGTATATTTTGCAGGAACTACATCACACAGATCGATTCTGATCTCATCATCATCATTGTCTAATTCTGAAAAAGGTTTGAGCATATTAAGCAAAAGGGGTCTTCTTTGCAAACAGAATACTGGGCCATTGGATTTCTGTGAACACTGCATTTTTGGGAAGCAGAAAAGAGTCAGCTTCGATTCTCCTGAGTCTACTGATAAAGATATTCCATAGGAAGAGCAATATTCCATAGCCAAGGATAGACCACGGAGAAATATTCGACCACCACAAAGATATACAAATTTGGTTGCATATGCTTTGTTTGTTGCAGAAGAAACTGGTGGAGTTAGTAAGCCTACTACCTACTCAAATGCAGTTTGTTGTGATAATACCATTATTGAGGGAAAGGTCCTTGTTCAGAAAATTCATACGAAGGACAATCTAGTTGATATGCTTACGAAGCCTCTTCCGGTTTACAAGTTCAAGCAGTGCTTGGACTTGGTTGGTATTTATTGTTGATGATTGCCCGTTGGGGCTTTTGTGAAAAAGGTGGAGCAAGTTTTGTTGGGACATGCCAAGGTGGAGATTTGTTAGGTTTGGCAAGTCCTTTAGTCCCACATCGGAAAAATCAGTTTTGCTATCCCCTATTGATGCTATAAAAATGGGTCTAAGCTTCGAAGACAGATGCACCAGATACACCACAGGCACCACAAGAAAAGCCGCTTTGGATTTAATTTCATTAAGTCCATATTAATATTTTGGGCTTTTCTTGTTTAGTCGTTTCAGGTGTTTTTGGCCGAGGAACAATTTCCTAAGACATTTGTAATTGTCTCATTGTTAGTAGAGATTTGCTCCTCCTTTTGTCCGTAGACGTAGGTCAATTGACCGAACCACGTAAATTCTGGTGTCCTTGTCTCCTCTTTTATTTTTCTGTTTATTGTCTTTTTGGGTTGCCAAATTACCCTGTGGTAATTTCCTGGAGTTAGCTCTAACAGATTGGAGTTTCAAACTTTACAGCTTATTTGATCATTAGTTATTCTGCAAAGTTTCTCTCAACACATAAGCTAACGCTTGAAGACACAAAAGATCCTATTTGTGTCTATCATTCATATTCAAAATGGCATATCTATTATTGGAAGCGTAAAGCAAAGGCATCTCTATTCCCTTCCATGAAATCATCAAGAGCATAATAGAATACCCTAACTTCAGTATCTATGTAGAGACTAAAGAATAGGTTGAGTTTCATCACTTTCATGCTACACCGGTCCTAAAACTTCTAAAGTTCTAAAGATAATAATGGAAAATTAATAATAATTAATTAATTAATTAATTATTCTATGTCTTGATGTCTCAAAAAAAAAAAAAGAAATTGAAAGTTAATATAATGTAATATAACAATCAAGGTAAAAAATTAGTACAACATTACTTTTGGTCAAGGAAGCATGTCAATGGCGAATCCATATTTTATTTGAAACATGGATTTTCAAAGTCCCTTTATCCCTTAAGTTGACCTTTTACGAATTTCTAGATGCTTTCTCATCTATTTGCCTTCGGATTCAGTTGGCTCTTTGATTTGCGATCAGAGGAAGGATGCCAACAAGTTTTTGCTTACGTTTGATTCTGTTGTATCTGAAAATTTTTGCATTTTGACTTGACTCTTTTTCCTTACGATGACTAGTGGATTTGAAAGTATGAAAACGTTGTATTGGATTTGAAAGAATGCAACATCTAGAAACCATCTTGTAAATCAACTTATTACTTTCTTTAATGAGACCTTTTGCTTTCTGATTGGGATGGGATGGATGGCTTAGTTTGTGCTAGTTGTCCATTCACCCTACGGTGAAGATATTTTGTGAGAAGCTATTGCACTGTTATCTAGTAATAAGGGATAGATTCTCACGACTCTCATGATTTCTAGTAATGCTATGTGCTCCCCATGTGGAAGTGTAGCTCGGTCTTCAATTCACTTCTTCTTTTGATTGTGGTTTTTCTATGCAAATTTGACCTATGTACGAGTAGATTGGGTATAATTTTTAGAAATGAAGAGACATGGCATGAGAGATCATGGTTTTAAGGAAGGAAATGATGCTCGTAGATGGATCGAGCTAATCTTTATGTCCCTTTTTATGATTATTTTATTTTATGACATATTTGAAAGGTTCACGACATAAGATTATTTTCTAGAACTAAGAAGAGCTCTTGTAACGTATTCTATAAAGTTATTTCCTGTATTGCACATGTGAAAATTTATGAGGCAAGATCAATTAGTGCAAGTTGGTGCCCCCCCCCTCCTCCTAGTTGATTTAAACTGACTTCGGATGATTCATGCAACCAGTTTAGAGAAGAGGGGATTGGAATTGTTATTAGAAACTATAGGAGTGCTTGTGTTGTTTATGGCTACTGGTACATTCGAGAAAATGAAGCTTTTATGCAGTGAAGCTTTAGCGCTAAAGAAGGGGTCAGGGTCTTAAATGTATCCACGTGAAAATTGATTCTGCTACTTTGTCAGGTCTCTCTCGTTCGAGTGGAGAAAGACTTCCTTCGATCAATTTTATTCCCTCTTTCATCTTTAGAGAGGACAATCACTTTGTCAGTTCTCTCTGATCCAAGAGGACAATAACTTCCCTTGATCAATTTTATTCCCTCTTTTATCTTTAAAGAGGACAATCACCTTATAGATCTCTCTCATCTAAGTGGACAAAGACTTCCCTTGGTCAATTTTATTTCCTCTATTTTTAGATAGGGCAACCACTTTGCCAAGTCTCTCTGATCCAAGAGGACAAGGGGCTTGGTCAATTTTATTTGCCTTTTCATCATTAAAGAGGACAACCACTTGGTCAGGGCTCTCTGATCCAAGAGGATAAAGACTTCTCTTGGTCAATTTTATTCCCTCTTTCATATACAGAGAGGGCAGTGGCGCTGCCATTTGACTGACTAATTTTGCCAGGTTTTACAAGTGTGACAGGATCCGAAGTTCTTAGGGAGTAGTATTTTTTTTTTTTTGGCTGTGCTCCTAAAAATGGGAAGGAAGAACAGTTCTACCGGAGGCCACATCATGGCAGTTTTCAAAGGTATCTATCTAAGCTTTCCCTGGTGGACTTTGAAACATGAAATGATCTCTCAAAACATTTTATAGATTTCTTTTTCATCCTTATTACACTCCAAATGAGAAAATCGCCACGAAATGTTTTGTCGCCTACAGTAAAAATCCTGCTACATTCACTACCAACCAAACCAAAGTGGAGTGTAAATTTAACGTAACAACTAGTTCCCCTTTTTTCCCTTCAAGCAAGATATTTTAAATACAAAACACCATATATGACTACTGGATGCACATTGCCACGTATACATAAAAATTCTTTTGGAAATGATGATTACAGAAGGAGAAAAAAGAAACCGTAAGGCTAATTAGAAAAGAAATTACACTCGTATCTTTTATAATACTATATTAATGCTGGAGGATACAAAAGAAGACTACAGTATCTTTCTTATTTACCGGATTCTCGAAGAACCTGTGCGTGTCTTATTTCCTATGTTGCACTGGCTATTGAATCCAAAAGGGTCAAATACTCTGCTATGGCCTCTCCTTCTTTCATTACATCCATGTCGTAGTCTGCCAATGGATCACCTGTCAGTTCTTTCGCAAGCTCATCTTCCATGACTTCGTCTCTTGGATATTTGTGTCCTCCCAGATCCATTTTGTCATCATTAGTTAAAGCAGTTGATGGCAGCCCTTGATCATCTTTCGGTTGGTTGATTGTTGCATGCTGGCTGTCCTCTGAATTTGCTCCGACAAGAAGTTTCAACGCATCCTCCTTGGTACATGACCTTTGCACAGCATCCACAACTGCAGTCAAGAATAGTTAATTCCGAATGCAAGTACTGTACAGTGTAACCGGGAGCTAATGGAGATCTATGATCAAACATATGGAACGTGCTGTTTGTGAAAATAAGTATGGTTAGATAACTAGGGCAAAATTAGATGTCTGGGAGTCATCACGAGAAGGGCACCCTTGTCAGAAATAAATTCATGAAACACTTAATTGTCTAAGGAATAAATCAAGCGATGAAATACCTGATGATCGGTCATACCCCAAGGATACAAATTCCTCAATGTCTGCACCTGATGAACCCGATGCTCCCAACTTCCTCCTCTTTTCAAGTCGACTCTGGCAGTCAAAAGGACATTAGCAAGTGAAAATGATAACAGAAAAGCACTGAAGAAAACCAAGTACCTGAAGAGCACAATTTCTTTCAGGATTTGTCAACAGATCTAATGCTTTTTGAACATCATTTTCATTCACCCTAAGAGCCTTTGCAGCAAGATCTCTCTCAAAACTGCAAAATAGATTGACAAGTAGTGTACATGTAATGATCCTAGACACCAAAGAGCAATCTGATAAGTGCCCGACACAATCTAATGTTTCACAATCCACATAAGCAAAGCCATTACATCTGTCACATTGTGCTATATGCCATGATTTATTAGTACTGAAAATCATGTAATGCCATACAAGTTGGATTACCACTGAACACATCCAGCAACAAAGTGATTCCTGAGAGAGAGCACCACACAAGAAATAGAAGACAAGTCAAACTTTAACTAGAAAGGAATTTCTTGCAACAATGTTACCTCCCCATCTAACAAATTATTAAGAGCCAAAACATGGAGCTCATCTTCGTTCTTAAGTGAACCTTTTCGTGGCCTCAGCTAAATATGATGAAATTTTCATCAATTAGATCTTGAAAATAGCACATTTACCACCTCCACCTCAAAGTTATACCTTGTTTGTAAATTTGCTAGGACTTTGAAACCACTCTGTGCTCATGCACATTGGTGTAGTTGTAAGCAGCATTCAAGTCCTTGTAGGGAACTGATTACTGCGATGAACCAAGCTGAAATCAGCCACATTGCTGTATAAGCTTGTTAAGCAAATTAGGATATTATGAAAGATGTGCGTCGGATTTTACATCTCCTAGCTGTCTGGTCATTAAGAAGAACCACTTTGCCAGATAACACTATTAAAGTAGTCTAAAGAAATGTATGTGGCAAAATTCAGAAAATCAAATGAGGGCCAGTGTATATGGGCTACAAGGAATCTCTGAACTCTGTTTATTTTAACCTAGTCCTATCTTACTCATACCCAATGGATTAACCTTAAACGGTGGAGACCTTTAACTAGCATTCAAATTTAGTACGAAATAATTCCTGGAGTCTTGTGGAAAACATAAGAAACTTAGAGATATGAGGAACATGCATTTATTCTAGGTTAGCATATGCAATATCAGATAGTCACATATTTGAAATGGTGCAAGCTTTGTCTATGAGTTCAGGATATTATCACCAGTGCATATGGAAAAATATGATGTAATTGTTTTTTGGTACAATGAACCCAACAGATAATAAATTAAGAGGGAAAATTCACATCAGGTGCTTGGCCTTCCAAGGCTTTTACAATTCAATAACAACAAAATATTAATTCAGAAGTAGCAAGCGGCATATGCTTTGTGATAGAATATGTGATACTAGTAGAAATCAGCCACATTGCTGCTATGAACCAAGTGCTTGGTGCAGTTGTAAGCAGCATTCAAGTCCTTGTAGGGAACTGATTAGTGCTATGAACCAAGCTGAAATCAGCCACATTGCTGTATAAGCTTGTTAAGCAAATTAGGATACTATGAAAGATGTGCGTCAGATTTTACGTTCCTAGCTGTCTGGTCATTAAGAAGAACCACTTTGCCAGATAACACTATTAAAGTAGTCTAAAGAAATGTACGTGGCAAAATTCAGAAAATCAAATGAGGGCCAGTGTATATGGGCTACAAGGAATCTCTGAACTCTGTTTATTTTAACCTAGTCCTATCTTACTCATACCCAATGGATTAACCTTAAACGGTGGACACCTTTAACTAGCATTCAAATTTAGTACGAAATAATTCCTGGAGTCTTGTGGAAAACATAAGAAACTTACCCAGAGATATGAGGAACATGCATTTATTCTAGGTTAGCATATGCTATATCAGATAGTCACATATTTGAAACGGTGCAAGCTTTGTCTATGAGTTCAGGATATTATTACTGGTGCATATGGAAAAATATGATGTAATTGTTTTTTGGTACAATGAATCCAACAGATAATAAATAAGAGGGAAAATCCACATCAGATGCTTGGCCTTCCAAGGCTTTTACAATTCAGTAACAACAAAATATTAATTCAGAAGTAGCAAGCGGCATATGCTTTGTGATAGAATATGAGATACTAGTAGAAATGAAAGATCATAAAGGATCAATAGCATTTACTTGCTTACCCAATAGATACCAACTCATTTAACTCTTGCAGATTAATGGGCTTGTTTTTGGGGGTTGCACCATAACTCCTCTGTTCTCTACAAGTTCATACAATCAGCAACGATCATTAATTAAAAAATAAGATAAAAAATTCTATGGCAAGGTATAGAGCTATACAAAATCTCCGCTTGTCACTGAATGTTCTCCTGTTTCCTGAGTATTTTCCTATCGTGCTCTTCAACCAGGAAATGAACTGCTGATTGAACATCTTGACCAGTCATTTTTAAGGCCCTTTTTGCTGCATTTTCTTTGTAACCCATTCCCATAAGCAGTGACAAAGCTTCATCTGGTACTTGAAGCTAAAGGTATTGGCACATTGAATTAGCATATATGATGTTCCTTAAATAAATGAAAAAGGAAAATTCCATGGCTATTAACGAAATATGGTAAAGTGGATTTCTTGTCAATCATTGAATAAATTATAAATGCACACATTCATATATACATATGTGTATATTGACAATTGCATATGCACAAGAATGTCATACAAAATTTCTCCTTCATCTTCATCTTCTCAATGTTTCCTTCCAATATGCTCGAAGTAGTCTTTTAGATATTATTCTATGCATATTTATTTTATGTATGATATGCAAAGAGAAACTAGCAAGGTCGAGTTGACAAAAAATTGATTTCTAACTATCATATTTAATAATGAGACAAGTGTTCAACCAGAAAACATACTTAAGAGTAAAATGAAAAATTAGAGGGCTCAAACATCTCCTTCGAGGCCTCATAGAGTTCACCACAAGAATTGTTCAGATAAGTCCTAGTTTGCTAATTCCCTATTCATATATGCAAATCATTTTGTCATGAATGATAGGTTTTCTCTTGATAAAAAGGTAAAGATGCTCACTGATAAAAGATATTGCTCCACTAGTTCTACAACATCTGCTATATGTCATATCCTATTTATTAAAATTTTAAATCTACTTATGTAGGTTTCTCTTGATAATATGCTAAAGATGCTCATTGATAAGAACCTTGTTCCACTAATGCTGCAAATATTGCTATCCATTAATCATACCATATCCTATTTATCAAGATTTTAAATCTACCTAGTACCTATACTATATTATACCAGATCTTGTGACAATATCCAGTAGTAGGAAAAAAATAAATTTTTCTAGAATTTCTGAAGATATTGTAAGATATAACCACCAGGAAACAAAAATTTATTTGCAGTATTAAATTAGGATGCCAATAAAATTTTATTGGATATTTTATTGACAAAATATGAAGAGAAAATAGTACCAATAATAGACATATTAATAGTAAAAATTGAAATAAAATGTTATTCTCAAGCTGATAGAAATGTAACAGACCTGCATATATATGGCCTGTGCAGAGCTTAAAGCTTTACGAGCTTCTTCATACTTGCCATTATGATAAGCCACTACCCCTTCCAAGAGCTCTAGTCTCAGATATCTGTTTCAAGAAGTTATAAAACAAATGTGATTTAGTAGGAGAAAATTCCAAGGAAACCATTGAGAGATCTAATAGACAGTACATGTGCTAAAAAAGAACCATACGTCGCAAGTTCTGCTTGATAACCAGCTTGGAGGAGCCTCAAGCGAGTTGAATCTTTACCATGGGAACGTTCAAAACCTTTTCTAGCATTTTCTAGCCAAATTCCAGCCACTGCTAAACACGATATATCTTGGAGCATGAAGTAGCACCACACAATATCTAGTTTAAGTATTGGCACGTTGTCAATCATCTAGGTATCGGCAGCAAAATGGCCATTGACACATGTTAGAAAAATGTTTTACATGCCAAGAAAAAACTCAATAACTTAATTTACCTCAGCAACTTTAGGATCACAAAGAGAGAAAGCCTCCTGCATGTACAAAGCTAAAATTGTCAATTTCATGTATATTGTTGTAGTTCCTACAACACAGAATTTTCCTTACATATTCTCAATGAAGCATAATGGAGTATTGTCAACATTCTTGACAGATCAAAACAAATTTCAGTTAGTGCAACTAACCTCTCCCATGTACAGAACATCCAAGGCCTCCTTGAACTTCTGTTTTTTAATGAGGCTTCTAGCATTTGTGTGCAGCATCAAACCCATCATCAAAGCCCTGTCAATCAGTATCAATTCTCTCATTATAATGATTATCATAAAGAATTAAAAATTCCATATAAAAAATATTCTATTCCACAATATTATACAAATATAAAAGTATAAATATAATTTTTTACAGAATAAACGAGATACTTTTATCTGATTCAGATCCCAACATCAATTTTTGACCATTCTGATCCTCTAGTTCTATATTGTAGTCCTCCAGAGGAAGTGAACCATCTGCATGCCTTTCACTTAAATCTTTAGCTGCATCCCTGTCAAAGCAGAGGCATGAAATAACCAACAATGATTAATACTAACATCCAATTTGACTTTGAGGTAAAGTAAACTTATCATTCACTCCATGGAGAAAGAACAATGCATTATAGAAAAGGAAAGGACATATATCATAATTATTCTTGTGGAATAATTATATTGTTAATTATAAAAATAACTTTTTCCTCAAGAAAACAGTGGATTGTGAATATTGACAATTTGACTAAACTAAGACTTCACTGAACTTGTAAAATGTCATACGGAATGGAATAAGTGATGGAGATAACTTGAAGAGGTAAAGATCCTGGGTTTTAAAATGAACTAAATCAAGACCAAAAGTATAATTTTAATCCTAAATTATCTAGTGAATTTTCTCAAGATATTTTTCTTAACATGTATAGGAATAGATGCTTGATACGACTAAAAAATAAGAAATTAACACTTAACAAAGGTTGGGTATCTCTGGTTCTAGTGCTTAGTTATCTATGTTTTTCGCTTGTGGTCTTGGCATATTGATTAAAGCTTCCTCCATTATTGAGCGCATAAGTTTCTTAGTCAGTCATTGGGTTTCTCCCCAAACACCATAAAAAATTATGCAACTCCTGTGTTTCATGGCTATCAGTGATCCATCAACAATGCAAGCCCCTATAAGTCAATAGTTCTGCTCGGTCTTTAAGACATTGTTCAAGGATAGCTGATGAAATTACTGACAACAATTTAGCAAGCAGAAAGCTCAAGGAATGATAAGTAACACTTTTAAGTGTAGTATTGACTATTGAGAAGGCTAATACTATATAACGTCTACAATGGTTATGCATTGCAGAAAAAGACAATGTTAGTAAAGCTGATGTTGAAGCCCTCAAAGCAATGTTCCCAACTCCAAATGCAATCTATGAAGATTATAAACTGCAGAAAAAACAAAGTTAGTCAAGCTGACATTGAGGCCCTCAAAGTAATGTTCCGGACTGATAATCGACTTCAGCATTTAAGATTGAAAATTCACTGACTCTTACTATAAGATAATTAGAACATGCTCCCTACCCTAACTGCATTGGGAAAGGTATAGAATGAAAAATTATTACATGTGATAACTAAGTTTTTAAGTGTGCTATTGTCATGTCCTTATTCAGGGCTGCCTAAGGATTGGACTGCATGAGGTTAAGATCTAGGCCAATCCTTGCAAGCAGGTATCCCTTAGATGCCATCACGCCTTAGGCAATCCCAGCTAAACAGGTTAAAAGGGGAGCAGAGAGCTATCGGAGAAGGAAGGTGTGGTGGGCAATCGGGGAGGAGGAAGGAGAGGGGGTTATTAGGATCTAGGGAGGCTCTGAGCATGGCGAAGGAGGAAGGAGAGGTGGCCACTGGGGTTTGGGGAGGTTCGCATAAGCGAAGGAGAAGGCAAGGACCGCGAGAGGGACACTATTAGGGAGGAGAGGAGGAGGGAGGTGATCCATGTTTTCGCTGCAATGCAAGCCTCCTATAAGTCAATAGTTCTTAGTCAAGGGCCATTGGGGTCCATGGCGGCTCGACAGGGAGGGGTAGGGGCCAACAATGGAGGAGAAGGGATGATCGAGAGTGAGTTATCACTAGAAGAGCCGGAAGATCCGCTCAGCACACAGTAGTCACTTGCCAACTTCATTTGTCGGAAAGAGGAAGATGTCACCATCGTTCACCATTGTAGAGTAAGATGTTGCCACCATCGATTATGTTTTCTAGAGGAAAAGAAACAAGGTTTCACGCACAAGGGGTAGGTGGGGTAAGGGGAAAGGTTTGGTGTGTGAAGGAATTGGGCTCACATTGATCTGGTTTGATCCAATTTGGTTTGATCCAAGCTCGACTCAATTGGATTTGGTTCAAGCACATGCTTGGACTGACTGACGCCATTGGCTTACGCACGTGCCTGGGTTGCGCCCAATTGAAGGTGCCCACTCAAACTTGATATCGGGAGCTTCGCCTCAACTCACCTCACCTGGGTGCCTAGGCAAGCACTCGAGCGCATAGTGACTTCACAGTTGGGATTGAATAGAAATGCGGTGTGAGTTAAACCTTCCCCATTTTACCGAACTCTTTGCCCTTAAGATAGGGATTTTAGTGTCCTACATGTTGTACCTATTCCTGTGATACCTATTCAAGCTAAGAGTATGTTGCAATAGGCCCTGTCCCAAGAGAGGCAATGAATGCCAAAGGTGTGGTGCTATGTGTGCAAGAATATGATAACTAGGTATACTACATGGGCACCATCCAGCAGGGGCACATTCTACCGCCACCGTAACCAAAATCACATGCTTCTTCTCTTAAAATACATTCAGCCCTATTAGAGTCAGTTACATGTATCCATTCCCACTATTGAGCTCTACACTGAGCCATATCATTACAAAACTTAGAGCCATAACATCAGTTTAGTCTTCTTCTATCTCGTATGACAAATTGAAATTGACACGCCTTGTTTAACCAAGGCATTTAAATATGCAGCTCCCACTAAGCTATGACTTGAATGGGTTAATGTATACAATCATATCCTCTTGCCAGCAAAGAGGTTGTTATTGTGAAGATCATCCGTAAGAAACAACCTTATGATGATGCCAAGATTGAAATCCCCAAACTCACTTAAACAATCATCACTTAACTATCCTTGATGAATATTAATCCTAAAGATTTCTTATTCTAGATATTCTAATAACTCATAAATTAATCTCAACTAAAGCATTTCTGATTTGTTATTTTCTAATTGACAAATATTTTGATCAAAGAAACTGTTGACCTTACAATCTATTGAAGTTTCTTAATCTAGGGGCGCACAGTAACATGTTTCTCCACTTTAACCAAGTTTGTAGGCTCATTTGAAAACCATATGGGCACACATATTTTTATGAATATGTTAATCCTAAATATTTCTTATTCTAGCTATTCTAATAACTCATACATTCATCTCAACTAAAACATATCTGATTTGTCATTTTCTAATTGACAAATATATTGATGAAAGAAAATGTTGACCTTACAATCTATCGAAGCTTCTCAATCAAGGGGCACACAGTAACAAGTTTGTAGGCTCATTCAAAAACCATACAGCTAAATGCAAGATCAAATGAATGACAGCTAACCCAAATAAAAGATGCAGGTCATATTCAGATTTGGAGTCAGAGACTTTAAACAATGTGAATCATTGAAAAGAATCTTAAGGATATGTTTTTATCCAATCGCGTCATAGTTACACACAAGAAATAGCAAACATCACCTGAAACTTTTACAACATACTTTCATATTGGTTACATGCAATTAAAAAAACAAGGAAAAATGTAGAACCTTACACATTGCTTTCATACAATTAACAAAACAAGGAGACATGCAGTACCAAAGAAGGTTGCTACAAGTCAAAAAAAAAAAAAAATTATTAGAACTTGTTGGAAGTAATATGAAAGACTTGAATGAGATAATGTTTTGTGACAATAAAAATCAAACGCAAGTTCATTGAAAATTTTTCAGAAATCTTTGAACAAAAAAAGATAACTTATGCTAGGGGCAAAAATGAAAGGAAGGAGATCAACATAAAAGAATTTGAGATCTACTTTACTTTTAGTGCAATAGGAACTCCAGTTTTAATCATTTATATGGATATTAGACAAAAGGTGTTTTACCATCCTAACTATCACCAATCAAGATTTTGCCCCATAGATGCCATTTTGCAGTTGGTAGTTGTAGTCTACAAGGGAATTTCATTAAGAAAAAGGATCATGATTCTAACTGCTAATCAAACAACAGATGCATTTTTCAATTGAAAATTAAAAGTGATTAAGCCTTTAAGTGACATGAGATGCTAATTTCAGTTGACTATTATATTTTGAATGATTTGTAAAGTGTGGTGATTAAGCCTTTAAGTGACATGACATGATAATTTCAGTTGACTACTATACTTTGAGTGTTTTGTAAAGTGTGAACACAATTTTTCGCATTAGCTTGAAAATTTGCAAAGGATATTAAGGTGGATGTGAGGAGTTACCGGGATTGGAAAAAAAATTTTATTCGTAAACAATTAGATAGCTTCAACAGAGGATAGAATGAAAGAGAATCTTTCAAAACAATTTGGACATATGTAAGGAGATCAATAGATGCTGTAATTATAAGAGAAATGATAATTACTATTATTGGCATGAGGAAAGATAGAGGGCGACCTAAGAAAACTTTTCTAGAAACACAAAATAAAGATTTAAATGCTCTTACTTTAACTAAAGATGTTGCTTTTTTATAGAGCACAATGACAGCAATGGATTCATTGAGCCATCCCCAAATAGTTGGGTCATTATAGCTCGTTCTTGTTGTTTGTTATTGTTGTTGTAACTTGAATAATATTTTTGCTGTGAGATATTATAAAACTTTTGAACAAAGAATTGGATCAATAATATTTTAAGGAGATAAAAGTGTAAGGTCTAATGGATAACAAAATATATTGTAGAATTCTTTTGCTCCTATTGATCTTCATGCAATTTTCTTTGATTTGTAACTAAGACAAGGAAAATATCTTCTGGACACATAAGATAGGTAAAGTAGGAACATATCGATCCTTAAATTCATGTTCTTCTAGTGGGATCTAAAAACTCCAATAGAGGCAATGCCTACCACGATGGACTTGAATATTTATTTTTTGATGAGATAGATTGATAGTTTATATTAATTCTTTGGTAGCATTATGGTCGAGATCATGACACGACTCACTCATAATAGCTCAATTCAATTTATCACAATCACATGAAACATTTCGACTTATAACATCGTGACATTGGAAAGTAAATATATGAATAGAAGTATAGGAGTTTGATTCAGTATAGGATTTTTTTTTAGGGGAACGCATATGTGCCCAAGAAAAAGCCAATATATGTGGCTATAAGTGCAGTTTTTGTTTCGATGGAGTTCCTATTGCGTCACCTATTATTGTGTTTCTCACCTCTAGTTATGAATATATTATTAAGGATGATTTTCTTAAAAAAATATAAATCTTAAGTATTTTTTAATCAGTACTCTTATTTTACGTAAAAAATAATTATATCACTAACGTCTGGATCACTTTGATCATTAATTTAGTTATCCAATCGTGACTGATTCATTATGGAAAGCCGAAGGTATAATCTATAAAATCAAATCATGGGGACAACGAAATGCTGGTCAAAATTCTGCTGCTGCATAAGAATGAGAATAAGCGACAGTGAATAATTAATATATATTGTTTTTCTAAGATCCCTGCTATGCAAACTTTCGGTTTGCTAATTGTTTGTTTCGATCCCACCAACAGTGCCATGACCAGAGATTTGATTGAGCTGCCATAGCATGATACGCCTCACGTCAATCATTACCAATTAACCTAGAAATTATGTATATAAAAAAAAATAAGCAGTGTCATGTCTATCAAAAACACACAAATAAAAAAAAAGGAGGGGCCTCTTGCGCATTGGTTCCCATACAACCATGGATTTCACCAACACGTCGTTACTTTTCTCCACCCTCCTCTTTCTCTGCCTTCTCCTGCTACTCACAAGAAGAACAGTTCTAGTCAACGAGCCAGTGCCAGACTGCCACCCGGTCCATCTAACCTCCCTATCGAAGGCAGCTTGCACCATCTTCTTGGTGTCTTACCTCGTCATTGCCTCACTGCCTTGTCTAAAAACTTTGGCTCGCTCATGACCGTAAAGCTTGGCAAGGTCCGTGTGCGGGTATAAAGATCATTTCTATTAAAAAAAATTTAACATTATATTTTAAAATTAAATAATAATATATTAAACTTATGATGTATATTTTTTTTATATCATTCAAAAATCTTTTATATGATTTGCAGGTGCATTATCGTCGAATCTAAAAACTATAACAATGTCGATCTGTAAAGAAAATTAAATTTGTTTTCATCTCTCTTTCTATCATTTACAAGACCTAATGGATTAAGAACAAAAAGAAGATTTATAATGTTTCCTAGTTCACGTGATTAAAGAGAGATGAAAGAAGATCTATAATTTTCAATAATGTCATGTATCTCTTTCTACTCTTATCTGAATATTATTTTTTTGTGTTATTAGGAGATTTTATCCTTTTATAAACCGGAGTAGAATATCTAGGATACGTAATTAGAGAGTCTCTTCTATCAGAATCATCTCATACAGAATCCTATCATAATTAAATTTTATTTATTTTAACCAATAACCATAATCAGAATCCAATCATATTCATAATATATCTTATCTAATTAAATAGAGTCATATAATTTAATATTCTTCGACTTGATCTATTAATTTTAATATATAAAAAATTAAAATCAAAATAAATAAAATAAAAATTATTTTAAAATTATTTTATTTAATTATATTCTAAAAATTAAAAAAAATATTTTAATTTTTGCAGATGCTCACATTGTTGCTTCTTTTGGGTTGCACCTATAATTCGTCAGTTCCTAGTATAAAATAACTATTCAACGAGTTCAATAATCCAAACTTAAATATAAGAATTTGGAACAAAGTAGGATTCTTGATTTGATTTCACATTGTCAATTTCATATATATCCGTCATATGACATCCTGAAATAAATAATACAACGGGTGGCCTCTGAACATGGACACACCTCTAAGTGTTTGCATATGGGACTACACCTTCGACTTTTCTTTTGCATGCCGTACAAACTTTGTCCCAAATGAGCCTGTCCCAAAACATCTTGAAATGATACTAAACTAATAGTCACTGCAGTACGTTTTTTATTATTATTATTTGGACTTATAGATTTAGAATATTGATGATTGTGAATGAAAATTGCAAATCAATCCATATCGCGATCATATTTCAAAGTCAGATTTTCCTTGACCAACGAAACAATTGCGTTCCGAAACGTGGTCAAAAATATACTGAATGAAACTAATATCCTCGGAGTAGGACACGTCCATGGCGGCTTGCATGCGACCGAACAATCAAGTAACGAACGGAAAGTTGTCGCAGGCAGAGATTGCAGAAAAAATTATATATATATATATAACGATTAATTATCAGATTTTACAGTTTGTTCTCATTTTAACGTGGCTGACGAATTTGACCGCCACCATTGTGATCCCATTTTTATGTTTGTTGTGCCATCGAGACTTTGACCAACTATTGTGATGATACGGTAACGTCTGTCACGACGCAACCGGGAAGCTGCACGCGAAAGTCACAACTGTCATGCGTATAAGAAGGGTGTACGGGCTTGTTGTGCCTCATCACCAGAAAACTAATTAAACCATGGATCTCACCAGCACCTCCTTCCTCTTCTCCCTTCTCCTCCTCCTCGTATCGCTGCTGCTACTCAAGAAGCACAGGTACGGTCGCGGAGCTCGTGCCACACTGCCTCCCGGTCCATCTAAGCTCCCTATCCTAGGCAGCTTGCACCATCTCTTGGGTGGCCTGCCGCATCGTTCCCTCACTGCCTTATCTAAGAAATTTGGCCCCGTGATACTCCTGAAGCTCGGTGAGGTCCCCACCCTCGTTGTCTCATCTGCCGAAGCGGCTGCGGAGATCTTGAAAACCCACGACATCAGCTTCGCCTCTCGGCCCACTAACCTGAATCTCCAGAGCGCCACATACGGTGACAGGGGCGTCGGCTTTACCTCCTATGGATTCCACTGGAGGGAGCTGCGCAAGATGAGCATCGTGGAGCTATTGAGTGCCAAGCGAGTCCAATCTTTTCGCTTTATCCGGGAAGAGGAGGTGCTTAATCTTGTGCGGTCGATAGTCCAGTTGTCCAACGCTGGTTCCACTGTGAACCTCAGTAGGAAACTTGTGCTCTTGGCTAATGACATAGGCTCCCGGTCCGTCATCGGCAGCAAGTGCAAGTACCAGAAAGATTTCATACGGATAGTGATGCAAACGCTGAAAGCTGCCGGAGGCTTCAGTTTGGCGGACCTATTCCCGTCATGGCCGATAATTAAACTTCTCAGTGGCGCGTCTTTCAAGATGCAGAGGTTACACCGTGACATGGACGCGATCCTGAATAGCATCATTCAGGAGCACAGAGAAAAGAAGACCGCAGAGCAACCGGAGGAGGAGGAGGACTTGGTCGATGTCATGCTGAGAGTTCAAGCTGAAGGTAGCCTGTCATTCCCCCTCGCAGACGAGGACATGAAAGCTATGATGCTGGTACGCTTTTTTTGAAACCCTAATCTTTTCTTACGGTCGCAGTATCGAGAATCTAACTTCTGGTTTCCTTTTGGAACAAACACATAAAGGATATGCTCGGTGGGGCCAGCGAGACGTCCGCAGGAATAATGGAGTGGGCCATGTCGGAGTTGATGAGGAATCCAAGGGTGATGCGGAGGTTGCAAGAGGAGGTGAGGGAGACTGTCGGAGGAAAGGGAAAGGTGACGGAGAACGACATCAACGGAATGAACTACTTGAGACTGGTCATCAAGGAGACTCTGAGGCTGCACCCTCCTGTTCCTCTGCTGCTTCCCCGAGAGTGCCGGGAGACGTGCGAGGTTCTTGGTTACCAGATACCGGAGAAGACGAGAGTATTCGTGAACGTTTGGGCCTTGGGAAGGGATCCTCGACACTGGGACAATGCCACTGAGTTTGAGCCGGAGAGATTCGAGAGGAGGAATTCCATGGTCGACTTCAAGGGAACCAACTTCGAGTTCTTACCTTTCGGGGCAGGCAGAAGGATATGCCCAGGGATGTCATTTGGTTTGAAGAGCATAGAGCTTTCCCTGGCTAGCCTTCTCTACAACTTTGATTGGGAGCTCCCAACGGGAGATGAAGGGATGTCCCAGGAGTTGGACATGAGCGAGACCTTCTCGATTACGTGCCGGAGGAAGTCGGACCTCTGCCTGCGTGCCATCCCTCGTATTCCTTTCTCCATGACCTAACCTTTTGCCCAAAACTATACGCACCCGTAGTCGTTTCTTGCCCTTTTCATACATGCATTTCTTCCCAGTAGTCTTTACCAGTGTCGTCGTCGTCGTTGTCGTTATAGTCCTCGTCCTCGTCGGAGCAGCATTGTTACAGAAATGTGTCACACTTCATATGAACAGTGTTGATAAGGTACAATAAGTTATTTCGTGTAAAGCCCTCGTATGGGCAGTTTAATATAGTGAAATAATATTAATTAAACAAAAAGGTCTCTGTTTTGGTATCTGAAATAATTAATTATTTTTGTCATGGATGAATGTTACGATAAATCATAGCTTGGATGCCGCAAAAATTCATCCAAACCCTGATTTACCTTATTTTCTAGTCAAATGTATCTCTGGCCGACTAAGAAACATTATAAATGAAGATAGATATAAGTATTCAAATAAACCAATCTCTTAATAATAGTTAAGAGTTTGGGGTCTTTAGCTTTACAGCTTATTTGATCATTAGTGATTCTGTAAAACTTTTCTTAATCACATAAGCTAACACTTGAAGGCATAAAAGATCTAATTTTTGTCTATCATTCATATTCAAAATGGTACATCCATTATTGGAGGCATAAAGCAATGGCATCTCTATTCCCTTCCACAAAATTATCAAGTGTTTATTGATAGAAAAAAAAGAAGAGAAAGAGAGTAACTGAAGAATATAGTGTTTCTTAATCACTATAATAGAAACACTATGAAACTGAATGCGGAAACAAAAATTGTGTACCTCCAGCCATTGTTGTCGAGAAATTTCTACAATGGTTTCTCTTGGTGTTTTGGTTCTTCTCGACTCAAAACTCTTACTTTAGATAGTGTAGAAAATCCCTGAAATTTTTTTTTAGAGATAGAGTCAAGGGACCAAAACTTCTCTTTATATAGATGTTCTTCCATCAAGAACATTCATTACTACTAAATTCATAACATTAAAGAATTAATTCAAATTTTGTAACGTTTGGACCATCATTAAAAATTTTAATGATAAAGAATAGAAATTTAATAATAACGATTAATTCATAATGAATGAAAAATTAAAATAATTAAATCATAATAAATGGAGAAATGAATAACGAACTTAATGAGAACAATTACAATTTCTAAAATGAATAAAATTCAATGATAATTAATAAGAAACGGTTACATTCTCCCACTTAGTCCATATATTTAATTTAATAACTTGAATTAATCTTATTGAACAATTTTTTTAAGAAATAAATACATGAATCATAGCGATAAGTCCTCTAAGAACGAGTATTATCATCCATGTATAACGATGTATTTAGTTTCTTAAGAATCAATCTTAATGTGGTAATATTACTTAATAAATAAATTTTATGTTTATTCTTGGTCCAGCAAAATTATATTTTCTCAAATTAATGTGTACATGAATAAGAAAATATCACAATGTATATAAGAGTTTCAATACAATTACAAAGTGGAACCAAGTCCCATTTTCTTTACATGATCCTTGAATTTCAGAGGTGGCATGCCTTTAGTCAAATGATCAGCAATTATTAATTCAGTACTAATGTGCTTAATGACCACTTTATTTTCTTTTATACGTTCTCTTATGGCTAAATACTTAATGTGGATGTGTTTACTTTGACTTCCACTTTTATTATTCTTAGCCATAAAGACAACAGCTGAATTGTCGTAGAAAATTCTTAATGGCCTAGAAATAGAATCCATAATTCTAAGCCTTGAAATGAAACTCTTAAGCCATACACCATGCGAAGTAGCCTCAAAATAGGAGACAAACTCAGCTTCCATGGTAGAAGTAGCAGTCAAGGTTTGCTTGACACTTCTTCAAGAAATAGCTCCACCAGCTATCATAAAAATGTATCCTGATGTTGATTTACGAGAATCAACACAACCGGTGAAGTCTGAATCTGAGTAGCCAATCACATTCAGATTGTTTGTATGTCTATACATAAGCATATAATCTTTGGTTCCTTGAAGATACCTCATTACTTTCTTTGCAGCTCTCCAGTGGTCCATACCTAGATTACTCTGATATCGACCTAGCATCCCCATAGCAAATGCAATATCAGGTCTAGTACAGACCTGGGCATACATAAGGCTTCCAATGATAGAAGCATATGAGATGTTTTTCATTGATTCTCTCCTAAGGTTATTCTTCGGGCATTGGTTCAAATTGAACCTATCACCTTTCACAATAGGAGCAACACTTGGTTAACAATCCTTCATCCAAAATCTCTCTAAAGGCTTATAGATATAGGTTTCTTGTGATAGACCTAAAATACCTCGAGGTCTATCTCTATGGAACTTAATGCCAATGACATAAGATGCTTCACCCATATCCTTCATATCAAAGTTTTTAGAAAGGAATTATTTCACCTCATGAAGCAAACCCTTATCATTGGTTGCAAGCAAAATATCATCTACGTATAAAACAAGAAAACATATTTTACTCCCACTGACCTTCTGATATATACATTGATCCATGGGATTTTCAATAAATCCGAATGATGAAATCACTCCATGGAATTTAAAATACCATTGGCGGGAGGCTTGTTTCAAACCGTGTATAGATTTCTTAAGCTTACAAACCAATTGCTCACCAACACTAAAGGAGAAACCTTCAAGTTGTATCATATAAACCTACTCCTCTAGATCTCCATTAAGAAATACAGTTTTCACATCTATTTGTTGCAACTTAAGGTCAAAATGAGCAACTAATGCTAAAATGATATGAAGAGAATCTTTCTTAGATATTAAAAAAATGTCTCCGTATAATCGATTCCTTTTTTTTTGAGTAAATCCCTTTACAACAAGTCTTGCCTTGTATCTATTAATATTACCTAATGAATCTTTCTTGGTCTTAAAGACCCATTTATAGCCAATAACCTTTGCTTTATTAAGCAACTCTACAAGATCTAAGACTTTATTGCTCTTCATGGAATTTATCTCTTCCTTCATAGCATTGTACCATAAATCTGACTCTTTGCAACTCATCGCTTGTGAAAATGTTTCAGGATCATTTTCGGCTCCAATATTATAGTCAGATTCTTGTAAATATACAACATAGTCACTAGGAATTGCTGATCTTTTATTTCTAGTAGATCTTCTTAATATTGTACCAATGTTTCCTTGAGAAACTTGTGGTTCAACTAATTGTTCAGGAGTTTGTTGTAATTCCTGAACTAGTTGATCTATCAGAATATTATCAGCAACTTGTGGAATCTCAATGATTAGTTGTTCAACACCAGTTTGTACTTGAGGAGTGTTATGAACTATAACCAATCTATCATTTGATGTGGAAGGTTGAGATTATATATGATCATGTGCAAAAACTATGTTCCTAAACTGATCGCTCCCACTGATCATGTCATCCTCAAGAAACTTAGCATTTCTTGATTCCACAATCCTAATTGTATGAGATAGACAATAAAACCTGTAACTTTTGACTTTTTAGCATATGCAATAACATATCCACTAATAGTCCTCGGGTCTAGTTTCTTCCCTTATGGATTGTATATCCTGATCTTAGATGGACATTCCCAAATGCGCATATGTCGCAAACTCAGTTTCCAACCTTTCCATAACTCAAATGGTGTCTTTTGGATAGCCTTAGTTGGAACTCGGTTTAATATATACACAAATGCCTTTTAGTGCTTCACCCACAAGAATTTAGGAATATTTGAGTTGCTAAGCATACTCCGCACTATGTCTAATAATGTTCGGTTTCGTCTTTCTACAACACCATTCTGGTCTGGAGAACCAGGCATAGTGTATTGGGCAATAATCTCATGTTCTTGAAGAAACTTAGCAAAATGACTAGGTGCTTGTCCATTCTCAGTATATCTACCATAATATTCTCCACCTTATCTGATCTCACAATTTTAATTTGCTTACCACATTAGTTCTCAACTTCAGCCTTAAAGACTTTAAAAGCATCCAATGCCTCGTTTTGTTATGAAGCAAATAAATATACATATATCGTGAGTAATCATCTATAAAGGAGATGAAAATTTTAGACTATGTGCGCCCATGTCCGACAACATATATTAGTATGAATGATCTCTAATATGTCTGAACTCCTATTAGCACCTTTCTTTGACTTGTTGATCTGTTTTCCCTTAATACAATCCACACAAGTCCTAAAATCAGTAAAATCTAGAGTACTAAGTACTCCATCATTAACTAATATTTTAATTCTCTCTATAGAGATATGTCCTAATCTCCGGTGTCATAACATAGAGGAGTCCTCATTAATTTTACACCTTTTAATACCAACGTGAACATGCATTGAACTATAAGTATCATTATTTTGTAATAAAATATGATAAAGACCATCAGACAATATCATTCCCAACACAATCATATTTATATAATAAACTAAATGATGTATCTTGAAAATTAAAAGAATATCCAAATGGTACGAGTCTAGAAACAGAAATCAAGTTTCGTGAGAAACTTGGTATATAAAAGGTCCTTTCTAATTTTAAAACAAAATCACTACTTAAAGTTAAAATGCATGTTCCAATTGCCTCCACATGTGAGCCCATCTTATTACCTGATAAGATGCTTTGCTCACTTCCCACTATCTTCCTTAGGTTTTGCATACCCTACAAAGAGTTTGCAATATGGATTATTGATCCAGAGTCAATCCACCAGGTGTTAATATTAACATTAACCATGTTATATTCATAACATATAAACGAGGTTGGCTTACCTTTCTTTTCAAGCTATTATTTGAATTTTAAGTATTCCTTCTTCATGTGTCCCTTCTTTTTACAGAAGAAACACTTTGATTCTTTCTTGATATCAGCTTGGGGTGATATTTTACCTTTTCCCTGCTAATTGGCTTGATTTTTGTTAGTTTTATTCTTCTTGTGAGTGGTTACCACTAATGCACTCTCACTCAGCTCCATCACTAGCCTTTCTTCTTCTTGAACACACATGGTCATTAATTCATTAATCGACTATTTATCTTTATGTGTATTATATGAAATCTTAAAAGGCCCATATTGATGTGAAAGGGTGTTCAGAATATAGTGCACCAGGAAAGATTTTGACATATCAACCTAGAGTTTCTTAAGTTGAGCAGCAATATTTCGTATTTGCATTATATGCTCACGCACACATTTTACGTTGGTGAGTCTAAGGGATGAGAATTTCATTATTATGGTACTTGCTAATGCCTTTTCTGAAGTGACAAATTGCTCGTCGATAGTATGTAGCAAGTCTCAGACATTCTCATGCTGGTCAATAAAATCACGTATACCAACAGTTATTTTAGTTTTGATAAACATCACGCTGAGCCGATTGGATCGCTCCCATCGCTCATATACCACGACCTCAGTTGGAGTACTGGTATTAGTGACTGTAGATGGTTCGTCTTTCCTAATAGCATAATCAATATCCATCCACCCTAGATGGAGGAGAATCCTTTCTTTTTAAATCTTATAGTTATCGCCCCTAAGTTTAGGAATATCACATCGAATATCAGAGAAATTGACATTTTAAGAAACTATATAAAATCCAAAATGCTTATGTCAAAAATTTGAATCTCATGACATAAAAATTGCCTGTGGGCTAAATTTTTAATTCAAATAGATTCAATTAGTCTTTATGATAAAAGTATCAAATTATGTACCAATTCATAATACTTGTGGGTAAATTATGAAAATAATATGATATTTTATCATGATTAATTATATAAATATAATAAAAGATCCTATGAGATAATAATTATTATATTAAATATAATCAATCATAATTTTATGTCTAATTCCTTATGTGATCCTAATTTTAACTTTATATATAATTTTAATTAATTAAGGATGCTGTGGCTAGTCCCTAATTAATTAAGATTATATACATCACTAGATATTTTCTTGAATAAAATTGGCTCATAAACATAAATTAATATGACCAAATATTCATATAACATATGAGCAATTTTAACTATAATGAATATTTTATTTCATTAAAATTATTGAAAAACTTATATCTTCATGATCTTCAATATTGAATGCATCAAAAGTTTTAAAAGAGAAACCTAAATCAAAGCACATTTATGGTATAAAAATAAAAACCTTTTTTATATCAAGGCAGAGGTTAATCATGGCTCTGATACCAGATGATAGAAAAAAATAAGAGAGAGAGACTGAAGAATATAGTGTGTTTCTTAATCACTATAATAGAAACACCATGAAACTGAATGTGGAAACAAAAATTGCGTACCTCCAGCCATTGTTGTCGAGAAATTTCTACAGTGGTTTCTCTTGGTGTTTTGGTTCTTTTCGACTCAGAACTCTCACTTTAGATGGTGTAGAAAATCCCTGAAGACTTTTCTTAATAGATAGAGTCAAGGGACCAAAACTTCTCTTTATATAGATGTTCTCTCATCAAAAACATTCATTACCACCAAATTCATAACGTTAAAGAATTAATTCAAGTTTTGTAACATTTGGACCATCATTAAAAATTTTAATGATAATGAATAGAAATTCAATAATAACGATTAATTTATAATGAATGAAAAACCGAAATAATTAAATCATAATAAATGAAAAAATGAATGATGAACTTAATGAGAATGGTTACAATTTCTAAAATCAATAAAATTTAATAATAATTAATAAGAAACGGTTACATTTATAGCTAATTTTGTGGAAGGGAACAGAGATGCCTTTACGCTTGAAACCATCTAAAAGTCGACAAATCTATTCTCTTCCGACCAAACTGGAATGTAAATTTTGCGTAATAACTAGTTCCAGCTTTTTCCCTTCAAGCAAGATATTTTGAATGGAAAACACCATATATGACCTCTTTGCTACTCGCTACTGGGTGCACATTGCAAGAGATACATAAAAACTCATTTGGAAATGATGATTACAGAAAGATAAAAGAGAAACCTTAAGGCTAATTGAAAAAGAAATCACACTCGTGTCTTTTATAATACTATATTAATGCTGGAAGATACAAAAGGAAACTATAGTATCTTACTTATTTACTGGATTCTCGAAGAACTTGTGTCTTATTTCCTATATTGCCCTAGCTTTTGAATCTAGATGGGCCAAAGGTCATTAGTTGTAAGCAGCATTCAAATCCTTGTAGGGAACTGATTACCGTTATCAATATGCGCCTGAACCCTTCCAAGATTAAAGGCGCACCTCAAGATGACATTAAATCCATCTTTGGCAAACAAATAGTACCTCGACATCATATCAATCGAGTCCGCTTCTTACTCTAATTGCCCTTCATGACCCCCTGTGGGCTCTTTGGATGAGCTTGTGCCTTCGTGACCGAACTATCGATTTCACAGTCAATAGCAACAAGTATTAAAGAATTAACTAATGAGTTGCACTGAGTTCTCTTGATAGCTAGAACTCTTGATAATTCCATTTCCTTCAAAATAGTTTGGCAGAGGTCCTCTCTGGCATTTGCCTTGCTTATAAACCGACTGGATGGTGTCTAACTTGATCGAGTAGGGTATCATTAATTGTTGTTGCTGTTGATGCCATTGATCGGCGAATCGACATAGTTTGGCATGATCCCAGTTGGCATGATCCTAAGGCACAACTTGTTTGCCAAAATTGAGTTTTGTCGTCATTCTAAGGTGTGCCTTAGCCTCGCTGATGTCCTTGCATAAGCAATCAGTATTGGGAGAGGTTTCCAACCCGACTCCTCCGATAGTAAATTTAGTTGGAAGGTGGGAGATAGTGCTAATTACTGGTGTCCGGCAAGTCAATCACTATGAGTGATGACATATGCAATCCACTACACAATCTCTTTTGGTTAATATTAAAATAATATATTTTTACTTTATATTATGTGATGAATATATTGTGCTATCCTTGGATCTATGCAATGGGAATTAGATCATAATAATGATACTAATTTACCTTTAAATGTAAATTGTAAATATTCCTGGTTATAGGTTACTCGAAAAGGATATCGAGGTAACCGGATAGATCGATGTACTATATACTCATCCGTCTGATGGAGGTAGCTGGTCTCATGATTGCTTATTTGAGGACACTAGGGTTATAGTGCAGGCACTCATTGGAGAATGAGTTCACTGAATGATCCACTTACGGAATGCTGGATATTAATGATACCTCATCATCAAACAGTGATTCCGTAGTCCTAGTTATGCATCTGGTCCGTAGACTTAAGATACTAAGGATACCTTATTTGCATACTTCACTCTTTGATACTAGACTTTTAGGTCTGGAAGTTTCAGATCTAACACAATCGGTTATTGAGAATGATGGCCAATCTTATGAAGGCAATTGTATGTCAATAAACAATCATCCACTCTTGCTATCATAAGAGAAATATGTGTGTTCTCACTCAAATAAATCCTTAACCAGATTCAATCGAATTGAGAGAATCTGATAAGAGTGAGAATTCCGTATGGGCCTGATAGCACTATGCCCGATATGTGATCTCCGAGGCATTAGATGGATGAGGTATTATAGATACATGGTAACTGAGGGCAGATAGGTCTATTGGACTAGTTCTCCCTATACCATCTGGGGACTATGGCGTAGTAGTCTAGTACGTATATAGTTGATGAGTTAAGTGAATTATTATATAGATAATAATTCAATAAGTTAGATGGAGTTTAGAGTCAGAAGATGCTCTAATAGGTCTAACTCATGGTCAGCTCGATATTATACTTAGAGGGTCACACATATATGGTGGATGACACGATAAATAAATGATTGAATATGAGATATCCAATAAGTCCTTGTTTTAATGAATCCAATATCCATTAAGCCAATGATTATTAGATGAGGATTCAAAACCCACTACAAAACAGCTATTATGGTTTAATTAAAGGGGGTTATCTATAAATAAGAATTGAAGCTCAAAGGATCATAGATTAGACCCTTATAGCCTATGGCTTCGTATCTTATCTTCCCCCCCATCCCTCCCTATTGTGAGGCTCCCTAGTGTGAGAGGATAACAAGAGGGCTGGCTCCTCGCTTGATTGTTATTATGTCATGGTGCGTGATCACGAGGAGAGAACCAATAGTGTGAGGAGGTGCATCATCGCTGCGTCCATTGCATGGATTACCGCTAAAGAGGAGTTCGCGAGAGCTCCTTCATCCATAGACCAGAATATATGATTTATGAGATATATGATCTCTCCCAGGTGAGAACGTCTCACCTCCTTAATGTAGTTTTATCGTTTCTAGTGGTCCGCTCAGGATCATCATACGACGATCCGATAATATCTATTTTGGGAAACTAATTTTATTTTTATTTTTTTACTATGTATGTGATGCTATCCTGAGATTTTTCAACAATAGTACCAGAGTTAGATTCCTCGTGCGATGACCGTTTATTAATTATATATTGTGTAGAATTGATTTTCTCATAAACTAGTTGCATTTTTCATTGATCTCATATTAGGATAACGTATGTTTTGGTGGCTAAAATGTTCTAACAACTAATGGTTTTTCATCAAAATGTTGATGGGAAACGATCACAAGAGTTGCAGCCTCAGATTTGGCCGAGAGGGCTGCTTGCAACACCTTGGCCAAGAGTTACTTGCAGCACCTTGGCTGAGAGCATCTCAGGCCGAGCACAGCCTTGGCTGCTTGTAGCCATGACTAAGAATAATATTAGGCCACTACGTTATAGTACCCAGACAATATAGGGAGATCTAATCCATTGGACATGTCTGCCTTCAATTATCATATATCCATAGTTTCTCATCAAACTAATATCCTAGATATCATATATCGAGTATGGTGCTATCAGGCATATATGAATTCCATCTGAATCTCACTCTAATTGATTTCTCCCGAGAACTCATTCTCTCTCAATTTGAATCTCATGCTTATCGAATTCATCACGATTCGATTGACCCCGACTAGGGATTTGCCGGAATGAGAACACACAAGATATTCTTCTAATGATATCGAGAATGGATGATCCTCTATTGACACTTAACTACTTTCATAAGATTAGCTGTCATTCTTAATAACTGACTATGTTGTGTAGAATTGATTTTCTCATAAACTAGTTGCATTTTTCATTGATCTCATATTAGGATAGCGTAAGTTTTGGTGGCTAAAATGTTCTGACAACTAATGGTTTTTCATCAAAATGTTGATGGGAAAAAGGGGAAACGAACACAAGAGTTGTAGCCTCAGATTTGGCCGAGAGGGCTGCTTGCAACACCTTGGCCAAGAGTTACTTGCAGCACCTTGGCTAAGAGCATCTTAGGCCGAGCACAGCCTTGGCTGCTTGTAGCCATGACTGAGAATAATACTAGGCCACTACGTTATAGTACACAGACAATACAGGGAGATCTTATCTATTGGACATGTCTGCCTTCAATTACCATATATCCATAGTCTCTCATCCAACTAATATCCTAGATATCATACGTCGAGCATGGTGCTATTAGGCCTATATGAATTCCATCTGAATCTCACTCTAATTGATTTCTCCCGAGAACTCATTCTCTCTCAATTTGAGTCTCATACTTATCGAATTCATCACGATTCGATTGACCCCGGCTAGGAATTTGCCGGAATGAGAACACACAGGATATTCTTCTAATGATATCGAGAATAGATGATCCTCAATTGACACTTAACTACTTTCATAAGATTGGCTGTCATTCTCAATAACCGACTATACTAGATCTAAAATTTTCAGACTTATAAGTTCGGTATGAAAAAAATGGAGTACTCAAACAAAACATTCTTGGTGTCTCAAGTCCAAGGATAAGATACACAATCAAGATTATTGAATCACTATCTGATGATGAGGTATCATTAATTAACTAGCATTATGTAAGCGGATCATTTAGTGAACTCATTCTCCAATGGGCACCTATACTATATCTCTAGTGTCCCCACACGGGTAACTATAAGACCAACTGCCTCCATCTTATGGATGAGTATATAGCACACCAGTCTATTTAGTTCCCTCGATGTCCTTTAAGAGTTACCTACGACCAAAAATATTTAGGGTCTATGTTTAAAGGTGAACTGACCTTATTATTATGATCTTGATCAAATTCTCATTAGATGACTTGTGAGTAAAGGAAGCTAAGCAGAGGCTTGCAGAGGCCCGGAGGGCATTATCGAAGATGACATAGAGGCACAAGGCCACTGAAGCTTAGGCTCATAATGCTAGAGCTGGCTTGCTTGTGAGTAAAGGAGGCCAGGCGGAGCCAAGGGAGGCTTGGAGGGCTTTGTCAAGGGTGTGGCAGGGGTGTAGGATTGCTAATGCCTGAGCCCCTTACATTGGAACTTGGAGGCACTTTTGACGAGGCGAGAAAGGGGCTTATCTCTAGCCCCGGAAGGACCTTCTCTACCCGAGGGAACTTGGGAAGAGGGTGACACCTCGTCACTTGGATGTTCATTAGGAGGAGCATCAGAACAGTATACCTATGACGTTCGACCCTCCTTCGAACACCAGAATAATTATGTCAAGAATATCGTCAATTGGTGAGTTAGCCTAGTTGGTTCACTATCGAAGGTACAAGTCCATCCTCATGCCTCCTCCTTACTAATGTGGGCAGCTAACATGGCAAACCGACGTAAGAGGTCCATTGGGGAGACGATTTATCGGGGATGATCTGGCCATGGAACGGAGAGGCTGAGTTGCAGAATGGGGGTCTTCCTTGCTACATAGTCATCTCCTAGTAGTGGGGTTGCCTCCTAATGATGGGGTTGTCTCTTGATTACTGGTAGTGTTCCACAACAGGTATGCGTTGGGGCCTTCCCGGCTTGACCTGTTTGATTCTTAAGTTAGCAAAAGGTAGAGAGGGAGGAAGATAGCTGTATGAGTTGTATAAATGAGAGAATAGCGAGACTCTTACCCGTTTGACCCCCCTAAAGTTTAGCTTGGGGCATGATTGTTATACCTGGGTATCAAGTAGTTCGGACATGCATTACCATATATGATAGAGACATTAACGAGGGCGACTTGATGTTAGTCATTAAAGCAGAAGAGGGATCCTAGGAGGTGGCAAGAGAGGTTGGGGCATGATATCATTAATAATCACTGGTTTCATGCTTTTATGGTCTTTTAGTCCATGGATGAGCTGGAATAGGATAGGATTATGCCTATCACTTTCCCTATCACTAACTAACATGGATCAAAAAGCAGCATAGAGTTCATGGAGTTTAACAAAATAAACTTAAGAAACTAAGAGAGCCAGCGGAAAATAAGAAACATCAATGAAAAGTATGTTATGTCATCGAACATCATACTCATCGCTACCTTCCAACTAACGTACAATAACATCCATGTATTAAATTTCAAATTTTGATGATAAAAATGAAGTGTTGAATTTTCTAATAAGTATTCATTATCTAATACACTAAGATGTATCCAATTGAAATTATTGATTATATTATTTCTCGAATGAAGTAGTTAGGTTTGACTTTTATTGAATGTGCATATTGTATATATTTGCATTATAGTAATTATGGGTTGTGGTTATCATTATTGCCAATTGTTGGTAATCATTTTATTTTAAATGACTTCGAGCAGCAATGATCCATTCTTTTATTTATGATAAAATTTTAACAATTGAAGATAGATTTTTTTTAATTTTTGATAAAAATAAAATTACAATCGTACGACTCAAGTTGACAGACCATGCTCTAGCATGATAGAACATCTATTTGCGAGCCCATGATTTGACATGAGGATAATTTAAAAGACTCATACGATAATAATTATATAATAGGTTACCTCGAAGATCAATCAAAAATATGATAAAACTTATATTGAAGACAAGACTAATAGATGAAAACTACACCATCAAATTTTGATAATAAATGATGACACTCAAAATATCTTTTAAAACCACTCGATTATGATAAGCCAAACATGAGTTAAATAACCACCATAAGTCAAAACATGCGATAACTCTCCTCCTTTGTCATTCAAAAATACTCAAATAAGTAGAACTAACTGATGTCACTATTATTCTATAAAAAATGATAGTTTTAATTTAAACATAAATTGAAAACAATTTTATAAACATCATGATGCCTTATACAATTTTAAGGGCATCATGATATCATCACGAAGCAGGGGGAAGGAACTTAAAAAAACACTCAACGGCTTCTCTCTCTCTCTCTCTCTCTCTCTCTCCACCTTTTGTTTACACGTCTGATTGGTCCTCCCTGGATCTTTCAACAGGGAGATAAAAGTGCTTTAAATTTTATCCTAAGGTGTGTGCACGACATCTTGCCTACCACTTAGAGTTGTACACGGGGAAGGTTTTAAATTTAATCCTGATCTTATCTAAGATAAAGTTCTAGATCTTAAATTTTAACGACATGATCTCACATTGCTTCCATTGACTATGAAGGAATAGACCCCTCTAGATGCCCTAATGCCAAGGCCAGTTTAAGAGGTATTGTTGCACCGATCAAACCCAAAAAAATTTCTTATCAAGGGAGGAAGGTAGGAAATTTCTTCTTTTCGACGGTTCGGATGAGAAATAGCATACCTTATCAAGGGAGGAAATTTGTCTGTCAATGTGTGCTATCCAGATGGAAGACACAAATACTCCATTCGCCTCTTAATTTCTATGAATATTCTTGTTGGAGGGATGGGATGGGAGGCGCATTAGGGGATCTCTGAATCATGTGTTACACAATAGCATATGCATTGTTGTATAATGATAAGGATCAAGGATTGTATATAATTAAGCATCGAGGAAAAAATTGAAAGGCATATGTGCAATCATCGATAGGAGTCCAAAGCAGTTTAACTCTGGCTTATGTTTCCAATAACATCAAACTCAAAAGTACTTTTGACGCACTGCTAGTTTATTCATGCTATGATCTAACGTAAAAATGATAACCCTTGGAGTCTCACTATGATTTACATTAGTATTTTTCTCTTAGATAATAATATATTGTGGAATTCTTTTGCTCCTATTCATCATTCATGCAATTTTCTTTGACTTGTAGAAAATATCTTCTGGACACATAAGATAGGTAAAGTAGGAACATATCGATCCTTAAATTCATGTTCTTCTAGTTGGATCTAAAAACTCCAATAGAGGCAATACCTACCACCAGCAAGAACTTTGGCGAAGTAATAAAATGGAGATCCTTGTGTGAAACTATAGCTGGATAGTAGATCAGCTCAAAGAGGCCACGATGGACTTGAATATTAATTTTTTGATGAGATGGATTGATAATTTATATTAATTCTTTGGTAGCATTGTGGTCGAGATCGTGACACTTCTCACTCATAATAACTCAATTCAATTTATCACAACCACATGAAACATTTCGACTAATAACATCGTGCCATCGGAAAGCAAGTTATGTGAATAGAAATATGAGTTTGATTCAGTATAAGATTTTTGATTAAGAGAACAAATAGGTACCCAAGATAGAGCCAATATATGTGGACATAAGTACAGTTTTTGTTTCGATGGAATTCCTATTGCGCCACCTATTATTGTGTTTCTCATCTTAGTTATGAATATATTATTAAGGATGATTTCCTAAAAACATATTCACATCTTGAGTATTTTTTTAATCAGCACTCTTATTTTACATAAAAAATAATTATATCACTAACGTCTGGATCACTTTGATCATTAATTTAGTTATCCAATCGTGACTGATTCATTATGGAAAGCCGAAGGTATAATCTATAAAATCAAATCATGGGGACAACGAAATGCCGGTCAAAATTCTGCTGCTGCATAAGAATGAGAATAAGCGACAGTGAATAATTACTATATATTGTTTTTCTAAGATCCCTGCTATGCAAACTTTCGGTTTGCTAATTGTTTGTTTCGATCCCACCAACAGTGCCATGACCAGAGATTTGATTGAGCTGCCATAGCATGATACGCCTCACGTCTATCATCACCAATTAACCTAGAAATTATGTATATAAAAAAAAAAAGCAGTGTCATGTCTATCAAAAACACACAAATAAAAAAAAAGGAGGGGCCTCTTGCGCATTGGTTCCCATACAACCATGGATTTCACCAACACGTCGTTTCTTTTCTCCACCCTCCTCTTTCTCTGCCTTCTCCTGCTACTCACAAGAAGAACAGTTCTAGTCAACGAGCCAGTGCCAGACTGCCAGCCGGTCTATCTAACCTCCCTATCGAAGGCTGCTTGCACCATCTTCTTGGTGTCTTACCTCGTCATTGCCTCACTGCCTTGTCTAAAAACTTGTCTCGCTCATGACCGTTAAGCTTGGCAAGGTCCGTGTGCGGGTATAAAGATCATTTCTATTAAAAAAAATTAACATTATATTTTAAAATTAAATAATAATATATTAAATTTATGATGTATATTTTTTTTATATCATTCAAAAATCTTTTATATGATTTGCAGGTGCATTATCGTCGAATCTAAAAACTATAACAATGTCGATCTGTAAAGAAAATTAAATTTGTTTTCATCTCTCTTTCTATCGTTCACAAGACTTAATGGATTAAGAACAAAAAGAAGATAGAGAGAAGATTTATAATGTTTCCTAGTTCACGTGATTAAAGAGAGATGAGAGATCTATAATTCTCAATAATGAAATGTATCTCTTTCTACTCTTATCTGAATATTATTTTTTTATGTTATTAGGAGGTTTTATCCTTTTATAAACCAGAGTAGAATATCTAGGATACGTAATTAGAGAGTCTCTTCTATTAGAATCATCTCATAAGGAATCCTATCATAATTAAAATTTATTTATTTTGACCAATAACCATAATCAGAATCCAATCATATTCATAATATATCTTATCTAATTAAATAGAGTCATATAATTTAATATTCTTCGACTTGATCTATTAATTTTAATATATAAAAATTAAAATCAAAATAAATAAAATAAAAATTATTTTAAAATTATTTTATTTAATTATATTCTAAAAATTAAAAAAAATATTTTAATTTTTGCAGATGCTCACATTGTTGCTTCTTTTGGGTTGCACCTATAATTCGTCGGGCCTAGTATAAAATAACTATTCAACGAGTTCAATAATCCAAACTTAAATATAAGAATTTGGAACAAAGTAGGATTCTTGATTTGATTTCACATTGTCAATTTCATATATATCCGCCATATGACATCCTGAAATAAATAATACAACGGGTGGCCTCAACATGGACACACCTCTAAGTGTTTGCATATGGGACTACACCTTCGACTTTTCTTTTGCATGCCGTACAAACTTTGTCCCAAATGAGCCTGTCCCAAAACATCTTGAAATGATACTAAACTAATAGTCACTGCAGTACGTTTTTTATTATTATTATTTGGACTTATAGATTTAGAATATTGATGATTGTGAATGAAAATTGCAAATCAATCCATATCGCGATCATATTTCAAAGTCAGATTTTCCTTGACCAACGAAACAATTGCGTTCCGAAACGTGGTCAAAAATATACTGAATGAAACTAATATCCTCGGAGTAGGACACGTCCATGGCGGCTTGCATGCGACCGAACAATCAAGTAACGAACGGAAAGTTGTCGCAGGCAGAGATTGCAGAAAAAATTATATATATATATATATATAACGATTAATTATCAGATTTTACAGTTTGTTCTCATTTTAACGTGGCTGACGAATTTGACCGCCACCATTGTGATCCCATTTTTATGTTTGTTGTGCCATCGAGACTTTGACCAACTATTGTGATGATACGGTAACGTCTGTCACGACGCAACCGGGAAGCTGCACGCGAAAGTCACAACTGTCATGCGTATAAGAAGGGTGTACGGGCTTGTTGTGCCTCATCACCAGAAAACTAATTAAACCATGGATCTCACCAGCACCTCCTTCCTCTTCTCCCTTCTCCTCCTCCTCGTATCGCTGCTGCTACTCAAGAAGCACAGGTACGGTCGCGGAGCTCGTGCCACACTGCCTCCCGGTCCATCTAAGCTCCTATCCTAGGCAGCTTGCACCATCTCTTGGGTGGCCTGCCGCATCGTTCCCTCACTGCCTTATCTAAGAAATTTGGCCCCGTGATACTCCTGAAGCTCGGTGAGGTCCCCACCCTCGTTGTCTCATCTGCCGAAGCGGCTGCGGAGATCTTGAAAACCCACGACATCAGCTTCGCCTCTCGGCCCACTAACCTGAATCTCCAGAGCGCCACATACGGTGACAGGGGCGTCGGCTTTACCTCCTATGGATTCCACTGGAGGGAGCTGCGCAAGATGAGCATCGTGGAGCTATTGAGTGCCAAGCGAGTCCAATCTTTTCGCTTTATCCGGGAAGAGGAGGTGCTTAATCTTGTGCGGTCGATAGTCCAGTTGTCCAACGCTGGTTCCACTGTGAACCTCAGTAGGAAACTTGTGCTCTTGGCTAATGACATAGGCTCCCGGTCCGTCATCGGCAGCAAGTGCAAGTACCAGAAAGATTTCATACGGATAGTGATGCAAACGCTGAAAGCTGCCGGAGGCTTCAGTTTGGCGGACCTATTCCCGTCATGGCCGATAATTAAACTTCTCAGTGGCGCGTCTTTCAAGATGCAGAGGTTACACCGTGACATGGACGCGATCCTGAATAGCATCATTCAGGAGCACAGAGAAAAGAAGACCGCAGAGCAACCGGAGGAGGAGGAGGACTTGGTCGATGTCATGCTGAGAGTTCAAGCTGAAGGTAGCCTGTCATTCCCCCTCGCAGACGAGGACATGAAAGCTATGATGCTGGTACGCTTTTTTTGAAACCCTAATCTTTTCTTACGGTCGCAGTATCGAGAATCTAACTTCTGGTTTCCTTTTGGAACAAACACATAAAGGATATGCTCGGTGGGGCCAGCGAGACGTCCGCAGGAATAATGGAGTGGGCCATGTCGGAGTTGATGAGGAATCCAAGGGTGATGCGGAGGTTGCAAGAGGAGGTGAGGGAGACTGTCGGAGGAAAGGGAAAGGTGACGGAGAACGACATCAACGGAATGAACTACTTGAGACTGGTCATCAAGGAGACTCTGAGGCTGCACCCTCCTGTTCCTCTGCTGCTTCCCCGAGAGTGCCGGGAGACGTGCGAGGTTCTTGGTTACCAGATACCGGAGAAGACGAGAGTATTCGTGAACGTTTGGGCCTTGGGAAGGGATCCTCGACACTGGGACAATGCCACTGAGTTTGAGCCGGAGAGATTCGAGAGGAGGAATTCCATGGTCGACTTCAAGGGAACCAACTTCGAGTTCTTACCTTTCGGGGCAGGCAGAAGGATATGCCCAGGGATGTCATTTGGTTTGAAGAGCATAGAGCTTTCCCTGGCTAGCCTTCTCTACAACTTTGATTGGGAGCTCCCAACGGGAGATGAAGGGATGTCCCAGGAGTTGGACATGAGCGAGACCTTCTCGATTACGTGCCGGAGGAAGTCGGACCTCTGCCTGCGTGCCATCCCTCGTATTCCTTTCTCCATGACCTAACCTTTTGCCCAAAACTATACGCACCCGTAGTCGTTTCTTGCCCTTTTCATACATGCATTTCTTCCCAGTAGTCTTTACCAGTGTCGTCGTCGTCGTTGTCGTTATAGTCCTCGTCCTCGTCGGAGCAGCATTGTTACAGAAATGTGTCACACTTCATATGAACAGTGTTGATAAGGTACAATAAGTTATTTCGTGTAAAGCCCTCGTATGGGCAGTTTAATATAGTGAAATAATATTAATTAAACAAAAAGGTCTCTGTTTTGGTATCTGAAATAATTAATTATTTTTGTCATGGATGAATGTTACGATAAATCATAGCTTGGATGCCGCAAAAATTCATCCAAACCCTGATTTACCTTATTTTCTAGTCAAATGTATCTCTGGCCGACTAAGAAACATTATAAATGAAGATAGATATAAGTATTCAAATAAACCAATCTCTTAATAATAGTTAAGAGTTTGGGGTCTTTAGCTTTACAGCTTATTTGATCATTAGTGATTCTGTAAAACTTTTCTTAATCACATAAGCTAACACTTGAAGGCATAAAAGATCTAATTTTTGTCTATCATTCATATTCAAAATGGTACATCCATTATTGGAGGCATAAAGCAATGGCATCTCTATTCCCTTCCACAAAATTATCAAGTGTTTATTGATAGAAAAAAAAGAAGAGAAAGAGAGAAACTGAAGAATATAGTGTTTCTTAATCACTATAATAGAAACACTATGAAACTGAATGCGGAAACAAAAATTGTGTACCTCCAGCCATTGTTGTCGAGAAATTTCTACAATGGTTTCTCTTGGTGTTTTGGTTCTTCTCGACTCAAAACTCTTACTTTAGATAGTGTAGAAAATCCCTGAAATTTTTTTTTAGAGATAGAGTCAAGGGACCAAAACTTCTCTTTATATAGATGTTCTTCCATCAAGAACATTCATTACTACTAAATTCATAACATTAAAGAATTAATTCAAATTTTGTAACGTTTGGACCATCATTAAAAATTTTAATGATAAAGAATAGAAATTCAATAATAACGATTAATTCATAATGAATGAAAAATTAAAATAATTAAATCATAATAAATGGAGAAATGAATGACGAACTTAATGAGAACAATTATAATTTCTAAAATGAATAAAATTCAATGATAATTAATAAGAAACGGTTACATTCTCCCACTTAGTCCATATATTTAACTTAATAACTTGAATTAATCTTATTAAACAATTTTTTTAAGAAACAAATACATGAATCATAGCGATAAGTCCTCTAAGAACGAGTATTATCATCCATGTATCACGATGTATTTAGTTTCTTAAGAATCAATCTTAATGTGGTAATATTACTTAATAAATAAACTTTATGTTTATTCTTGGTCCAGCAAAATTATATTTTCTCAAATTAATGTGTACATGAATAAGAAAATATCACAATGTATATAAGAGTTTCAATACAATTACAAAGTGGAACCAAGTCCCATTTTCTTTATATGATCCTTGAATTTCAAAGGTGGCATACCTTTAGTCAAAGGATCAACAATCATTAATTCAGTGCTAATGTGCTCAATGACCACTTTATTTTCTTGTACTCGTTCTCTTATGGCTAAATACTTAATGTCGATGTGTTTACTTCGACTTCCACTTTTATTATTCTTAGGCATAAAGACAACAGCTGAATTGTCGCAGAAAATTCTTAATGGCCTAGAAATAGAATCCATAATTCTAAGCCTTGAAATGAAACTCTTAAGCCATACACCATGCAAAGTAGCCTCAAAATAGGAGACAAACTCAGCTTCCATGGTAGAAGTAGCAGTCAAGGTTTGCTTGACACTTCTCCAAGAAATAGCTCCACCAGCTATCATAAAAATGTATCCTGATGTTGATTTACGAGAATCAACACAACCGGTGAAGTCTGAATCTGAGTAGCCAATCACATCCAGATTGTCTGTATATCTATACATAAGCATATAATCTTTGGTTCCTTGAAGATACCTCATTACTTTCTTTGCAGCTCTCCAGTGGTCCATACCTAGATTACTCTGATATCGACCTAGCATCCCCACAGCAAATGCAATATCAGGTCTAGTACAGACCTGGGCATACATAAGGCTTCCAATGATAGAAGCATATGAGATATTTTTCATTGATTCTCTCTCAAGGTTATTCTTCGGGCATTGGTTCAAATTGAACCTATCACCTTTCACAATAGGAGCAACACTTGGTTAACAATCCTTCATCTAAAATCTCTCTAAAGGCTTATAGATATAGATTTCTTGTGATAGACCTAAAATACCTCGAGGTCTATCTCTATAGATCTTAATGCCAATGACATAAGATGCTTCACCCATATCCTTCATATCAAAGTTTTTAGAAAGGAATTGTTTCACTTCATGAAGCAAACCCTTATCATTGGTTGCAAGCAAAATATCATCTACGTATAAAACAAGAAAACATATTTTACTTCCACTAACCTTCTGATATATAGATTGATCCATGGGATTTTCAATAAATCCGAATGATGAAATCACTCCATGGAATTTAAAATACCATTGGCGGGAGGCTTGTTTCAAACCGTATATAGATTTCTTAAGCTTACAAACCAATTGCTTACCAACACTAGAGGAGAAACCTTCAAGTTGTATCATATAAACCTGCTCCTCTAGATCTCCATTAAGAAATGCAGTTTTCACATCCATTTGTTGCAACTTAAGGTCAAAATAAGCAACTAATGCTAAAATGATATGAGGAGAATCTTTCTTAGATACTGGAAAAATATCTCCGTATAATCGATTCCTTCTTTTTGGGTAAATCCCTTTGTAACAAGTCTTACCTTGTATCTATTAATATTACCTAATGAATCTTTCTTGGTCTTAAAGGCCCATTTGTAGCCAATAACCTTTGCTTTATTAAGCAACTCTACAAGATCTCAGACTTTATTGCTCTTCATGGAATTTATCTCTTCCTTCATAGCATTGTACCATAAATCTGACTCTTTGCAACTCATGACTTGTGAAAATGTTTCAGGATCATTTTCGGCTCTAATATTATAGTCAGATTCTTGTAAATATACTACATAGTCGCTAGGAATTGCTGATCTTTTATTTCTAGTAGATCTTCTTAATATTGTACCAATGTTTCCTTGAGGAACTTGTGGTTCAACTAATTGTTCAGGAGTTTATTGTAATTCCTGAACTGGTTGATCTATCAGAATATTATCAGCAACTTGTGGAATCTCAATGATTGGTTGTTCAACACCAGTTTGTACTTGAGGAGTGTTATGAACTATAACCAATCTATCATTTGATGTGGAAGGTTGAGATTATATATGATCATGTGCAGAAACTATGTTCCTGAACTGATCGCTCCCACTGATCATGTCATCCCCAAGAAACTTAGCAATTCTTGATTCCACAATCCTAGTTGTATGAGATGGACAATAAAACCTGAAACTTTTGACTTTTTAGTATATGCAATAAAATATCCACTAATAGTCCTCGGGTCTAGTTTCTTCTCTTGTGGATTGTATATCCTGATCTTAGATGGACATCCCCAAATGCGTATATGTCGTAAACTCGGTTTCCAACCTTTCCATAATTCAAATGGTGTCTTTTGGATAGCCTTAGTTGGAACTCGATTTAATATATACACAACCGTCTTTAGTGCTTCAGTCCATAAGAATTTAGGAATATTTGAGTTGCTAAGCATACTCCGCACCATATCTAATAATGTTCGGCTTCGTCTTTCTGCAACACCATTCTAGTCTGGAGAACCAGGCATAGTGTATTGGGCAATAATCCCATGTTCTTGAAGAAACTTAGCAAAATGACTAGGTGCTTGTCCATTCTCAGTATATCTACCATAATATTCTCCACCTTATCTGATCTCACAATTTTAATTTGCTTACCACATTAGTTCTCAACTTCAGCCTTAAAGACTTTAAAAGCATCCAATGCCTCGTTTTTGTTATGAAGCAAATAAATATACATATATCGTGAGTAATCATCTATAAAGGAGATAAAAAATTTCAGACCATGTGCGTCCATGTCTGGACAACATATATTAGTATGAATGATCTCTAATATGTCTGAACTCCTATTAGCACCTTTCTTTGACTTGTTGATCTGTTTTCCCTTAATACAATCCACACAAGTCCTAAAATCAGTAAAATCTAGAGTACTAAGTACTCCATCATTAACTAATATTTTAATTCTCTCTATAGAGATATGTCATAATCTCTAGTGTCATAACATAGAGGAGTCCTCATTAATATTATACCTTTTAATGCCAGCGTGAACATGCATTGAACTATAAGTGTCATTATTTTGTAATAAAATATGATAAAGACCATCAGACAAAATATCATTCCCAACACAATCATATTTATATAATAAACTAAATGATGTGTCTTGAAAATTAAAAGAATATCCAAATGGTACGAGTCTGGAAACAGAAATCAAGTTTCGTGAGAAACTTAATATATAAAAGGTCCTTTCTAATTTTAAAACAAAATAACTACTTAAAGTTAAAATGCATGTTCCAATTGCCTCCACATGTGAGCCCATCTTATTACCTGATAAGATGCTTTGCTCACTTCCCACTGTCTTCCTTAGGTTTTGCATACCCTGCAAAGAGTTTGCAATATGGATTATTGATCCAGAGTTAATCCACCAGGTGTTAATATTAACATTAACCATATTAGATTCATAACATATAAACGAGGTTGGCTTACCTTTCTTTTCAAGATATTGTTGGAATTTTAAGCATTCCTTCTTCATGTGTCTCTTCTTTTTACAGAAGAAACACTTTGCTTCTTTCTTGATATCAGCTTGGGGTGATATTTTACCTTTTCCCTCGCTAATTGGCTTTTTTGTAGTGTTATGAACTATAACCAATCTATCATTTGATGTGGAAGGTTGAGATTATATATGATCATGTGCAAAAACTATGTTCCTTTATTCTTCTTGTGAGTGGTTACCACTAATGCACTCTCACTCAGCTCCATCACTAGCCTTTCTTCTTCTTGAACACACATGGTCATTAATTCATTAATTTACCATTTATCTTTATGTGTATTATATGAAATCTTAAAAGGCCCATATTGATGTGGAAGGGTGTTCAGAATATAGTGCACCAGGAAAGATTTTGACATATCAACCTCTAGTTTCTTAAGTTGAGCAGCAATATCCCGTATTTGCATTATATGCTCACGTACACCTTTTACGTTGGTGAGTCTAAGAGATGAGAATTTCATTATTATGGTACTTGCTAATGCCTTTTCCAACGTGAACATGCATTGAACTATAAGTATCATTATTGAAGTGACAAATTGCTCCCGATAGTATGTAGCAAGTCTCGACATTCTCATGTATATAAAAGGTCAATAGAAAATCACGATACCAATTACAGATTTTAGTTTTTCGAGTTCATCACGTGTTAATATTAACATTAACCATGAGTAAATATAAAACGAGGTTGGCTTACCTTTCTTTTCAAGCTATTATTTGATTTTAGATTTGATTCTTTCTTGATATCACCTTCCATCATCACTCACATATATTGATGTGAAAGGGTGTTCGTAATATAGTGCACCAATATTTCAGTATTTGTACCTTAGTTTACGTTGGAGTAAGGGATGAGAATTTCGGTATTAGTGATCAGAGGTGGTCTGCCTTTCCTAATAGCATAATCAATGTCCATCCACCCTAGATGGAGGAGAATCTTTTTCTTTTTAAATCTTATAGTTATCACCCATAAGTTCAGGAATGTCACATCGAATATCAGAGAAATTGACATTTTAAGAAACTACATAAAATCCAAAATGCTTATGTCAAAAATTTGAATCTCATGACATAAAAATTGCCTGTGGGCTAAATTTTTAATTCAAATAGATTCAATTAGTCTTATGATAAAACTATCAAATTATGTACCAATTCATAATACTTGTGGGTAAATTATGAAAATAATCTGATATTTTATCCTGATTAATTATATAAATATAATAAAAGATCCTATGAGATAATAATTATTATATTAAATATAATCAATCACAATTTTTTGTCTAATTCCTTATGTGATCCTAATTTTAATTTTATATATAATTTTAATTAATTAAGGATGCTGTGGCTAGTCCCTAATTAATTAAGATTATATACCTCACTAGATATTTTCTTGAATAAAATTGGCTCATAAACATAAATTAATATGACCAAATATTCATATAACATATGAGCAATTTTAACTATAATGAATATTTTATTTCATTAAAATTATTGAAAAACTTATATCTTCATGATCTTCAATATCGAATGCATCAAAAGTTTTAAAAGAGAAACCTAAATCAAAGCACATTCATGGTATAAAAATAAAAATCTTTTTCATATCAAGGCAGAGGTTAATCATGGCTCTTATATCAGATGATAGAAAAAAAGAAGAGAGAGAGAGAGACTGAAGAATATAGTGTGTTTCTTAATCACTATAATAGAAACACCATGAAACTGAATGCGGAAACAAAAATTGTGTACCTCCAACCATTGTTGTCGAAAAATTTCTACAGTGGTTTCTCTTGGTGTTTTGGTTCTTTTTGACTCAGAACTCTCACTTTAGATGGTGTAGAAAATCTCTGAAGACTTTTCTTGAGAGATAGAGTCAAGGGACCAAAACTTCTCTTTATATAGATGTTCTCTAATCAAAAACATTCATTGCCACCAAATTCATAACATTAAAGAATTAATTCAAGTTTTGTAATATTTGGACCATCATTAAAAATTTTAATGATAATGAATAGAAATTCAATAATAACGATTAATTCATAATGAATGAAAAATCGAAATAATTAAATCATAATAAATAAAAAAATGAATGATGAACTTAATGAGAACTTAATGAAAAAATCGAAATAATTTTGCTTCTTTTGAGATAGTCAAGATAGCAATATTTGCATCCTTTGAGATAGCAATCCTTAACTTCTTGTGAAATTACAAGGTAGCAATTTTTCTCCCCCTTTGTCTTTGTCAAAAAGAAGGGAGGACTAAATGGCTAAAAATTTTAATTTTTATACAAGCTAATTTTCATATCAATTATAAATTTACATCAATAAAAATATACATCAATTGTTTAATCATCACATGATGCAAATAAGACAACAATACAAAGAAATCATGTCATGAAGGATATCAATATGTAAATTCAACAAGGATCAAATCCAAAAGATATCATTCATGATTCATAACTTTCTTTTTAGCAAGATCAAAATTCATATTTATTAATTTTTAATTCAAGATAAATGTCATACAACCAAGAATCATGATAAAAATATATCAAAATCATAGATCAAGTCATGATTCATGATTCATCATAAAGAAAATTAATTTATATCAAATATTCAATTTGCCACACAAGGCAAAGAAATCATGTCACTTCTAGGATATAATATCAAGGCTCAAGAAGAACATGATTCATTTGAGAATTGATAGCACAAAGGA
This sequence comes from Musa beccarii, assembly GCA_024322285.1. Taxonomy (NCBI): domain Eukaryota; kingdom Viridiplantae; phylum Streptophyta; class Magnoliopsida; order Zingiberales; family Musaceae; genus Musa; species Musa beccarii. The sequence goes on along the minus strand of CM044398.1, from coordinate 13,845,536 downwards.
CAACTTGATTTATGCATAGAAATTTTCATTAAGATCACATTTCATGAGAAATTTCAAGTATCAAATATCAATATATCAAGACTTGAATTGTTTTCCTCTTTAGTAAATGAAAAAGGAAGCAATCATAGAGGAAAGTATTTCAATTTGTAAAAAAAATATCTCAAATCAACAATTTAAGAGAGAGTTCATGATTCACTTGAAAATATCTTATTCAAAATAATTTGACAACTTGAAACCCATAATCAAATCAAAATCATTTTCGAGAATCAAAATGCTAGCAATTTGCATTAATCATGACAAGTGATATACAAAAGTCTACATCAATATTTCAGTTATCAAGTCATGAAGCATACAAAGTGGTATTGAAACATGAAAGAAAATTTCAAATTACACATGTAATGTTTCAACATTCAAAACACATTTTCTCAAGTTGAGTATCAATAAGTCAAGAGAAACTAACTTATGATTCATTTGAATTTCTCTTCAATGATACAGGAGAATTATAATATAAAGTAAGAGGTTTTGAAAAACTCAAGTTATCAAAATTATGATACAGATAAGACTTATTCTAGTTCAAATCATCAACTCTGAACTTATAAACAAATCATCAAAATCACTTTCATAATTTACGAGATTCATAAGATATCGTAAAATTATTAATCTCAATAATATAGTAAATATAATTTCTTTATGTTTCATCAGATAAGTATGTCTTTTGTCTTTATATGCCAAATCAAAATATTCAAAATCGAAAGATAAACTTCATTATAAAAATTGTCAAGACAACAATATAACACATTATGAGATTCAATTTATCATGCTAATGTGTTTTATTTCAAACAAGTGTGCTCATGTTTCAAAAGATGAGTATCAAATTTAAGACTAAAACATGAGTTTGTCATCAAAATATGATATCACAAGGTCATTAAGTATGATAACAAACTTTTAATATTTTCATTTCAATGATGATTTCATAATGTATGTTCAAACATTTATATGGAACCCATCATTGTATAAATTCAAAATACAAGTTTGTCATTAAACCCATCAAGATCAAATGCATCAAACATCATGATAGTGCATTTTCTCATCTTTATGAGTTTCAATTTAAGTAATTTGATCTTTCATAAGAATGTTCAAATTTTTCATATGAAAATGTCATGCATCATATTCAAAAATAAAAATATCATCAAAATTATTTAAATTCTTTCTTCCATTAGTTATAACAAGATGATCGATGCTCAAACTTTTGCTAAAATCATACATCATTTTAAAAATCTGAAAAATAATTTTTGTCATGAAAACCATTAAGTCCAAATATAACACAAGGCAATATCAAAACCACATTTCTTTCATTTTGAAAATTTGTGGGTTAAGTCTATATAATTAATTTCATGAAGACATGTATCAATAAAAATTTCAATATAAAAAGGGTTAAAACCCATTAAGCCAAGATGGAAGTTTTCAAATTATAATCAGGATACATACATTTATCATCAAAAGATTTTCAAGAAATTCATATAAAGATATGTATCATGTTTAATATTGAAAACCGATATGGAAAGTATACATGAAATTTCATCATCTCAAAATGTCATATTAATTTGTCATAAAATCAATTAGACCAAAAATACGTTAATCCACAACATTGAGTCAAATCAACATTACTTCAAAAATTAATGCATGTTACAAAATCATCAAGCATCATGTTTAGAAACGAAAAGCATTATAAAACATCAAGATACACATGCATGGATTAATCCTAAGCATTATCACAAATCATGCATCATTCATATTTTTAATTTTTAAAAAATTACTAGAAAGGAAAAAAGTAAAAAAAATCCTACCAATTATTTCAAGCAACTCATGAAAGGATCATGTAATTTCAAAGTAAGGTAAAAACAACTTGGGTGAGTTTCTTACCTCATTGTCGAAAACCATCAAAGCCCATTTTGCCTCTTTTTTACTTGATTCTTCTTTACAAGCCTTCTTCTTCTTCTTTGACCTCTTTCTTCGTTCAAGTTCATTTGTGTTTTTTAATTTTTATTTAATGAACTTGTTAATATTCATTGTTATGTGTTCAATGTCCTCATCACTTGAGTCATCACTCAAGTGGCATTCATTTGTCCGATGTTCCAAATCCTTCTTGTTCTTTAGAAGGTGGTTCATCATGTTCATCATGTTCTAAATGTTCCAAGAAACTTATTTCATAGGTCATTAATGATCCGATTAGTTCTTCCAATGAAAAATCATTTAAATTTTTAGTCTCTTGTATTGCGGTTACTTTTGGATTCCACCTTTTTGGAAGGGATCTTAAAATCTTGCTTACAAGTTCAAAATTCGAAAAACATTTACCAAGAGCTTTTAGACTATTGATGACATCCGAGAACCGGAAGAACATGTCATCGATAGTCTCACTTGGTGCCATTCAAAAAACCTCAAAATCGTGCATCAAAATATTAACTTTCGAGTCTTTGACTCTACTCGTTCCTTCGTGCATGATTTCAAGAGTTCACCAAATGTCAAAAGCCGTTTCGCACGTAGAGATCCGGTTGAACTCATTTTTGTCTAAAGCACAAAATAAGGCATTATAGCCTTTGCATTTAAAGAAAATGATCTTTTCTCCAAATCTGACCATTCATTCGTCGGTTTAGAGGGAAGTTGAAATCCATTTTCAACGATGTTCCATAAGTTTAAATCAAGAGAAATCAAGAAAACTTTCATTTGAGATTTCTAATATGTGTAATCCAAACCGTTAAAGAACGGTGGACGAAAAATCGAAAAGCCCTCTTGAAAATCATTTAGAGTCATTTCTCACGGGTGTAAATCCGAAAGAGAAAGAATGTGATTCTGATATCAATTGTTAGGGATCGAGCGATACTAAAAGGAGGGAGGGTGAATTAGTGCAACGGTAAGGAACGATAAATTTTCAATGATTTGAACAAGTTTCGAAAACTTCATACGGTGAAAACTTCATTTCGTATTATGAAAGCCGTATCGGTGGAATCATATAAGAAAAGCTCTAACTTAAAGATGTTTGCAGAGATGAGAAGTAGAGTATCAAATTAAGTGAAAAGGGTTCGCAGCAAAGTAAATAGCAAGAACGTAAATGCAAACTAGATTTTTATAGTGGTTCGGTCATCCGAACTACGTCCACTCCCGATTCCTCTTGCTTTAGGCCACCGGCTTTCCACTAGCTATCCTCCTTCCAATGGGTGAGGATGAACTCCCTCACAGTACCTCTCCTTTTGACGGGCTTAGGAGATGACCCTTACAAGCACTCTTACCCCTCTCTTGGACTAGAACACTCTTAAGACTTATGGAAGATTTGACACACTTTCAAGAGAGTTTCCCCCTTTTTTTTTTAGTTCTAGACACCCCCTAAACTCTGAATGAGTGGAGTATTTATAGGCCTCAAAGTGATTCAAATTTGGAGCCTAAACTTGGAGCCAAAATTTGAACCATTTTGAATTTCATGGTGCTGGCAATACTGGGCGGTGCCATCGCCCAAGGCAGCGATACTACCGCCACTGCACACAGGCACTGGGCGGTACTATCACCCCAAGCTGGGCGGTACTACCGCCCCAAGCTGGGCGGTACTACCGCCCCAGGCTGGGTGGTACTACCACCCAGAACTCGGCCTCTGGGCGGTGCTACCGCCCAGGTCATTTTTAGTATAGTGGTTTCGGCCGAAAACTCAGTTGAAATAGGTCCAAATGAAGTCTGAATTGGCCCAAATTTGATTTATAGGATTAACACCTAATCCTAAACCAAATTATATGCTAACTATGAATTTTAAAGATATTTTTTAAGCTATTTTAAAGTCCATAAGATAAGACTTCTTTCGGCGAACTTCCAGCGATCTTCCGACGAACCCTCGGAAACCATTCTATGGACTCTCGGCAAGCTCCCAGACTTCACGATGATCTTGGCGAGTTCCAAGAGCTTCATTGACAAGCTCCGATCTTTCTTGGTAAGCTCCGCAAACTTCCGACAAACCTTTCGATGAACTTCCGAAAACCCTTCGCCAAGCTCCCTACTCATTCTCGGTCGGTTCCGGTAACACTCCCAATGAATCTTCGGACTTCCGTCGAACTCTTGAACTCCCAACCATCCATCACACTTGTCTTCCGGCACTTTGTTTCACTTTACATCTTTATCTTCATCATAGTTAATCCTGCACACAAACAAATAAACACTCTACTTCGATCTAGACAGTTAATACAACGCGAATTGACATTCAGTTGCCCGGCACGTCATTGGTCGGTGCTTCGTCCGATCCTTCGACACATCGTCCTCTTTTACGGTCCATTGCCCAATCAACGGTTGACCTTCGCAACCCCGATATCCTTGGCGCAACATGCTCTTCTAGGCCCAATGCCCGACGTACGAAGCCTTCCACCGATTGTCGATCGAACCTCTGGCTCGACATCCAATATCCAGACGTGATTACCTGACGCAACGTCAATTCTTCCAGCGTCAACTGTCTAATCCTGATCGATGGTAGACCTGCGTAACTCAAAATATAATTAGACCACAAATCACAATCAATTAGTTTCATCATCAAAATCCGAGATTCAATAGGCGGCAATCCCGTGCAGCACGACATCGCGACAAAGCGATACCGTGTGCAGCAAGCCAGCGTGGGCACAACACACTTGAGCAAGCGCTCACTGGCAGAGGCCGCGCACGCATAGGCGACCATTTTGACAACTAGTTATATTTTAAATCTACTATATGTCATATCCTATTTATTAAAATTTTAAATCTACTTATGTAGGTTTTCTCTTGATAATCTACTAAAGATGCTCATTGCTAAAGAGGTCCAGCTCTACATCGAGGATCCTCATCCTTGACATTTCTTCTCCACTCGTGAAGATATGTGTGGGAGACGGTTCTCGCGTTGCATCAATTTTCAGGCTCCAAACCTAGTCGGCTTATTCTCACAATCCAGGTTTGACATCTTCTGAACTGATAAAAGCTTTTGTGAGTTGGGCTTGGGCTTTTTTTCTTTTTTTCTCTCTTTTGTTGTCTTCATAGAAAATATCTTAAATGCACTGTCAATAAGAAAAGGACATTGCTGGTGATTGCCTTATAGAGTTAGAACTTGATGGTAGTTTCTTGAAGTAGATGGAGGTTGAATGCTTAATAATGTTGAGTAAAGGAAATGACTAAGTGCCTAATCTCCTTCTCCTCTTTAACTGTTTAACATTTGAACTCACCCTCTCTATCCACTTTGATGGTCAATTTCCCTCCAAATAGGAGATGCAATTTCACAAATGAAAACAAAAAATCTTTTCATCCACTTCATTGTGACGCATCATTTAATTGCATGATTTGAGTGCTCAACCTTAAGCTCTAGGAGTGATTGCATCTGAGGCCAGCAAATCATGATATCCCTAAGTGGCCTTCAATCATTAATGAAGGGTAACATATTATCTCTTCAATTTTTAGTGTCAACAAAAGCAGTTCGAAGGCTTGGATGAGGAATAGCATACCATATAGACTAATTACATATTGCCTCTATAATTAATTATTTTTAATATTTTAATCTTTACATTTTCAAAAATTATATTGGGATCATTGTACTTACAAAAGTAAAATATTGATATCTCTATATAGGGTTAAAAAAGTAATTTTACAAGATTAAAAATTAGGCTAAATATTTCAGTTTCATGAGTATAAGGATCTCAATATAACTTTTGAAAATATAGAGATCGAGATTTTAATGATAACTAATTACAGAAGATAATATATAATAGCTCCATACTTAATTTCTATGAATATTCTTGTTGATGGGATGGGATGGGATGGGGGCCTTTGAATTGATGTGTTACATAATAATATATACATTATTATATATTGATAAGAATCAATGGTTGTGTATAATTAAGCATCGAGGGAAAAATTGGAAGGCATCTGTGCAATCATCAGTAGGAGTCCAAGGCAGTTTACCTCTGGCTTGTGTTTCCATTAAGATAAATCAATTCAGTTATATTTTTTTTACACTGCATTACAATATTTTCCTAGCATACTCAAAATATCATAATATAGTATAAAAACATAATATTTTTGCAAAATTTATATAGAAACATTATGTTATAATTTTTTCTAGTATTATTGAAAAGATTATAACTAGATCAGTTTATCTTATAGATCGATCCATAGGAAAATAAAGAGAAAGAGAAGAAAAAAAAAAAGATAATGTCTTGCTATCAAATCAGAAGTAGACCAAGCATCATGTAAAAAAGAAGGATTCTTAGGAAATTATAGTAATTGGGGGCACTTCCTTTAAAAAAATATATAAATAGATGGACTTTTTGTGAGAAATCGCTTCACAGGACATGAAACCGAAGTGTAGCACGTCAATCTGCCTAAAATTTCCACGGCTCTCAATGTGTGGTAGGTTTCCTGAGTATTTTCCAAGCTTGCTCTTCAACCAGGAAATGAACTGCTGGCCGAACATCTTGACCGGTCATTCTTAGGGCCCTTTTTGCTGCATTTTCTTTGTAACCCATTCCCATAAGCAGTGACAAAGCTTCATCGGGTACTTGAAGCTAAAGCTATTGACACATTGAATTAGCATATAAGATGTTCCTTGAATAAGTGAAAAAGGAAAATTCCACAGCTATTAACGAATTATGGTAAAGTGGATTTCTTGTCATTCATTGAATAAATTATAAATGCACACATTCATATATAAATACGTGTATATTTACAATTGCATATGCACAAGAATGACAGACAAAATTTCTCCTTCATCGTCATCTTCTCAATGTTTCCTTCCAATCTGCTCGAAGGTGTCTTTTACATATTATTCTATGCATATTTATGTATGATATGCAAAGAGAAACTGCCCGGTCGAGTTGACAAAAATTGATTTCTAACTATCATATTTAATAATGATATAAGTGTTCAACCAGAAAACATACTTAAGAGTAAAATGAAAAATTAGAGGGCTCAAACATCTCCTTTGAGGTCTCATAGAGTTCACCACAAGAATTATTCAGATAACTCCTAGTTTGCTAATTCCCTATTCATATATGCGGATCATTTTGTCATGAATGATAGGTTTTCTCTTGATTAAAAGGTAAAGATGCTCACAGATAAAAAGATACTGCTCCACTAGTTCTACAACATCTGCTATATGTCATATCCTATTTATTAAAATTTTAAATCTACTTATGTAGGTTTTCTCTTGATAATCTACTAAAGATGCTCATTGCTAAAGAGGTCCAGCTCTACATCGAGGATCCTCATCCTTGACATTTCTTCTCCACATTTGAAGATATGTGTGGGAAACGGTTCTCACGTTGCATCAATTTTCAGGCTCCAAACCTGGTCGGGCTATTCTCACAATCCAGGTTTGACATCTTCTGAACTGATAAAAGCTTTTGTGAGTTGGGCTTGGGCCTTTTTTTTTTTTTTTTTTTTTTCTTTTGTTGTCTCCATAGAAAATATCTTAAATGCACTCACAATAAGAAAAGGACATTGATGGTGATTGCCTTGTAGAGTTAGAACTTGATGGTAGTTTCTTGAAGTAGATGGAGGTTGAATGCTTAATAATGTTGAGTAAAGGAAATGACTAAGTGCCTAATCTCCTTCTCCTCTTTAACTGTTTAACATTTGAACTCATCCTCTCTATCCACTTTGATGGTCAATTTCCCTCCAAATAGGAGATGCAATTTCACAAATGAAAACAAAAAATCTTTTCATCCACTTCATTGTGACGCGTCATTTAATTGCATGATTTGAGTGCTCAACCTAAGCTCTAGGAGTGATTGCATCTGAGGCCAGCAAATCATGATATCCCTAAATGGCCTTCAATCATTAATGAAAGGTAACATATTATCTCTTCAATTTTTAGTGTCAACAAAAGCAGTTCGAAGGCTTGGATGAGGAATAGCATACCATATAGACTAATTATATATTGCCTCTATAATTAATTATTTTTAATATTTTAATCTTTACATTTTCAAAAATTATATTGAGATCATTGTACTTACAAAAGTAAAATATTGATATCTCTATATAGGGTTAAAAAAGTAATTTTATAAGATTAAAAATTAAGAACGAGAGAGGAGTTTTGTTGGAGGCTAAATATTTCAGTTTTATGAGTATAAGGATCTCAATATAACTTTTGAAAAATATAAAGATCGAGATTTTAATGATAACTAATTTCCAGATAGAAGATATTAATATCATTCGCCTCTTAATTTCTATGAATATTCTTGTTGATGGGATGGGATGGGATGGGAGGCCCATTAGGGGGCCTTTGAATTGATGTGTTACATAATAATATATACATTATTATATATTGATAAGAATCAATGGTTGTGTATAATTAAGCGTCGAGGGAAAAATTGGAAGGCATCTGTGCAATCATCAGTAGGAGTCCAAGGCAGTTTACCTCTGGCTTGTGTTTCCATTAAGATGAATCAATTCAGTTATATTTTTTTTACACTACATTACAATATTTTCCTAGCATGCTCAAAATATCATAATATAGTATAAAAACATAATATTTTTACAAAATTTATATAGAAACATTATGTTATAATTTTTTCTAGTGTTATTGTAAACATTATAACTAGATCAGTTTATCTTATAGATCGATCCATAGGAAAATAAAGAGAAAGAGAAGAAAAAAAAGATAATGACTTGTTATCAAATCAGAAGTAGACCAAGCATCATGTAAAAAGGATTCTTAGGAAATTATAGTAATCGGGAGCACTTCCTTAAAAAATATATATAAATAGATGGACTTTTTGGTGAGAAATCGCTTCACAGGACATGAAACCGAAGTGTAGCACGTCAATCTGCCTAAAATTTCCACGGCTCTCAATGTGTGGTAGGTTGTGAGCCTACATTTTGTTTCTAGAAAAGTAAAGCATTCACACTAATACAGTGGAAACAATATAACAACTATAGTGTAGTGTTTTGACCAAGAACAATGACATTGAAAATGGAAGTGTCGAATTTTAAATTGGATCTACATAATCAAATTTCTCTCGCACAAATTAAAAAAATCAAGTAATTTCACCGAGATATGACCTAATGTACCAAGTAATAATCAAGGAAAAAGAATTCCTCCAGGATTAAATACATATGTTTTTATCCAATTTAGACAACACTAACGTATGGCATACTATCTAATATCCATGACCCCTCAGACGAGATAACTCTTCTCTATTAATCTCCAAAGGATTTGGTCATAGTTGACAATCCTGTCAATCATTTTCGATAAATAAATAAATCAATAAATTGACTGGTTCCACAAAAATACATTTTTTCTGTCGTTGGACTTTGCAATATGAAGTTCCTATTACAGTGTACCCGTATGGTCAATATATCTTGAGTCTTCAGTTTATATGAGTTTTCCAATGTGATTACGACTTGCAAATTAGTAATGGCTATGGTTGTGGGTGATAATTTCAAACCATCCTTTGTTCTGATTCAATTGTAGTTAATCGATTATGATGACTAACAAACATTGTGTGGACATGATAAATGAGATGACGTTGACTTGTGACCTTCTTGAGAGGTCACTGTAAACTGTTTTAATGAATGACTTGTCACAAATTTGATTGATTTTATCTAACTTATATGGTATATTTAATTTATTGGTCAGTCTTCTCAAAATCTTTTATAGTCTTTTAAAACTTACATGTCTGATCTTAAAATCTATAAGTAATCATTTTAATAAACATTTTATAGCTAATGTAAATTATAAAATCTTCACAAAATTTAAATAATCACATAACAAAAAATCCAAAATGGTCCACTACAAATACTCATAAGTTTGCACATGACATAATCTTTATTTATAAGACTAAAATGACCACCAAAATCAATCAAAATGAGATTGTCAAGCCTACTATCAGCCCTCAACATGCTGTGCAAAGTATGAATAAAATTAAAATATACAAATATACATGAGCATTATATCAAATACCTCGTTGACAACTCTGTTCATTACATTCTCCCTCACTTATTTCTTTGACATCCTTATCGAAGATTTTTTGTAGATGCTACATCTTTTCGTCTTTGCTGAGTCTTCAATCTTCTACTTTAGCTGCAATGTACCTCTTGGCTCTCAACTGCTCTCCACCGCTATTATTGAGTAGTCGAATTTTGATCTGTTATATTATTTGAACTTGCCAATGACTCTAACTCTCGTGTGGGGTCGTTTGAGTTGTATTGATCCATGTTAGTTTTTGTGAATCCTTCAAATAAAAAAAAGACCATCATTGAATGTGCTAGTCTCGCAAATGCCTCATGCAGCTTGAAATGTGTGGAAGCATGTTAGAGGTTTCATGAGTATTGCCTCACAGACTTTGGAGATTTCTGTATCTATAAAATTTTTCCATTAATTCTTTATCAACTTAGTTATCACTTCCAAATATGTTTGTATCACTTCCACTTTCGATTGACATTCTGTTAGGATATGAAGCGAACAGTCTACTCTTAATAGTATTAATCACCATTAATGAGAATTTAATAACTATTATCTTTCATTATATTTCTTTAAAGGGTTTTTTAACCTGTGCAGAGTTTCTCTACTGGATAACTAAGAGAACTGGGATATTCGTTTTTACCTATTCTCTTAAGAGTTGAGAAGACAAAGATTACTTGACTTCAATTACCTTCTTAAGGGTTGTACTCCATGTATCAAGTTAGTTATTAGCCTTCGCTTGCTCTTTGTTCATACTTCTGAAGCACTCAAAGTATTTGCACTCCTTGTGTTGAATTAGCTATTGTGATTCACTTTCTCAATACCATCGAACTTCTGGAATACAAGAAGTTTTCACCCTAAATTGGAGAAAGTCTCTAATAGTTTTGGTCACCTCTAAAATTGTATTGTCTTCTTCATCATCTCTATCACCTACTACTATGAGTAGCAAAAGTACAGCACTGCATACTACCTACTTTGTTCCTTGGTCGAGCACTCTTGTATCAACTCGAAGTCTTTTACTTTCGGCTATCTTGATGATAAGCTTATTGACTCTGGTCTTACGAAGTTCCCTCATCTCTACCTTTCAGTCTTGTCTTAGTACTTGAAATTTATCTTTGCGTTCTCCACCTCCTTGGCCTCTTTCACGATCAATCGCTCTCCCTCCATGAGAGCAAGGGATCGATGACTCTATAGAAGTCTCACCTCTGTGATACCATGGCATTGTCATGCCTATGGCACTACTATTTGTTACCTCACATCTACGTCCCTTTCTTTATAATCGGTAGATTTGCTACTGTGGCACTCCTCCGAGTCCACCTCCATTCTAATTTATGCTTAATTTTTGTAGCTAAGTTCCTTTGGACTCATCATTGTCTCCTTATCTCTTTTCAACCACCTATCTCAACACCTCTATGTTCTCCAAGTAGTTCCCCTTGATTGATAGAAAGATTATAACTCTCATACATGACCTTCACCATCATGTTGTAGGGCTTGCACTGATTCTATTCTCTTTAGCTTCCTTAATAGCAACGTTCATTTAATTGGTCTTATCCTCTAACTTGTTATGCTCCCTTAAGTGAATATAAGTTCTGGAGCAGTCTAACTCTCTAGTCACTCCAATCATACCTCAGCATAATCAGGTCCCCCCATGGGACTCACTAATACTTACATTCAAAATTTTCTCTTGATAGTACATAACCCATATATGCTTATGACTAAGCCTTTCATCTAATATAAAATTTGAAACACACATGGAAGACTCACCTCTATGGTACCATAGTATCCATTCCTTGAATACATAGTTCTTTTTACCATCATATTATTCACTGAAGTGGAGCTCCTAGTAGCTCATGATCATACCTTCGTATGATCCAGTCTCTCTCGGGCTGGTCTTATGTGTGTCGTATTGTTTTAAACTATTCTACTATGATCTATTATACCATATTACCTCTTAGTGATATCTCTCTTACATTCTGATTATTGTGGGATGAACTTGGACTATAATCTCTCCATGTGTGGCTTCTAACAACACATCGCAAGATCTTTGCCACCTCTAATTTTGTTTACTTTTTTAGCAATCGACCTTTGTTCACTTGCTCTGGGGTCATACCCAGATGAAACATAACTCTAGGATAGTTCATCGCTTAGCAGCTCCCGAAGTCCACCGACTTTACTGAAATTGGTACACCATTATTTGGATCCTGGGCCTTTGCTCTCACCAGCACAATTTTCACTGTGCATCACTTCTCTTATGGCAACTCGAATGGTAGCACTGCCATATATTCTTCAAGAGTACTTGTTTTTGCATCCTCTTACCCTGTGCCAAATCCTTCTGAACCCAATTTCATCTCTGCAAGTTGCATCGCCTTAATTCCTCCATCAAATGCTTCACCGAGATAAAGTGCATATGCCTCAAAGCTCCCTTTATCTTTAGCACTATACAGGATGAGTTTGCTCCATTAGAATGAGAAACCTATGAAATGACATGATCCCGCTCTTGCATCTATAAGAGTTCTTATCCTTGCCCTTTGTCTAAGAAAAACTTCATGCCTCCGCTTCATGTTTCATCTTCTATTTCAACTCTTTTCATGTGACTTGGGTACTTCACTAAGTTACACCCAAATTGCTTTGCTTCTCGATTTGTGTTAAGTTGATGGTGGCTCTCACGCCCACCATTCTACGGGTTAGCCCTCCATTGAATCCAATTTCCACATTGACTTTAAGTGTGTCTTTATTTGGTGTTATCTTGAGTTGCTCCCTTACTTGATCTCGCTATGTGTCCACCAACGTATTATCTCTTGCGAGATCATACAATGACTCTTTACCACTTGCTCGATTTGTTGAACTTTGTAGAGTTGTTGTCTTGAAGTACTCCTCCTAAACATGACATGTATGGTCTGTTGCATATGATTCTCCCTCTGGAGAACCGAAACTTATTCCTCTCGAATATCTATTCCATTGGAGCAACTTCTCTCTTTGCATCCTTTCCTCTAAAAATTTTGAATACCATCATCCTTTTAGAGTACTCTACATTATTGAACAAATTATGTATTTTTTGCTCCCAAAATATACTTACTAGATTGTGACTCTTCACCAATACAGTCCCTGTTGCACTCCTCAAGCCCTAGCAATATGCTAAACTCGCTATACACTTCTACCTCTTATAAATGTATCCTTCTTATGCTGAAGAAAAAGTTTTAATGCATCATGACACCGAGTTTCTATCGCCTTGGGATAACCATAAACATTTCATCGTCCACATACAAGCCCTTGCATGAGTATCGAATTTTTTGAGTTAGCAATTCCTCTCATCAATGTAAGCTTTATATAACTCTTTCGATCGTTGAGCCCCCCATCCCATTTTGTATGGTCTCATCTTTTACCAAGTACCCTACTTTCTTTGAGTATCGTCAAGTTTGATTGCCAACGTCGAGCTGTAGCTCAAACTCAGTCATTATAACCTTTGTACACTTTGTATTCTTCCTAGTTTGTTTATCCTCATGGTGCCTCTCCCCAAAGGGTTGGTCATTCCTCTAAATACTAATCTCAAATTGTCACTCCTCTTAGTGACTCATTTCCCTGCATCTCCATGCTCATTTTTCCCAAACGATCATGCATGCTGGTTGCCCTTAACCCAACCCTACTACATCTCCCACATTTGCATATCAAATATTTTTAAGTGTGTTTGTCCCACTCTAATACCAAATATCATAAATTTAATTGATTTTACCTAAGTCGTGTGGTACTCTTGCGTATCCATCCACAAAGATCAAAGCTTCCAAAACTTCATATGGTCCCTTAAATTCTAAAAAAAGAAAATAAATTTAAAAAAATATGGATTTACAAGTAACTATTTTAGTAAATAATTTATAATTAATATAAATTAGGACTTCAAAAATTCTGAATAATTACATAATAAAAAGTCTAAAATGATTCGATCGAAATATCAATAAGTATCTATACGACATAATCTTCATTTATAAGAATAAAATAGTCAACAAAATCAATTAAAATGGGACTACTACTATCAATCTTCTGTATAAAACATATAAAAGATACCAACATACGTACCTATTACATCAAATATCTCGTTTTCATTCGTCCGTGACTGACTTGAACTTGTCAGCTTGACAACGGAGGTTGCCGAGAGGTAGGCATTGATTGACCAACCACATAAGCGTCAGCGTATGTTTAGGCTGCTGTCACGAGGAGAGCCTCAAGTTCATTTTAGATGAGTATCACATCACATCAGAACGAGTTAGATAATGTAAACGCATCTTATGTTTACTTAGACGTGGCCTGAAGAGTGGTATGAGTTCTTATACAAGTCTGACATCGAACGAAAAAAATGACACGAATAATTAAATTATTACATGTCGACTTCAATCTGAAAATTCATACACATGCATTTCGAAGTGTCTTACAACTTGCTTAAACGATATATAAATTTAGTAGCTTTTGGACAGGACATAGTTTCATGGTGATACCTTAAAAATTCACCATTCATAACCTCATCTGACATGACATGTCCAAGACTAAACTATGCAAGTGATTGAAACAAACAATTAGCAAACGGAAAGTCTGCATAGCAGGGATCTTAGAAAAACAATATATAGTAATTATTCACTATCGCTTATTCTCATTATTGTGTAGCAGCAGATTTTGACCGGCATTTCGTTGTCCTCATGATTTGATTTTAGACATTATACTTTCGACTTTGAATAATGAGTCAGTCACGATTGGATAATTAAATTAATGGTCAAAGTGATCGAGATCTTAGTGATATGATTTTTTATTTTAAAAAAATGACTTGTTTTACTAAATCAACGGGTTACAAAAGACATTCTGATATCGGAATTTAATAAAAAGCTAAACCGAAAATGTCACTCCTCTCTTAAAAAAATAAATGATTAAAAAATCTTAACATACCTAATCAATTGATCATCTTATTTTTCTTTTTATATAAATAAAAAAAATACTATATATATATATATATATATATGTAAAACAATATGTCGTATAAACGACGGACAAGATAACTATTCATCAAAATGTTTATCAACATCATTGAGTCAAATTCCACGTGAACATGTTCAAATCTCTCGGTAAAATGGTGTAAAGTCCCACCAACACTGCCATGACCAGTTGATTTGATAGAGTTGGCAAGCATGATCCGGTCACGTCAATCATCACCAAGTAACCTAGAAACTATGTAAAAGAAAATTAAGCACTGTCATGTCTATAAAAAAAACAGGAGCGGCCGCTTACTCCTTGGTTCCCATAGAGCCATGGATTTCACCAACTCGGCGTTCCTTTTCTCCACCCTCCTCCTTCTCTTCCTCCTGCTGCTACTCAAGAAGAACAGCTCCAGCCGACGAGCCAGTGCCAGACTGCCACCCGGTCCATCTAACCTCCCTATCATAGGCAGCTTGCACCATCTCCTTGGTGCCTTGCCTCATCATTGCTTCGCTGCCTTGTCTAAGAAATTTGGCCCCGTCATGCTTCTAAAGCTTGGCGAGGTCCCTACCCTCGTTGTCTCCTCTCCCGACGCGGCTGCTGAGATCATGAAAACCCACGACAT